>CM068385.1:43298911-43714540 GCA_034770075.1 Aralia elata
CGCCAAGAGGTGATGCAGCATGACTGCCAATTGTGTGGACGCCCCTAGATGCCCTTGCACATCCGTCTCTAATTCCTGGATCTGGTTCTTACCCTCCTGGACCTCGCCTTCTAGTCCCTGAATCCTGGCCCGTTGCTCTCGGGCTTCACTCTCCAACTCATGGATCCTATTTTTTGCTTGTTCGAGAACGCGGTCAGTACGTTCGTCCAACATCTCCATCAAAAATGTGGTGTCAATAGGGGGCACCTCCTCCCATTCCTCTTCTGGGTCCTCCTCCGGGTCAGACTCCAACTCGGGTTCCTCCTCAGCAGGGGCAATAGCTAGAATAGGCTCAAACCATCAGCAGTGTCTCGGACACCACATGGATGTCACGTGGCTCCTCTTCTGCGACTCTACTAGGTTCTCCTGTGTTTGACATCCTACAAGCACAACCACAAACAAGCAAACTCTTATTAGTCTTTCAACAAAAATATAAGTTCATTGTATGGAATGAAGATATATCTTATATCACTACAAGCTCTCTAAGATAAATCTTTGTCACGTAAAACTCTACAGGAGTTTTTGTCTGCTCTTATTCTCTATACACTTCCTAAGGTTATAGCCTAAAGACCTCTCTCTAAAGGTTTATAACCTAAGGCTTTGATACCAACCTGTGACGCCCCCAAATCCGGGTCACCTGAGCCACGGACCTGGTTCGCCACTATCTAAAACAAGAATTATACAATCGATAACTTAAAGCGGAATAAAGGAATATTTACATTAATATAACATAAATAAACCTGTCCCAAGTCTCGAAACCAATACTAATACAAAACATAACATAATACAAAAGGGTAAATATGTCTTAATACAAACGGTAATTCTAGAACAACAAAATACAACTACTCCGTAGCTTTCTCCTTTCCCTTATCTTTTCCTGAGCTCTCGCCACGTGCCGCACTAACTGAAATGTTTTAAGGAAAGCAAAGGTGAGCAACAAATTGCCCCGCAAGTATAATAGCAGTGAATAATCACATGAATAACTTTATAGCTCTCAGGAGTAAAAATTTAGCTAACACAAGGAAATAAACAACTTCTTTCATCACCGTTATAGTGGCCACTAAGGACCGAAGGATTTCTGAAGTATTCAAGGATTTCAAAGTTTCCCAAGGAAGGGAACTATTCAATACTGAGGGTGCACCAAGGCACAGAACTCTATTCTAGAACTACTGGAAATTCATCCGATAATCCACAAAACTGGTACAATAGGTGATCAGCCTAAAATACCTGGCGTTATGCATAAGCCTTACATTTTCCATTTACGCGCGCGTGTCGGTTTCCCGACGTTTATACAATTTCCCCTGCTGTGAGGGTTGTTCCACTCAGCTTTACATGGGAGTCCAGACCAAAACAATTTGATCGGACAATTTTACTTAACAATAATAATAGTTGGAGGACTTTAACCTCGCTTTAGTAACCAAATCAATAAGTGTCTAGCTGAAACAATTAGCCTTGACATAGCTTTTAAACAGTCTATGGAATAAAGAACTTTAAGGTTCAACAACATGCATGATAGCATTTAAAAATATCTTGAATGAATAAAAATTCATAATCTTTGGAATCACACAGTATATAACATTGCATGAAATGGGCTTTCATTGCAATACTTGAATAGAAGTATGAATACTAGCACATTAATTGCTAAATTGATAAGTAATTTGAACGGAGTCAAGAAGCTCAATAAGCTTGCTCAATAAATAATATTTGCTCGATAGATAAATGAATTCGACACTTGCCCAATAAATGAATCGAGTAAGGAAACCTCGCACAATTAAATAGGAGTTGTATGAGTTAGGAAACTTGCCTTGTACGTGCGTTAATACTTGACGTTAATCGTCCGTCAACAAAATATCCTACATAGTTTATTAAAATCGTCATAAATATTTGCCACAAAAGAACTAGGTTCATTACAGTCATCACATCATTAAAATACATTGATTGCCACTACGCTTACCCAGTCGGGGGTCTCGCTCCCCGGTGAGCGAGCGGCTGCCCAGCTCGCCGGTGAGCTGGCGGGGGTTGGGGGGCAGCGCCCCCTGGAAATCCAAGCGTAATTTGTAATCCGTTAATTCAATTTACGCCTTAGGACAACATCGTTTAGTTCGACACGGGTATAAATTAAGCACATAAAGCTTTAACAAGATATAAGCGTTTTTAATCATTTTGTACAAAAATATAAGTTTTAGACTCGCGGGAAAAATTTACTGGGTCCGACCCGATCCGGCCCGACCCGACCCGGTCCGGCCCGACCCGACCCGGACCAGTCGCCATGCAGTAGCAGTTGCAGTAGCGAGCTGCTGTTCCTGCAAGCAGCGACACAGTCATACCTTGCCTTGCTCCAGCTGCTATATCTCCCCCTACACTCGATCAATTTCATCCCTTACGGACTCTATGGATTCCTAAGACACAAGGCTACAACATATCACAAATTCAAGACGACCCATAATCATTAACATGACCAAATCCTGAGCTAAAACATAAACTGCATGCTCTGTTTTTCGCAACCATGAAATATCTCACACAAATGGCTACTGTGACTTCATTTTAGCATCATTTTGGTTCATTCAAATTGGTATATCTTCACAACTGATAGAAGTACAATATTCCAATAACAAACAATCAAAATAATCACACCATCAAGGCTTTACAGTCCTCTAACAGTCCGAATGTCCAAAAGTCCAAAAATGTCCAAAGTTCATCCTTTAAGCCAAGGTTCGGATCTTTACTTGTTTTTGTTCCACTTTGAGGGTGTTTATGGTTTATATAGCTTCTTAAGAACCTCCATGATAGATTCAACACAACCAATCAACAAAAAAAATTAGCAAAAAATCCAACCCTCAAGCATGTAAGCGTAAAAACTCATGAAAGCTTCAAGTGGAGAAGAAATGGTTGTGGTTCATGGTTACCTTCTTGTTGCTAGCTTCGTGTAGGGTGAAATGGTTGCTAGAGTGCTGCTCTCCTTCCTCTTGGTGCCCTTCTCTCCTTTCTCCTCCTTCCTTGCTTTTCTTCTTCTTCTTCCCGTAGCTTGCTTATTCTTCTTCTATATTTCCCTCTCTCTCTCTCTAACGTAGCTCTCTGTAACTCTCTCCTTACTTGAAAATGGGAAGTATGCTGATGGTTTGAAGGAGAAAGAAGATGAGCTGATGGGAGGTTTAAGGTGGCTTCGGAAGGAATGTTTTTGATATGCAGAAAATGGGATGCCCGAGCTCTTGAAAATGAATTTGAGGAGCATGCTTTGTGAAGTTAACATTCCCATATATGGTGTACTGTGCATGTTTATTCTTTTCCCCCCAATTGGCTCTCAATATACACGTGGCCTCCCCCAATTGGTTTGAGGCTTAAATGTCTCACCAATTAATTCGAATATACAGATAAATATACCCGAATATTCCCACTTTTGTACCAAATTTGGTAAATAACTCTACCCAAAATTATAATGGGTACTCCCATAAATTATTGGAACACGCAAAAATATTTATTATGGGATTTGTCCATTTATTCTGAACAACACCATAATATACATTTCGGATACAGATTAAATCACGTATCAACCCCAATAAAATTTCTGACACTTGGAAAAATTATTCCTCAGCATATATGCCTCATCTAAATTAATAAAAATCGAAATAGACGAAAAAGTTTGGGTGTGAATAGTGCTCGTGAATAGTGCCTCGGGAAGCGGGTCCCGCTAATAGTGATTTTATGAATTTTTGCAAAATCGATATATTCACTCTAACGACACAACAACACATAAAATTTAACATATGCACATTTTCTAGGCTGTAACACAATTCTAAACACGTATTATAGATTAATATAAAAATAATAATAATAATAATAATTCATTTTATTCATACATAACTCGGGTTACAAGGAAATCTAAAATTCCCGATCGTTACAGAAAAGCTCTATGTGATCTTGGCGCGAGCATTAATCTCATGCCTTTATCAATTTATGAGAGACTTGGTTTGAAAGGAATAGAACCGACAAACATGACTATACAACTAGCAGGTAGACCAATCACACGTCCAAAAGAAGTTATCGAGGATGTGCTAATGAAAGTTGACGCATTTGTTTTCCCAGTTAATTTTGTCATTCTTGATTATGATGAAGATAAGCAGATTCCATTGATTCTGGGATGACCATTTCTAGCCACCGGACGCACTTTGATTGATGTAAAGAACGAAAAACTCACGTTGAGGGTTAATGACCAAGAAATCACAATCAGTGTGTTTGGTTCCATAAAAATGCCAAATGATGTGGATGAGTGTTATGTGGCACAAGAGGATTTAGAAGATGAGACATGGGAAGAAGATTACAATGAAGAAGGAAAAGGAAATGAAAGGCAAGGGAAGATGGAAGAAATTGGGCAAGTGAAGCATGATATGGGATGCGCAACCGAAGGCATTCTCGATCATGTCGACGAGCTCGAGTGATTGAAAAAGAAGAAGTCAGGCTGAAGACTTAAAAACAAGCGCTGCTGGGAGGCAACCCATGGGTTAATTGATAGTTAGATTTGAATTTATTAAGTTTATTTGTTTTAGTTTAATTTCGGCATAATTAATTGATTCAGTTGAGCTTTGTTGGCAAATTAATTCAGGGGATACAAGATGTTCATCAAAATTGTGGAGATTGAGAATTAATTCATCGTGTGAGAAGCATGCATTGGGATGGCTAAGGAAAAGGGAAAATTTCGGCCTAGAAAGCTTTCAGCCGCGCACCAATCAGAGATCAGGCACCACGGCGCACAAAATCAAAGGTCGCGACATGCCTCAAGGGCTGCGACGCCCACTATCAAGAGCCGCGACGCTTAAACCTTTAGCAGAAAATAGAAAAAACCAATCAGAGATTAGGGGTCGCGGCACTCAAACTCAAGGGCCACAGCGTTCATTCAGGAGCCGCGACACACACATCAAGGGCCACGGCGCTCGTGCGTGTATCAGCAATTCAATTGCAGCATCCGCGCGCCCATCTCGCCCATTTCCCCCATTCTCTCCCAATAGCTCGGCCATTCCCTCTCCCTCTCCCACTCAAACATAACTTTCCCCAAAACTACCCACCTTCCATATTCACCCAACCAAATCTATTCCTCCCATAAATAGAGATTTAATCCCAATCAAACTCTACAACTTAACCCTAATTCCATCACTTTAAAGGATTGCAAGGAGAAAGTGAGTGGTTTATTTATAAAAGAGTACACCCATTCAACAACTATTCTTCCTCTTCTCCATTAGCAAAGATACTTGATTTAAACAAGTTTTCTTTTTCATCTTCGAGATATTTGCAATTGTTGGGATTATTATTGTGTTGTTACTTCAATTGGAGGGATTGCACATATTTAAAAGGCTTTGATTTTGGGCCAAAATTTGGGCGCACACCAAGTGTTTGTTAAATTGCCCAAACCACATCTTTCATCATTATTTTGGTTTTCAAGCATTGTCAAGCTTTTCAGTTGGCACCCAAACGTCAACGTACATCACAGGCTTCTTCTTCCACCTTTGATCATTCAAAATTTGTTAGTGAAAAAGCCTCTGAGCGATTTCATACCTCATTGGTTAATAAAAATTTGATTCAAGAATGTGTCTTGGTCCCATAAGAGGCCAATGGGCTTGAAATCCGACAAATGATTCATGAACGTGGCTGGGGGCATTGACATCTCAACCCGAAGCCGCTGTAGTTTCAATTGTAACTGAATTCTATGCTAATGCAGTTGAGGCGGTGAACAAGGTTGCCACGGTTCGAGGCAAGGTGGTACCTTTTGATAGCAAAGCGATCAATGAATACTATGGCCTACCGAGCATTGAAGATGATGATTATACGAAGTTCGTTCAGGATGGACCAAACTGGGACGAGGTTATTCAAGGCTTATACAAGCCTGGAATGCAATGGACAATTCGAGTAACTTCTGCAGTTTCCTTCCTCTGGAATGGACTGAGCAGATATGTTAAGGCTTGGTTTTATTTCATTTGTGCTAAATTAATGCCTTCATCTCATGTTTCAGAGGTAACTAAAGCTAGGGCAGCACTCCTTTACTCAATTGTCACTAGAAAAAGCATTAACGTGGGCAAAGTCATCTATAGCTCCATCCGTCATGCATTGCAAGGTGCAACATCTGGCAGACTTCCACACCCATCTCTCATATATGGGTTGTGTAAGAACGTCGGAGTTGTGTGGTGAGCAGATGAGATATTTGAACACCCAAAGTCGGTGTTAAATAGCAGCACCATTGCCAAATTCAAGGAACCAATAGGCAGCGGAGCCAACATGCAAGGTGGATATGACGTAGATGCTACTACTGCTGCTGATCAGACAGAAGGTATAGGTCCAACTCATGGGGCCAGTTCATCTCATAGTGCTAGACGACCAGGACGTGGTGCTTCGTCTGATGCTATTTTGGACCTGATTCTTGCTAAAGTTCGGGCTATAAGGAGGACCCAAACGAGCTTGGAACGAGTCCAAGACAATCTACTGAGTTTGAATCGTCAGCAAACACGCCGAGTAGATCAAATAGCAGATCGAGTTGACAACTATGTGAACTACACGAACAACATCATAAACACATTTGTAATTCGGTTCAACATCAACAATCCAGATCCCATTCGCTTCCCTCCATCCCCAGTTTTTCCTGATACTGCTTTTGAGACGGAGGAGGAGTCCGATAGCCTTACTGATGATGAGGATGATGCTGATGATGCCGGTGATGCTTGATTTCCAAGAAAGTTTTTGGTATTACATTGAGGGCAATGTAATATTCAAGTTTGGGGGAATGGTTTGATGATACTTTACGTTTTAATTTGCTTTGCTGGATTATTGGTTTGTTTAAGACTTATTTAATTATTTGTATGGTTGATTTTAGGATTTAATTTTTGCATTTATTATTTAGGTTTTAATTTAATTTTTTCATATTTATTTAGGTTTTAATTTAATTTTTGCATATTTATTTAAAAAATAAAATAAAATATGTAGTGAATCTTTAGAATAGCTGATGATAAAGGTGTAAGCAAGTTAGAAAACCTTTTGAATCTCGTGCTAAGCTTTTATATCATTTTAGAAGTCGACTTTGCATAGTTATGGTCCCTATTATCTTGAGCACTTAGATTCCACCAAAATTGATTGAATCTTAAGGAGACTATAGTTCGAAACCTTGGTAGGAGATATTGTCACGCGTTAGAAATATGTTATGGCTTTACTTGAAGCAGGGGTAGTGAATTGTTTAAGTTTGGGGGAAAAATATGGTTCAAATGAAAAGAAAAAAAAATGTTATGCTTCTTAGAGTTAAGAAATATGGTGGAGTGAATTGAGCTTAAAAGTGTACTCCTTGGTAATAATTAACATGAGATGGAGCGTAAAACGCACTCGTCATGCATGTGAGAAGGAGCGTAAAACGCACTCACCTTGAAAAAAAAAGAAGAAAAAGAAAAAAAGGGGAAAAGAATGGCAATACTCTAGGAGGAATAGCATAAAATTAGATTGAACTGGACTCTCTTGATTTGAACGATGAGTACCCTAGCTGAGATTATTGTTATGATATGTCCTATAGGTCGATGACTACTTCGTACCATGTGTTCGTGATATAGTCGTTTTAAGGTCTGATTGATTTGGTGGAGATTGCACACACACACACACACACTATAGGATTGTAACTATTGTAAAGTGCTGACTAAAGTGGTTTATAAGTTTATACAGGTTTAACTGATGTAAGTTATAGTATGATGTTGGAGGCTATGAATTGATTCATGATTATTTTAGGAGTAGGATGCATGTTCTTAGTTTTTAGGATTTATTTATTGTTTTGAGTTTTTGCTTGAGGACAAGCAAATGTTTAAGTTTGGGGGTATTTGATGAGTAGATTTTATATCTATTAATTGAGTATGTTTGACTTGAGTATTTTGTTTTACTTTAGAGTTTTTAGCAGTATTTTAGTGCATTTTAGTAGTTTTTTTTGTGAATAATTGATTTCAGCCTGTGATTGTGTAAATAACGGAGATTATTGTAAATTTAGCTTGTATTTGCTGCTACAGGTGATAATGATCGATTGACGAAAGTTAAACAAGTGAATAAGTTTTAGTAGCTATAATTCATGAGGAAGATTGGCCAAAACAGATGAACAGAGGAGAATAAAAGGTGACCAGGGTTTTAGAGCCGCGGTGCACTAAACCAGGAGCCGCGACGCATGAATTACATAGGACTGGAGCCGCGACGCATGAATTCAAGAGCTGCGGCGCTCGGACTCGGAGGCGCGCGCGTGAAGCCACGCGCCCGGTGGATTTGTTTCCTTTGACTAAAGATTTGGTTTTATTTACACTTATCATGTATGGGTTGGATCTTATCAGTAGTTAGTAATAGACTAATAAATAAGGTTTTTCATTCATTCATTTAGAGAGAGGCACACGTACGTAGACAAAAAAGGAGATCGAGGTATTCAGAGATATTATTTCAGTACGTAAAAAATAAGGGTTTGATTAGAGCTTTATTCTAGAGGAAGATTGAGACTTAGGAGGAAGATCAGATTCGACAGAGTTTATTTTTTTTCTCTCATTTCTTTATTTGTAATCTAGAATGGGTTTTAATAAATCAATGATGTTCTTTACTTTTATTATGAACTAACTCTTTATGTTAAGGATTCAATGGAACCTGATGATGATTTTATTTAATATTTATTAATTCTTTTATTTAAGTTGATCATGGAGTGAATTGTTTATTATATCTCGTTTTACTTATATAATTGTCTGATCAACAATTATTGGATGGACTTGGATGACATTTGGTAATGGAATTTAGCTTAAGATCTAGATATAATAACTTGTGATTAGTAATTCTTTTCAGTAATAATGATTGCTGATTGATGCTAATTTTGTGGGCGGGATTACCCGAATATCGCAAGCAACTGTTGGAAAATGAATCTTAATGAATTTGTTATTATTGTTTTCTCATAGAAATATAGAGAAATTGATAATAATAGGTATGTTTTATAATTATTCGAAAGGGAGTTATAATAATTATTAGTGATTTTCCGTTGACAATTCTGATTAATTAATTTAATGGAAGAATGATAGTGTTACTTAAATGATTCATCGGGGGAAATTGATTCCTTAACCTCTTTATTCATTGATTCAATATTTCAGTAGTTGATTATTTAGTTAATTCACTCAATCGATATCTTAATTATATAGATTAGATTAATTGATGCATTATTAGTGTTTAGAATTATTTAGGTTCGCTCCTCGTGGGATCGACACTCTTTATCACTTCATTACTTGATTGACCGTGTATACTTGCACGTAAATTGCTATTATAGATTTAGCCCATCACCAGTGAAATTTAAATAGGCACACTTAGAAGCGGGGGTTGAATAAGTGTGAGAACAAACTATGACCAATTTTTCTATTTTATGTTTAAACAGACTAATTCAGCTTACTAGATTAACGTATTCAGCTTACTAGATTAATGTACTCAGTTTACTGGATTAATGTATTCAGCTTACTAAATAAAAAATCACACTTTAATGAACTATGCAGTTTATTTTTTTTTGAATAATTTGCTACAAAGAATTAATAGTTTTTATAAAATATCCAATTTTAGTTATCAATTCAAAGAAATAATTTTCTTATGAAATAATGACAAAATAATGCAAGCAATAAATGAACACCAGGATTTTTTACGTGGTTCAGCTATTACCCTCTATAATAATAGCCTAGTCCACGTCCAATACCAACTAGTATTGGAGACTCACTTTATATATATCTTTCAATTACAAAGTGACACCTTTTACAAAACAGGTTAATTGAATTCTTAAATTCTTGAGCACTTTTGCTCCCTGTGCACCTATGCACTCCTTAAGCACATATGCTTCCTTAAACCTGTTTGTAAATAATTTTCAATCCACACTTGGATTAAATTATTTTAGACAATCTCTTAGTCTCAATACACAATAAACAAAGAATTACAAAAATAGAGGTCTAATGATCAAAGCAAATAAATAATTTAACAACGCAAGGCTCAACTAATGTATGCAATGATCAATTAATGATAGAAGGATATTACCGATTTAAAGCCCACAGAAGTATGCTGAAATTAGAATTATATTATCACAGCAGCAAATTTCAATTGCACCAAATTTATAAAAATATCTTTTCCAGTATATAATTAGTGCACTGTTGGAATTGATTTCTAAAACTAGGATATCTTCATGCAATTTATAGCCTTACAAAAAATATTTCCGTTGCAGCCCATATATATCCTACCGTTGCAAAAAGATTTCAGTTTATCATACTAACGTTACAAACAAACCTTATCAAGTTACCACCTGTTAGCAAGATATCTGGAAATAAACCTTTCAACTGATCAAAATATCCGGCTTATGAATAAGTATTGTAGCCATACCGAGTCAAAGAGATAATGATTACACTTTAAAGAATATCCAGTCATAGTTTATCCCTTTTTCCAAGGCTACAGCCAAGATATATATTACATATATTAAGTAATTAGATTTCCAAGGATTCTACTGCCACATGTTTCCTTATTACAATTAATAACTATGGCCCATATCCAACTGATATATCTTAAATATTGTTAATATGAAGACAATCATGCATGATTTAAATTTAATCAAATCAAGATGCACAAATTAATTCACATGTGCATGTATAAAATATGCATGTAAATGTCCTAGAGCCTTGAATTGAAAAATCAAATATTTGCAATGACCTTACATTAAAAATTCTTAGGACTTAAATAATCTTCAATCTTCTTGAATAATCCATCAAACAATTCTTGAGATAATTTCCTGAAATTCACAATAAACAATTTAGTACCAATGAACAAATCATCATCAAAACATTAGGTTTAGAATATGACAAAGTCAACATTCTCCCCCTTTTTGATGATGACAATATAAATAATTGAAGCTCCCCCTAAATTCATGCATAGCTAATTTCAGGAAAAATTCGTATGACCTGCATGTGTTAGCATCTTATCATATCCAAATAATAATGCTATTCAAAATATACAAATACCATAATTAAACATAGAAAAGCAAATTTAACCATCAGTCTTAACATGCAGGCATTCAAAACAACATGCCTATTAAAAACCAAATGAAATCACAGAAACCACAGTTTTGAAACCATCACAAAAACCACAGTCTTTAAAATGAAAAATTAACTAATTTCTCCCCCTTTGTCATCAGGCAAAAAGAAGGAGCAGAATCAGTCCATGTCCTCAAGATTAACTTTCTGTTCAGCACGGGTAGTGAAGTAAGAACGGTGACGAAGACGATGAAGACGTTCTGCCAGAGTGAGGTCTTTCGCAAAACGAGGTGGTCTGGGAATAAAAGTTGAAGGAAGAACCCCCATGTCAAGAAAATCATCCGTGTATTCTGCAGTCCAATTACACATCGGCCATTCTGGGATTGTGGAATATATTTTCTGAAAATGTAACTTCTTTCCCACATCATTGAATCTTGTGGCCATAAAATCTGCAAGTTCTCCAAGTTGATAGCTTATAAACTTAATTTCTTGACTCAGCTGGCAGGTGTTCCTATTGAATTTTCGTTAAAGTGCCTCAACCATAGCCATTGTTTGTATCTCAAAACCTGCTTGGAGATCAATGAATTCATCTTCAACACGATGATACAGTTTATTAATTTCTAGAGCATCCATCGGCAGTTTTCCTTTCTCAAGAATCACAATTCGATTTCTGATATCGGCCAAGTCAGTTTTCAGAGAATTTTAATTTTGCAAAATCTTATTTAGAACATTCATAATATCAGGCCCATAAGAATTTGGCAGAGAGGATGAAGAAGAGTCTGGATTGGGAGATATAGGAGGAGGATCGGGAAGAAGACGAACAAACTCACCAGCAAGAAAAGTAATATGAGATTGTGTCAAATTAGCAGTATCTATGAACTCATTATTTGAGACAGAGATTTCATCATCTAGAGATATTTTGAAGTATTTGAAGAGTTTTGTTAAAAACTTACTATAAGGAAGACATTTTTTGGTTTGACGAATACAACTAAGAGTATGAGATAACATCATTTGAGAAAGATTGAAAGATTTTCCTTTAAGAATCATAGCCACAACCACTAAATCTTGATAGGTAAAATCTGCTCTACCACCAAGTCGTAGAAACAAATTATACCTAACTACCTTATGTAACACACAAGCAGTTGGACACACATTCACAGTTTTTGGAAGAAACAGAGTTGTAAGAGAAAAATCATTCATGACAATATGAAGTTGTTCCAATGGTTGATAAGGAATATTAGCAGCACCTTTAAGAGTAAAAGGACAAGGTCCAGCAGAAGATATTGAAAGTAGTATGCATGCAAGCCAATCATATTTGATATGATGTAGCATATACTTTGTAATCTTATTCGGTTATTAAAGGCATTTTACTTTATCTACATTGTGCTGTTATATTAAATGTGATAAACCCATAGTTTTGAGCAATGCTTTTAGAATCATGATGGTGATCATGCTAATGAGATCTAAATTCAAGATCGCTCACAAACTAAAATCGTTCCTAATCGATGGATTACTAAAAAGGGGATTAGTGAATCCGGATAGATTAGTACATACGTTGCTTGCTCTTATGAAGAGGATGATTGATCTCATAATCATTTGTGTGGAGACACTAAAGCAAGTATGTAGATGCTTATTGGAGAATAAGTTCACTAAACGTGGCTCGCTAAGGAATACCTAATGGAGTTTTACTCTCCTGTCAATAGGAATTCCTCTAGTGATAGTAGTACAAGTGATCCTTAGACTTGAGATCATCATAGTATCTTGTGTATGATGAGTTATACTTTGACATGTCCCTTAAGACCTTTAGGGTATATCAAAGGGTATGATTGGGTATAATAAGTTATACATGGAGATAGGTGAATGATCAACAAAGAATCTACCACTTCTAGTAAAAGGAGAGAATGTCCTATGTGATTCGATAAATGACGACTCAGAAGTCTTTGGCCAAAACAGAATGAAATTAGAAAGGAGTTTCTAATTTGCATTATCAGAGTTGTGCATTTGAGAATCGAAATACATATAATTAAATAAAATAAGACTTTAAGTAATTCCATGTCTTATATTTAATTGGGACATTGTATGGTAGAAGGATTGAATTGTACGGTAACTATTCACTGAAAGGTTCTTTTGTGATTAATGTTGAAATCTATATTATCTGGAAAGTCGTTGATCGCTGAGGGGGCTTACCCTTATTGTAGAATAAATATTATTTATTTAAATGAATTAAATAGTTTAATTTATTTATTTAAATAAGATTAGAATTGTTCTAATTAATTTATTCACAACCGGTTTAATATGGAGAACCTAAAGGGTCACACCGCAAAAGAAAAATATTTGTTTAAGAAGTAAATGACATAATTGTAATAATAAGTTAAGTGTATTTAATTTAATCTATGGAGATAGAATAAATTAAATAGCTTAATATTTATTATTTAATATTTTAGAAATATTAAATATAAATTAATAAGAGGAGTCTTATTATTATTATTACTATTATTATTATTTAATTCCCAATAGGGATTGTGAATTAATTAATAGAAGTACTCTCTCATGAATTCCTAATTGGATTAGGAGTTTAATTAATTAAAGGAGTTTAATTAAAATAAAAATCATAATCTTAAATAGTTTAGGAGGGTTCCCTATATCTATAAATAAGAGGAGTCTTATCATGATTTAGGGTTAGACAGTTACACACTCTTCCATAAGAATTGGAGAGAGAGTGAGAGTACTTGCAATTTCTATAGAGATAAAAACTAGGATTTTGCCAACACCCATCTTCTTGAACAACTATTATTCCTTGGTGGATCACCTCTAGAGGCGAAACACTTGGGTGGCTAACGTTGATCAAAAGAAAGAATTTAATCGATGGAATTCAACACGAACGCGAAGGATTTGGAGGTGAACTCGTACCTGTGAAAGCATGGTTTCTACAAGGGTATGATTCTCATACTTTATCTCTTTCGTTTAATTGATAATTGAGCACATGGATGATCATGGTGATGGTTTGTATGAAAAATTTTAAAATCCGTTTTATTGCGCTTCACTATTTATGTAATTTGATTGCATGTTCGCGCTATATACAAACCTAACAGTGGTATCAGAGCCTAACCTTATGCCAATTGTAGACACCCAAATTTTGCGTTCCCTATACTAACCGTGACAGGAGGGCAAAATCGTCAATTAAACCGGCTTGCGGGAGCGAAGGAATGGGCACAAGTGCGAACGCTCAATACCATCGCGATGATTGGCGACCGAAGCTGACGTGACAATAAGGCCGTCCGAAACGAGCATTCCCGAATGAGGTGGCACGTCTCCCGGAAATTCCCGGACTGCAAAATACAAGCCTGTCAGTGAAAACTGACGTTACGGCACGAAAGTCGAGGCGTGGCACGAAAATCGAGAAAGTCAAACCTTCCAGCCGCAGATTGATCTGCGGCCAATAAGTGCGCCTTTTGAAAACACGAAACTCGAAACACGGAACTCGAAATCAGGTGAGTGGAAGGCAGGCGGCCAGCCAACCGCAGATTGATCTGCGGCTATTTCAGCTCATTTTCGCTTCAGCATACAGGAGGTTGAGCAGATTGAGAGGAGAAGAGAATTCAGCACAGCAGCAGCACGGAAATTGAGAGAAAAATAGCTAAATTTTGCAACAAAATAGGGGAGAAAGAGAGAAAAAAAGAGAGGAATAATATTCTTTTGATTTGGTTGTATCACATATACTTTTTCTTCTATTCAAACTACACAAGTTTATATCCACTTTGATCTCATTTGCAAGGTGAAAATCTCCTCATTTTTGCAATTTCCATCATATCATTTGATTAAAAAAAAATATAATTTTTATATATATTGTTGAACAATCATGGATTAGGGATTATTAGTGAGGGTTCCATTGGAATAAAATTCTTCCTAATAACTCGAGGATATCCAATTGGTGAAATTTCTAGCTTGTTTATGGTGATTTATTGGGTGTAATTTATTTAGATTATCATTTTCGGATATCATGGTGTATTAGGCAAATCCGTGTTGGTTAGTTTCGTAGTATTCATTTTGTGGCCATGTAGTAATCTCGGGTGTGAGCCTAGGAACGCGACCCCGTGGTCCAAATCCGATGATGGACGTTTTCGATGTATGTAATAGATTCAAGGTGCTCGTTTTTTGTAACATGTAACCGTCGGGCCTTAAAACGACGCCAAGGCGAGAATCGGGTTTAAGGCCCCGTAGTAGTGAAATATGTGATTGTTGGCGTTCGGGGTATTTTGATGGCTTACATGCCCGTGAATAGCCCCCTACGCGTTTTGATGTTTAATTTGATTTGTAACACCAAACAAAAGATTTCAAAGCCAAAACAATAAAGATTTTTCTAAAACCAATCAAAGTAGGATATTAGCATCACGAGGCCAAGAATTGGAAATGCTGATGAAAGTCGATTCCTATTCTACGAGAAAGCTAAAGAGAAGTTGTTTTCAAATGTCACGAAAAGTGGTTTTTATAAAAAGAAATAAACGTTTTACTAAACCTTGATACATAGGGCGAAAGAGATCCTAGAAATTGCCCATCATTTATGAAAGCAACGTATAAATCTCGATTCCTATTTTGGTTAAGGTTTAATAAATTCATGTCTTACCAAAACAAATGAAAAATCTCATAGCTTTTGCCAATTAAAATCAAATCTTTCTCATAAAGAAATAAAGCTTTCTCGAATAGGCCAAAAGACATTATAAAGCATTCTCAAAATAAAACACGTCTCTTTCATAAAACACCAAAAAAAAATTCCTTTTTTTATACAAAACTCACCACAACATTCATTAGGCACACACATACACACGCACACATACACATTTCATGAATTAAAGGATAGGAAAACATCAAGATTGCGGTAACCGTGTTTCACGAAAGTCGGGGGGTGCCTAACACCTTCCCCTCGCTTAAGCAAGCCCCCGAACTCTATGAATCTCGGTTTGCAGACCAATTAATTCGGAGTCATATATGAGCCAGCGATTTATAAAAAAAACGAAAACTCGGATGAGTTAGTACATCCATTTCAAGTATACCAACTGGCGACTCTGGTTAATTGGCTCATCATAAAAAACAAATCTTTCAAAACCCCGTCGACATTTATGCCGACCTTTTCCAAAAAATTATTTAATCAAAAGACCAAAATCGGAAGAGGACGAAAAAACCTGGCGTCGACAGCTGGCGACTCCACTGGGGACCATTAGAGGGCTTAAGCCGCGTTCAAATCTTGATGCTATCCTATCCTTTAAAAATTCATAAAATGTGTGTGTGTGCGATATTTTGATTTTTTCTTTTTGTTGTGTGAATGTGTGTTTTGTCCAATAAATGAATGATTGAATGGAATTGCTTTACTTTTAAATAATCATTTGCATACGGTGAGGACGATGAATGTGAATGTATGTTAAGAGAGTACCTCCTCCTGAGGCGAACCTGTCGGTTGCTTATTACTGGACTCGAAGGGGCTGCTCCCCGGAGATGGCTCAAGAAACGCACCACCCAAATCCGCTCCAATCGAAAGGATTCAGACGAGTAGATTGCGAAGATTTAGGGACCTTCATGCCGAAAAGCCCGTGAGAGTAACCCTAGGATAGGTCAGCCTCAGATTAACCCAATGCAGGAAGAGTCTCTTCATGCCCTTTTACGTTCACGCGTATAAATGTCATGATCCCATTCATATACGCTTCCCTTTCTGTCAAAAGAAATTACTAACCTCTATGTTTTGCAGGGAACAACTGGGGAAGCATAATAAAGTCATGTTTAGCATTTGTTATTGCATTAAAGGACTACTAACTTTCTGTTTTACAGGGAAAGATTAAAACACCCAAAAATACAAAAGTTACAACTTTAGCATGCATCCACTTTTTATTTTCCCAGGACTAAACTTCGAACCATTGTCTCTGTAGGATTGCTCCTCAAACCCGTTCGCAGTCTAAAAGGGCCCAAAACTCTACATCTGAAATGGCTGATCTCCCACCTACTAATCCTGGTGCCATATCTCGTGAGGAATTTGATGGCTTTAAGAAACAGATGTTGGAGATGGCCATAATGCTGAAGGAGCAATTGATACCTAGACATGATCCGCCTAAAGAGGATCCACCCCAACCTAAGGGCGAGCCAGTCGTCCCAAAGGCCATTCCCGTACCTAACAAAACAGTGATTACTATCCCGGAAGAGGGAGATACTGATGACCTGCGAAAGAAAATGAAACAAATGGAGGAAACTATCCAATCTTTGAAGGGCATAGGGTCCCTAAGCAGGGTGAACTATTCAGATCTATGTGTCTTCCCCGGAACCAGATATCCGGAGAAATTTAAAATCCCCGAATTTGAGAAGTACAATGAGAAGGGGGATCCTTATACCCATCTGAAAATCTACATTGGGGAGCTGGGATCTTATGCAGAGGACGAGGGTCTAAGGATGCAACTTTTCCAAAAAAGCCTGACAGGAGAGGCGAGAATCTGGTATGCCCGTCTCGATAATGCCCGGATCCACAATTGGGAAGAGTTGGCCCACACATTCTTAACACAGTATAGCTTTCAGGCACAAATGGCCCCTGATAGATACCAAATGACAAAAGTTAAGAAGCAACCCAGGGAATCCTTCAGGGATTATGCACAACGATGGAGGGGTATGGCCGCACAGGTGAATCCCCCGATGAGCGAGTCAGAGATGGTGATGACCTTCGTAGATATTCAAGAGGCCCCTTATTATGAGCGGGTTATATCAGGGATTGGTAGGCCTTTTGCTGAGATGATTAAACACGGAGAAATGGTGGATATGGGTTTGAAGTCTGGTAAGATTCGGGATTTCACGGCTTTGGAAACGGCTGCAGAACAAATACAGAGTGGGAATTATGGCAGCACTTCCCGTAGGGTGCAAAAGAAAAAGGAGGAGGATGTTTTCCTCATCCTTCAGGGGTCACCTAGAAAGGCAGAAAACAATCTTCCAGTACAGGTGCAGAGAGTGGGGCCATCCCGACAGCCTAACTTCACTGATCAGAGGGCGAAAGGGCGAAGGAGATTCGAGGCCTCGCAAAATCGAGTATTCACCCCACTCGGGGATCCTCTTGAGCGGATTTTAGCGGTATTGATAGCTCAAAAGAAGATAGTCGATTTGGCACCCCCGAGTGACCCAAAGGGAAGAAGGTTTGACCCAAGCAAGCGATGCGCATACCACTCAGGTTCCCCTGGTCATGATACGCTGGACTGTTGGACGTTGAAGCACAGAATCCAGAACTTGATTGATAGTGGGGAAATTGTGGTGGAACAGCCAGACTCCCCAAATGTTAAGGTCAATCCCCTGCCGAGGCATGATGGAGGAGGGGTCAATGTGGCAGAAGCCAGTGAAGCCGAGGGGCCGTCAATGCTAAATTATGTAAAGAAAATCGATGAAATGATCAACATGATAAGTGATCACGGGAATACACAGGGAGCGCCAATTAGACTGGCAGGGGTAAACAGAAATATCATGGAGGGGCCTGTCAAGTTAGCAGCTCCGAAACCCCTCATCCTTGCAGCGAGGCCGCAAATCCCTGTCAGCAGTCTAAAGACGGTACCATGGAATTATGGGGGGGTGTCAGAGGAAGCGGCCAGTTGTGCTTCTGTGACAACAAGGGGGAATCCTTTGTATCTGCCTGGACGAGTCCTTGAGAACAAAATGAAGAAAAATGAAGAGATCTCCGAGGAGAAAGCCATAGAATTCTTGAAAAGGATGGATCATCCGGAAGCAAGAGGGATCCAGGTATTAAGGGAGGAGTCGACCCTGACATCAATCATGGACTTGGTGTTATCGTCCAATGATCACTGCAAAACCCTGGCGAAAGTCCTGGAGGAGGCATACGTTCCCAAAGAAATTAGCAAGGAAGGTTTCGGCCATCTAGTGGACCACCTGTTGGAGAGTGATGTGATATCATTTACAGATGACGATATCCCCAAGGAGGGAAGGGGGCATCGAAAACCGCTACATATTGCGGTAATCTCCTCAGGTTATATCATAAATGGGGTGCTGATTGATGGGGGATCGGCGTTGAATATCTGTCCCCTCAGTACATTGCAGAAGATGAACATCAATCCCAAGCGCCTACGGGCCAGTCATGTAGAGGTGCGAGCCTTCGATGGTTCCCGGAGGGATACAATTGGAGAGATAGAATTGCCGGTGGAAATCGGACCTTGTACTTTTGATATCTCTTTCCAAGTCCTAGACATTGCAGCCAGTTATAACCTGTTATTGGGGAGGCCGTGGATACACATGGCCGGGGCAGTTCCTTCCACGCTACACCAGCAAATCAAACTTATCATCGACGGAAATCTGGTGACGATCTCGGCAGAGTGTGATGACCCTTCTCCTTCCAAGAATGGCCTACCAGTGATTAATGTGGACGAGTCGGCGGCACCTGCCAGCTTTCAGGCGCTGGAAATTAGCACTCCCCACTATAGATGCCTGGGAGCCCCAGCCGTGAAACCTAAAGTCTCTCCTGAGCTTACCTTCGTTGTAAAAGAAATGATGAAAATGAAATTCCAGCCTGGACAAGGGTTAGGAAAGAGCAGTCAAGGAATCACCGAGCCCATCCAACTACCACAGCGGATAGGCAAAGCAGGGTTGGGATATCATGAAGGCATAACACGGAGACACCGGTAGGGCGTGGCCCCGATTCGACTAGCTGGCAGTCCGGTGACCAAGGTCAACAATGAACAGGGGACTAGCAAGCCTGTGATTGGGTCGGGGAATGAAGAATTAACCCCCGCAGGTGATGAGTCGACCAAGAGGGAAAGTTTCCTACAGGAGGTCGCGCAAAAGTTTGAAACCAGGTGCTATATCCCCGGACAATTAACAAGCAATGGAGAGGGGATGGATGCTGTCACGCCACCGGGAGCCCAACAAGGTGTGCCTGTCATCGATTGGGCAGGGCTAATTATTCCCGAAGAAGGTAGGAAAAGGGACTTAGGCGATGTAGCCGTAGTCATCGGGGAAGTGTCTGATGTGAAGCCACCTTTTATCCAGCGCATTTCATCTGACCTGACCGTCGACAACTGGACCATGAAACCAGTGATATCCAAATAAGGGTAAAACCCGACATCAGGGTGGTAGACCCCAGAGGATGGGAGGATGAAGAAGTTTATTTTTTGTTATTGTTGTTTTGTATTTTGCATAATTATGTCGTTTCTTCATGTTATCTGAAAATGTGATCATTGTGGAGAATAACTTATATATGACAAGTATTTTGTTTCATGTCAGGTGTACCAATTTGAGTAATCCTTGCCTAACAAACGATCTTTCAAATTTGAATGATGATTATGATTTTGACATTGAGCTGGATTTCGATTTGATGGGCATTGAGCAAGACGAGACAGATTACGACGACGCGCCTGATGAGATCAAAGGATGGGTCGAGGATAAACCCAAACCCAACCTAGACCAAACCATCACCATAGATATTGGAACCCCCAACGCACCCAAGGAACTCAAGATAGGGACGGATCTTACCCCTAGCCAGAAAGCAGAAATAACTGAGTTGCTAAGCCAATATGAGGATGTCTTTGCCTGGTCTCATGAGGATATGATCGGATTGTCCACCGACATTGTGGTACACCGGTTGCCCATCAAGGAGGGTTTCAGGCCTGTCAAGCAGAAACTAAGGAAGTTAAAACCTGAGTGGAGCTTAAAAGTGAAGGAAGAGATCATCAAGCAGTTCAGGGCAGGAATCATTATGGTGTCCACTTACCTAGAATGGCTGTCCAATGTAGTCCCAGTGGCTAAACCTGGAGGGAAGGTGAGGGTATGTGTAGATTATAGAGATCTAAACAAGGCCAGTCTCAAGGATAACTTCCCGGTGCCGTTCATACACATCCTGGTGGATAACACAGCCCAGTACGAGATGTACTCTTTTGTGGATTGCTTTGCGGGGTATCATCAGATAATGGTGGCGGAGGAAGATCGGGAAAAGACTGCGTTCATCACCCTTTGGGGCACCTTCTGCTATAGACGATTGGCTTTTGGTCTCTCGAATGCGAGGGCTACTTATCAGAAAGCCATGATGGCCCTGTTCCACAACATGATGCATAAGGAGATAGAGGTCTACGTGGATGACATTATCGTGAAGTCAAGGGTAGAATCTGACCATATAACCCATCTTAAAAAGCTATTCGATCGGCTCAGAAAGTATAATTTGAAGCTCAATCCAGCAAAGTGTGCTTTCGGAGTGCAGTCGGGTAAGCTCTTGGGATTCCTGGTTAGTGATCGAGGTATTGAGTTGGATCCAGCAAAGATTAAAGCCATTGTGGATATGCTGGCACCTCACACAGAGAAGGAGATAAGAGGATTCCTCGGAAGAATAAACTTCATCAGCCGTTTTATATCCCACTTGACGACTACATGCGAGCCAATTTTCAAATTGTTAAGGAAAGGTGCTTCCCAAGAATGGAATGAGCAATGTCAGAAGGCTTTTCAGACCATTAAAAAGCAGCTGACAGAGGCACCAGTGCTGGTACCCCCGAAGGATGGGATCCCTCTGTTTATGTATATATCAGCCAATGCCCTCACGATGGGATGTATGCTGGGACAGAAGAATGAGGCAGGTAAAGAGCAGGCCATCTATTACCTCAGCAAGAGATTTAGCCAATGTGAACAAAATTACACTCCCATCGAGAAGACCTGTTGTGCTCTGGCCTGGGCTGCAGGGAGATTATAACACTACCTCTATGGGCATACTACGTACCTGATATCGAGGATGGATCCCTTGAAATATATCTTTGAAAGACCCATGCTGAACTGTCGACTGTCAAGATGGCAGTTAATCTTACAACAGTTCGACATGGTATACGTAACTCAGAAAGCCATGAAAGGGCAGGGAATTGCAGATCAGTTGGCAGAAACGCCGTCAGGGGGGATGGAGCCGTTAGAAACCCCTCTGTCGGGCGAAGATATATTTTGGGTATCACACACGAAATGTGATGACGAGGGGCAGTTCTGGAAGCTGTATTTTGATGGTGCTATGAATGCTGAGGGGGCAGGAGCCGGAGCAGTACTGATCTCTATCACCGGAGAGCAATACCCTGTGGCTACTAAATTGCAGTTCAGTAATTCAAACAATACAGCTGAATACGAGGGGTGTATATTGGGACTCCGTTTTGCTCGCGATATGGGAGTGAAGAGGTTAGCGGTGTTTGGGGATTCAGAACTGGTAATCAGACAAGCGATCGGGGTGTACAACACTAAAGAGCTTCGGTTACTTCCATACCATTGTTGTGTTACCCAGTTGATGCAAGAGTTCGAAGATATCGCTTTCCGCCATATTCCCCGGGGACGGAATGATTTTGCTGATGCATTGGCAACCCTAGCTTCTTTAATCCATATAATCAAAAGAAAAAATGTTCCACAGATTGAAATAGCGGTGCAGAATGCCCCGGCATACGAGGAACATGTTGCAGTATTATCAGACGAGGTGGTTATGCCAAGGCAGCCTTGGTATCACGACATAAGAGAATATCTGAGGGATAGATCCATTCCCGACCGGGCAAGCCAGTCTGAGAGGATGAGAATTCAAAAGATGGCAATGAAGTTTTACCTGAGTGGGGATTCACTCTACAAGAGGGATGCTGGGTTGGGACTGCTGCAATGCGTAGATGAGACGCAGGCCCGAAGGATTATGAACGAAATACATGGTGGAGTGTGTGGGCCACACATGAGTGGACCGATGCTGGCCAAAAAGATCTTGAGAACGGGGCATTATTGGTTAACACTAAAAGCCGACTGTGACGATCATGTCAAACGGTGTTACCAATGCCAGGCGCACGGTAATGTGATCCATACGCCTCCCAATGAACTGCACTGTATGACCTCCCCGTGGCCATTTTCAATGTGGGGAATGGATGTAATCGGACCAATAGAGCCCAAAGCAAGCAACGGACACCGATTCATTTTCGTCATGATCGATTACTTCACCACATGGGTAGAAGCAGCTTCTTTCCCCAAAGTAACTCAGGAGGTCATCATCGGTTTCATCAGGAATAATGTCATTTGTCGATACGGGCAGCCTGAGGTCTTGGTCTCCGACAATGCCAAGAATTTGAACAACGCCCTCATTAAGGGATTGTGCGACCAGTTTAAGATCAAACACCTCAATTCCGTCATTTACCGTCCTAAGATGAATGGGGCAGTGGAGGTTGCAAATAAGAACATCAAGAAGATCATGGCAAAAATGTCTGCTAATCATCGGGGATGGCCGGATCTGCTACCCCTCACCCTGCTGGCATACCGAACGTCAACGCGTACTTCTACAGGGGCAACCCCTTACGCTTTGGTGTATGGAATGGAGGCCGTTCTGCCAATTGAGGTTGAGATGGCGTCCCTCAGAATAATGATCGATGCTCAGATAAGCGAGGAGGATTGGATGCAAAGTCGATACGACCAATTGGCCCTAATTGATGAAAGGAAGGTGGCTGCTGTTTGGCACGGTCAGTTATATCAACAAGGGATCTCTCGATCATATGACAAAAGGATAAGACCTCGGAAGTTCAAGGAAAATGATTTGGTGCTAAAAAGAGTCATGCCTTGTCAAGACGAAGCCAAGGGGAAGTTCGCCCCGAACTGGGAAGGACCATTTGTGATTAAGAAAGTGCTATCCGGAGGAGCCCTCATATTGCAAGAAATGGATGGTGAGGTATTTCCACAACCCCTCAATTCCGATTCGGTGAAGCGGTTCTACGCCTGAATCATCAGTTCTCCTTTTTCTTTGAGAAACGAACTACGTAAGACCTGATCTCCCAACTTGTGGGGGTACGTAGGAAGCCATCATGGCGCCGTCCGATCCCTTAAAAAAAAATAATCCTTTCCCTAAACAGAACCAATTTCCAACAGCCAGATAAACCTCCCTACACCCTCAAAACCTTCCCGAAACCAGCCGACAAATCAGCTTCATCCCAGATGGCATAACCTGATCTAACCAAAACAGTTGGCCAAAGATCTAAGACCCAATCCGATGAAATCGACAGGGGTACGACAATATCTGTCAGATCTCCATCAAGACTTGAGAAGAGGAGGAAAGCGAAATGTCAAAATCGTGGTCAACTGGATAAAATGAGGATCCAATGAAAGGCAACGATACGACAAAAAGGGAAAATGACTAAATTTAAATGCATGTCTTTATATATAAGTCATTTTATTGCAAGATTTCTCTTTCGATAATCGATGAAACTAACATAGTCTATGCAGGAAGTAAAATAATCTACAAATCTGAAACTAGCTGAAGCAGGATGGACAAAGTGGTGGATAGATCTGAAGCATCAGCATCCCATGCAATCTGCTGCCCCATCATATCAATGCGATCCAGTAAAGCAGTAGCTTGGCTGCCAGTCCCAGAATGAGCATCTATAACTGCCCTGGTCTGAAATACAATGGCGTCTCTGTCAGCAATGGCAACGTCTCTGGCCAGAATAGCGACATTTCTCTCAGCAATGGCAGCATCCCTCTCAGATTCAATAGCAATCAAGGCAAGTCGGATCCGGCTGTCTTCAGTGACCCGACTAGGGGCAGAATCAGCTGAGATGGAATGATCTATGGTATCATCTGGAAAAATCACTCTAGAATCATCAAGACCCCCAGTCTGACTCAAACCAACCGGATCCGAGTCTCCGCGCAACCACTGCACGTAAGCAAATGTCTGGATGTGGCAGCTCTCACTATATTCGGCAAATATCCTGCGAGACCAAAGATCGTATACCCGCAGTAGATCCCTCTCTGTATGGGATAATATAAGGAATCGGTAGGCGGCTGCACCCGTGAAAGGGTGAAAATCCTGTGTCTGATCAAACTGCCCTGTAACTGCCAAGGGATGATAGGTCGTCACGCCCCTCAAGCCAGCAATAGGGATGAAATCCAGGTTGGGCACGTGAGTCAAGAAGCTCATAAAGGAGCAATAACCCGAATAGACCAGGAGATGAAAGGGATCCTCAATGACCGACAAAAATGATGTCCAGGAGGCCACATCAGTACAGCTCACGGGACGAAACGAAAACTGCGTGGCTATGTCATGGCTGAAGCAAAACCCTTGGCGACGGAAATGGCCGATGGGACTGAGATGACTCATGAACCACACGTACAACAAAGTCGAGCTCCCTCTGAATACTCTGCCTCGGAAAGAGTGGAAATATGAGGCTGACATGTAAGTATCTGCCAATATCATGGGAAGAATGGTGTGATCCTCCTGAAGGGCTCTAACGGCCGCGACAATTCGCATATCCAACTGACCGGGTCCGGCTGGCAAATACAAAACTGAAATAACACAAGCCATCAGAACATCTACTCTCAGAGCGCCCCAGCGCTCCTCGGACACGGAAAAATCACCGAAGAAAAGACGAAAACAGTCGGGTAAGCCAAATCGGTCAATCAAGAACTGAAGGGGAACCATATGGTCTGATGTGATCACCGATAACAAAACTGTCCTCCGCAAACCGGTGAAAGTCAAGAATTGACGGCGCATGGAACCAGCGGTGACCCTGGCACAAGGACCGTCCAAAGGCAGGCCGGTAAAGCGATCATACTCCTCGAGAGTGGGGGTCAGCTCTACTGTCCCTAATCTGAACACCTGACGGTCAGGGGCCCAATAGCTCAGAATACCCTCCACAAAGCCCGCTGGCACCTGAAAGGATAATAAGGACCAAGAATGTCCCAAAAGGCCATCTGTGATAACCCTATTGGCCGGCGATAAACTGTCCAACCAACGGAGGAGACTGCCGACCAACCCTGTGGGAGGAATGGAATCCAAACGTACCACGACATCTGAGGACGACATCTGTGAAAAAATAGTATCAAAGAGACTGTACAGAGGTCATTCTCTATCCATAAATAAAAAAAAGCATACATCATACAGTTAATAATAAAGCAAATGAATTTCATAGAGATAAAAGATAAAAACTGTGCATAAATAAAACAAATGAGTTCAGTACATAGTGCATGTAATAATGATAAAAAAGAAAAAAATAAATCTAAACAGGTGCAGGTACAAAAGCCCTATCCTATCATGATCTAAACAAAGTCAATGTCATTTATGAAAGCGGGATCCTCGAACTGATCCCCTGGGGTCGTCGAAGTCGGAGGACCAAAATTCATGTCAGGAATGTATGGCTGCGCTGTGGCATCAGATGAGCTCGGGCCTGCATCATAACCTGCACTGTCAGGATCTAGGCGTAAGCATCCTCTGGGGTCCGGCCTAACACCCGAAGATATAAGGACAGCTGCTCTACCTGACGGGTCAGAGTGGCAATCTGCTCAGCATGGGTAGGACTCCGAACGCAGGCTGCCCAGTCAGTCATCATCACCGAGCCGGGGACCATATCCCCGAGGAAGAATGTGGCCCGGGTCTAAAGACCGATAGTACGGGGCACCCACTAGGTACGGAAAGCCTCACTCGTACTGGGACCCGTAGAAAGCATCCGGCCATCCTCCCCTGCGAGCATGATCTCCGAAGGCTGAGAATCCAGCGGCCAGGAGGTAGTGAAAGGAAGGGAATGCGGGATGCGGATCTCTCCAGTAACGCATCTGAATGCGCGCTCTCCCAGGTACATCACCCATCCTCCAACACTCTGTAAAGTGAGGCGACAGGTGGAAAGCTCGAACTCTGGGCCAGAAGGATGCCCATCGGCAAACCCCACAGTCAGATGCTCGGAGAGGTAGGGAACCCAGACGACATCAGCGGCCGTGATCAGCTCCAGCTGAATACGACAATGTGCAAAGCTGCCCAACACCGGGACCTCCTCCAGAGTGTTGTGATGCCACCGCCGACCCCAGGGATAGGTATCCAAACCGAGGGTAGTGACGGGCCTCAGGCATGGAAGACGCTCGTAGGCCCAGAACTGCGAACAGAAACAGTGAAAAGCATGAGTAACCGACAAATGCAGAAAAGAGAAATAAATGAAGGAAAGTCCAGTAAGAAGAGGGGAAGAGAAGCCTCCCCAGCAAAAAGTGATAGAATCCGAGCCAAGCATTTGTCTGTCCCTCCGAACGCAGATGCAGACCGTGGAGGAAATAAGCAAAGGTGAACGACCCCCAATCGTAGTCACCGATCCGGTCTACGTCTCTGACAGCTCCTACGACGCTAAAATGAATGGTAGAGGAGTTGTTCCCTAGGAAACAACCCCTCATAAAGGTCAGGAACAAGCGCCGTAGCAGAATGTCACGAGTGCCCTGATCCGCTGGAATAGGCAGTGCGTATATACCCCCGACAACATCGACAGCCAAAGCACCGGACCGAATACTACGGGCCTTAAAGACCCGGTCCTCAGCAGCGAAGCCCAATAAAGCCCGGACCTCCACTGGAGTAATGTCAAGATCCAGAGGGACACGGGACCCGGTAAACTCTATACCCGTGATGTACCTCCAATCCCAGGGGGTCAGCACAACCTCGCAGTCAAGAAGATGAAGAGACTGCATCTGGTGGAACCATCGCTCGGATAAGGCCCTCATGTAACCCCAGGGGCACTGACGGGGGATGATAGTGAAAAAGTGACGGAGGCCCCAGGAATCCACCACCGCCCGGTAGTCGCTATGCAAAGCGGTATAGAGGGAGTAAATGTTGAACCAGTTACCCCTCGGCTGGGTAAACTCGGGCACCTGTGACAAAAAATGAATGGATCAGTCCAGATCTAAACAAAATTTGGGAATAAGTTCAGAGAAGTACTTTAAGCATACCTCATTAGCTATAAGAGATGCCGAGGGGTGACGACTGAGATCCCGACCCAATAGATCGGGTATCTGCACAGAGGCGCCAGAAAGGACGCGGTGAGGAGATGGGGCTGGTGTGCTGGAGGATGGCCCCTCTGCCGCAACCTCTGGAAGAACAACCTCCTCAATGTCGGGATGATCGGGCCGGATGACAGCCTCCGCCAATCGGCGAGGCTGGCGGGCCCGAGGTAGAGCAGGGGCAGGTGCAGCCCTACGACGACGAATGCCCGAAGTCCGAGACGTAGAAGAGCTACTGGGAGCATCGGGATCCATAGCTGGAATAGAACAAGCGAAGAGGAAGGTAAGTTCCCTTTTGAATTATGTCACGAATATTCTAATTTCCTACCCTCATCATATAATTAATGCAGCATGATGCATGTTTACTATATGCGCCAAAAAAAAAAATCGGCAGAGTTTCGGCTATAAAATGGACATCCCATGCATAGCCAAACATGTTTTTCAAAGAACCCAAGCCACAACAGATCAAAATTGCATATTATATGGATAATTGCAACATGAAAAGACCCTAATGCATGATTTTCTTCAAAAAAGAAACAACAAGTATGTGGGACCGCATCATGAGCATAAAATAAGACTCACACACATAGCATGTATATACAATAATACATAGCATAGCATTATAAAGCATACATTTCTATCTCTAAGCATGCGAATAGCCAAATGTATAGCAAAACATTGACGAAATTGAAAAACAATCGGTCAAAATGTTACCTGTAACGCGTAGATCGATCTAACCGGAGTGGTTTTTGCGAAAAGATTGGAAAAATCAGCAAAATGGACGAGTAAAGGTGTGAAAATTGCGTGGGGTACGAATGAAAGTGACAGATCTGGGAGGCGGCTGGCCGCCTATATGCCCGATCTTAGCCGCAGATCAATCTGCGGCTGGCCGCAGATCCATCTGCGGCTGGCCGCAGATCCATCTGCGGCTGGGCCCAATGCTCCCCCCTTGGTCCATTGCAAGCTTAATCGATTTTAAAGCCCATTTGACTCATAATGTGATAATAAAATACGAGATTTTGGATGAATCAGGTGTCGAACACGGCTTCTCAATTCAACCGAGTGACCGGATACGAGACCCGACATTCACAAGACGATCGATCGGCGACGATAACCGGCGATTACGAGATGGGTGACCGGCGACGAAACCCGGCCCCGACGAGACGATCGACCGGCGACGATAACCAGCGATTACGAGATGGGTGACCGGCGACGAAACCCGACCCCGACGAGACGATCGACCGGCGACGATAACCGGCGATTACAAGATGGGTGACCGGCGACGAAACCCGGCCCCTGACGAGACGATCGACCGGCGACGATAACCGGTGATTACGAGATGGGTGACCGGTGACGAAACCCGGCCCCGACGAGACGATCGACCGGCGACGATAACCGGCGATTACGAAATGGGTGACCGGCGACGAAACCCGGCCCCGACGAGACGATCGACCGGCGACGATAACCGGCAATTACGAGATGGGTGATCGGCGACAAAACCCGGCCTCGACGAGACGATTGACCGGCGACGATAACCGGCGATTACAAGTTGGGTGACCGGCGACGATAACCGGCCCCGACGAGACGATCGACCGGCGACGATACCCGGCGATTACGAGATGGGTGACCGGCGACGAAACCCGGCCCCGACAAGACGATCTACCGGCGACGATACCCGGCGATTACGAGATGGGTGACCGGCGACGAAACCCGGCCCCGACGAGACGATCGACCGGCGACGATAACCGGCGATTACAAGATGGGTGACCGGCGACGAAACCCGGCCCCGACAAGACGATCATCCGCATTGACACCCTTTTACGAATATTTTGCATCCATTGCATCTTACGTTGCATCATAAATCATATGTGTTGCATCACGTATGTATTGTCATCCTTGTGCACTGTTATTCATGCATCGAGTGTCTATTCTTTATCCTGTTCATTTCATTTAAACATTGCATAAACATGATAAAGAGGGGCAGCTGTAGACACCCAAATTTTACGTTCCCTATACTAACCGTGACAGGAGGGCAAAATCGTCAATTGAACCGGCTTGCGGGAGCGAAGGAATGGGCACAAGTGCGAACGCTCAACACCACCGCGATGATTGGCGACCGAAGCTGACGTGACAATAAGGCCGTCTGAAACGAGCATTCCCGAATGAGGTGGCACGTCTCCCGAAAATTCTCGGACTGCAAAATACAAGCCTGTTAGCGAAAACCGACGTTACGGCACGAAAGTCGAGGCGTGGCATGAAAATCGAGAAAGTCAAACCGTCCAGCCGCGGATTGATCTGCGGCCAATAAGTGCGCCTTTTGAAAACACGGAACTCGAAACACGGAACTCGAAATCAGGTGAGTGGAAGGCAGGCGGCCAGCCAGCCTATTTCAGCTCATTTCCGCTTCAGCATACAGGAGGTTGAGCAGATTGAGAGGAGAAGAGAATTCAGCACAGCAGCAGCACGGAAATTGAGAGAAAAATAGCTAAATTTTGTAACAAAATAGGGGAGAAAGAGAGAAAAAAAGAGAGGAATAATATTCTTTTGATTTGATTGTATCACATATACTTTTTCTTCTATTCAAACTACACAAGTTTACATCCACTTTGATCTCATTTGCAAGGTGAAAATCTCCTCATTTTTGCAATTTCTATCATATCATTTGATTAAATAAAAATGTAATTTTTATATATATTGTTGAACAATCATGGATTAGGGATTATTAGTGAGGGTTCCATTGGAATAAAATTCTTCCTAATAACCCGAGGATATCCAATTGGTGAAATTTCTAGCTTGTTTATGGTGATTTATTGGGTGTAATTTATTTATATTATCATTTTCGGAAATCATGGTGTATTAGGCAAATCCGTGTTGGTTAGTTTCGTAGTATTCATTTTGTGGGCATGTAGTAATCTCAGGTGTGAGCCTAGGAACGCGACCCCGTGGTCCAAATCCGATGATGGACGTTTTCGATGTATGTAATAGATTCAAGGTGCTCGTTTTTTGTAACATGTAACCGTCGGGCCTTAAAACGACGCCAAGGCGAGAATCGGGTTTAAGGCCCCGTAGTAGTGAAATATGTGATTGTTGGCGTTCGGGGTATTTTGATGGCTTACATGCCCGTGAATAGCCCCCTACGCGTTTTGATGTTTAATTTGATTTGTAACACCAAACAAAGGATTTCAAAGCCAAAACAATAAAGATTTTTCTAAAACCAATCAAAGTAGGATATTAGCATCACGAGGCTAACAATCACGAAAAGTTAAAGAGAAATTGTTTTCAAATGTCACGAAAAGTGGTTTTTATAAAAAGAAATAAACGTTTTACTAAACCTTGACACATAGGGCGAAAGAGATCCTAGAAATTGCCCATCATTTATGAAAGCAACGTATAAATCTCGATTCCTATTTTGGTTAAGGTTTAATAAATTCATGTCTTACCAAAACAAATGAAAAATCTCATAGCTTTTGCCAATTAAAATCAAATCTTTCTCATAAAGAAATAAAGCTTTCTCGAATAGGCCAAAAGACATTATAAAGCATTCTCAAAATAAAACACGTCTCTTTCATAAAACACCAAAAAAAAATTCCTTTTTTTATACAAAACTCACCACAACATTCATTAGGCACACACATACACACGCACACATACACATTTCATGAATTAAAGGATAGGAAAACATCAAGGTTGCGGTAACCGTGTTTCACGGAAGTCGGGGGGTGCCTAACACCTTCCCCTCGCTTAAGCAAGCCCCCGAACTCTATGAATCTCGGTTTGCAGACCAATTAATTCGGAGTCACATATGAGCCAGCGATTTATAAAAAAAACGAAAAACTCGGATGAATTGGTACATCCATTTCAAGTATACCAACTGGCGACTCTGGTTAATTGGCTCATCATAAAAAACAAATCTTTCAAAACCCCGTCGACATTTATGCCGACCTTTTCCAAAAAATCATTTAATCAAAAGACCAAAATCGGAAGAGGACGAAAAAACCCGGCGTCGACACTAATTATCAATTATTATGATTCCATGTATGTATGGGTATGCGATTGGATCGATTTTCTGGGCAAAGAAAAAAAATTTCGAAGTTTGCTACGCGTCGCGGCCGCGCCGCTTCCAGTTCATTCTGGAGCGCGGCCGCGCCGATCTACAGATTTTGAAATTTTTTTATTTTGATTTTATTTATTTTCAATTAAGATAAAAGGTTTATTTTGAATTGAAATATAATTAAAATTTAAAAGTTTTATTTGAACTTGGAATTGGATTCTACGTTAAGTAGAATAAAGGAGTTTATTCATATATGGAATAGGATTCCATGTTTCCTAGAATAAAGGAGTTTATTCACATATGGAATAGGATTCCATGTTTCCTTAAAAATAAAGATGTTTATTTTGATAAGGAATAGGATTTAACATATTTTATTTTTTCCAAGCAATTTTAAGTTAAAATAAAGGAGTTTATTTTGAACTTGAAATTGGTTTCCATGTTAATTAGAATAAAGGAGTTTATTTTGATTTGAAATTTGATTAAAAATAAAAGAGTTTATTTTTATTCAAAATTGGATAAAATAAAATAAATAAGTTTATTATGATTTAAATTTTGATTAAAATAAAGGAGTTTATTTTTGTTTCAAAATTGGATTTCTAGTAAACTTTTAATTGCCCATTAAATGATATCAATGCATATATGGAATGGTTTTATTATTCATGAGATGAATGTTATTTATTGATACATATGGAGATATGTATGATAATAAATAGGGATTGATTATGGACTACTGACCAATGTGTGATTGGATTTATTTTAGTAGATGCTTGAATGAATGGATTTTTATAAATGGGGTCTGCGTACCTCGTCTTCTCTAGTTTTTCTTGATGTAAATTCTATCTTCCTCCTATGTACCTCCCCTTGACTGCTGATCAAGGTTTCTATTTATTGTAAATAGTTTATGTAATAGGTTTAGTTAGAATTACTTGAAGAATTAGAGACAAAGGAGCAAGGAGCGCTTGAAAACCCGTTTGTAATGGAGCCCAGGTTTAAATATAATAGTAATATTTAAATTTTGTTATTGTACCCTAGGTTTGACCTTTTGGTTCACTTGGTGGCTCTAGTGAACCAAACTAGAATAAAAGTCCATAATCAATCCGGGTAGAATACAGTATTCTATATGTGCATGCTTACTATGTATATATTATATATTATTTATTATACAACATGCTTCGCATGTTAAATAATATGACGCGTATTATATATATATATATATATATATGTGTGTGTGTGTGTGTGTGTGCATGCGCGCTAAACAAGATGAGACAAATAATAACAAACCCCTCAAAGAAATTATATTAATTCCTAAGCGTTCAAAGATATTTGGAATATCGAACGTCGCCTTCTAGCATGGTAAGATAATAGAGTATTAAATATTTAATATGAGTTTGTTGTGTCACCACAAGGCAAGTATTAAATATTTAAGATGTTGCATTATCACATTTGATGTTTATTAAGGAATTGAACATTACTGTTTTGTTGTGTCACCACAAGGACGGTATTTTTCTCTTCACATATATGAAAGTGCTAGGTTGGACTTAACTTGGATAATTTTGATTTGGATGTGTCACCACTTGATCAAAATAATCTAAGAGGCAAAATACAAGGAGTTACATAGTGATGTAATTGACAATAGTTGTCTACCTATTTATTTATATATCGTTTGTTGTGTCACCATAAGGCCATATACATTTGAAATGAGATCCTTATTCTCACTAGCAAACCTTTAATTAGATTTGCCGAACTATATATATTGAGGGTAATATAGTTTGATGAAAATAGTGAGGTACCAATTTAAAATAAAGACCTAATTTATTTTGGTAATTAATTAAGAAACGAATGTATGCTAGAATGTTATTAAATTACAAATTCATTTACAGAATTTTACGATGTCTAATTCACTATCACTGCAGAGCATATTAGATGCTAATTAACCAGGACCAAATTAAAAGGACTGGTTAAAGAATTTGAGAATAGTTCTCAAGGCTGAAAAGCTATCTTATGTCCTTAATATGCCTATCCCTGCAATGATTGCAGACAATGCCTCAGAGGAAGAGATTGCTACTTTTAGAAAGTGGCAAGATGATGCACAGTTGGCTCAATGCATCATACTCACATCCATGAGTAACGAGCTTCAGCGTCAGCATGAAACTATGGATGCTCCTACTGTACTCCGGCACCTTCAAGGAGTTGAATGGTGAGGAAAGTAGGACTATTAGATATCATATATCTAAGGAGCTTTTCCGATCTAGAATGACCGATGGCACTACAGTACAGACATATGTCCTAAAATGATCAATCTGATTGAACAATTGGGACAACTGGGTTTTAATAGATGGAGAGTTGATCCAAGATTTGATCTTGCAATCACTTCTGGACTCTTTCTCACAAATTGTTGTGAATTTTCACATGAACAAGCTATATGTCAGCCTGCCTGAGTTGCTTAAACATGTTGAAAATTGTAAAGAGTCACTTTCCAACCAAGAAAGACCTAGTCTTACTGGTAGATGATTCTTCCAGGAAACGGAAGAGGGCCAAAGGATCTTCTTAAAAGAAGAAAAATTCAAAGAAGGTAAATAGAAAGATAAAAACAAAGGACAATAAGAACATGACTGATGCAGATAGCAAAGGAGTTTGCTTCCACTACAATAAGGCTGGATACTAGAAAGGAAACTGTAAGGAGAATCTTACAGAGGCTAACCAGAAGAAGCTTAGTGAAGCTTCGGTTACAAATACAGGTTTGTTCATGATTAAAAATAAATCTTTCTGTAAGTCAAGGTTCTACTTGGGTATTGGATACCGGCTGTAGTTCTCACGTATGCAATCTAATGCAGAGACTAAGCAGAAGTAGAAAGCTAAACATAGAGTAAGTAATCTTACATGTGGAGAATGGAGCAATGGTTGCTACATTAGCCGTAGGAACTTATAGTTTAGCGTTGCCTATGGGCAAGTTTATTAAGTTAATAAGTTGTTATTATGTTCCAGTTCTCATTAGAAATATTAAAACTTTCGTTGTTGGACAAGGAAGGTTCTGGTATTATATTTAAGAATAATTGTTGTTCTATTTATAATGATAATATTTTGTTTGAAACTGGAAGATTACTTGATGGACTTTGTAAACTTGACTTACATAAAAAATAATTTTGCAAATTGAACAAACTAGTAAAAGAAAAGGAGATGATCATTCAAAGAGTTGAATGTGTGTATTTGATAAAATACAAGTCTGAATCATTTGAAATGTTCAAAGAATTCAGAAGTGAAACATATTGACAAAGTATTAAGATTCTTTGATCAGATCGAGGAAGGAATACTTGTGCAATGAGTTTTTAGATCATCTTAAAATGGTATTTTCTCATAATGGACACCTCCTGATACGCAATAATTAATTGGTGTATCTAAAAGGAGTAATTGTACCTTGTTGGACATGGTGCAGTCCATAATGATTTTTACCGACATTCTAGTATCCATCTGGGGTTATGCCCTAGAAACGGCTGCATATCTACAAAATAAGGTAACCTTAAAATCTAGCCCCAAGACTCCATAAAAGTTATGGATAGGGAGTATTCCTAATCTTAAGTATGTTAAGATAAGGAGTTGTCCAGCTTATGTGAAAATGTTTCAAAGATAAGTTTGGGACAAAATTTGACAAGTGCAGAGTTGTGGTATATCCTAAAGAAAGTTTAGGGTATTATTACTATAATCCTACACGCTGCCTTCTTGGATAAAGGTGTTTATCATTGAAGGAGCTAGTGGGAGGGTAATAGATCTTGAAGGAGTTCAAGAACCACAAAGCACTTTAAGTCGAACCGAGGAACCTATAGATAGACCTATTGTACTACAACCGAATTGTAAATCTGGAAGAGTACCGAAGATACCTGGGAGGTATGGATTCATCATAGAGGATGATGATGAGGTACGCATCATAGAGGATGATGATCCAGTTATATACGATGAGGCTATGAGTAGAAGACACTCAGAGAAATGGCAGATGACCATGAAATCTGAAATGGACTCCATGTATGAGAACTAAGTATAGACTTTGGTTACTCCATAAAAGGGCATAGTGCCTAGAGTGTGAATATGGGTCTTTAAGAGAAAGACTGGGGTAAATGGCAAGGTGGAGACCTATAAGACCAGACCTGTTTAAAAGGTTTTTTAAGTCAAGGAGTTGACTGTGATAAAACCTTATTACTGGGTAATGCTCAAGTCCATTTGGATTTTACTTGTGATTGCAGCTTATTACGAAATCTGGCAAAATGGATGTGGAGACGCTCTTCCTCAATGAAGACTTGAGGAGAATGTATGTATGATATAACCAGAGGAATTTGTTTCAAAGGTTGAAGCAAATTGTGTTTTAAGCTACAATAATCCATTGATGGATTGAAGCAAGCTTCTCAAAGATGGAACATTCGTTTTGATGAGACAATCAAAAGAGTTTGATTTTATCAAAAATGAGAATGAACCTAGTGTGTACAAAAGGGTCAGTGGGAGCACTGTGACATTCTTGGTATTATGTGTTGATACAATACTGATAAGGAATAATACACCAATGCTACAATCAGTAAAGATAAAATTGTCTAAACATTCCTCTATGAATAACTTGGGAGGAGCATCCTATAAATTGGGAATATAAATCTATATAGATTTAAAAGGATGTTCGGCTTGACCCAAGGAACATATATTCATTTGATGCTAAAGGCGTTTAGCATGGCAAACTCTAAGAGAGGTCTCATGAAGATGAGCTATGGAGTGTATCTCTTTAAATTGTCCTCAATAAAAAGGAGATCGCATGAGTTACTATCATGAATGCAATGAATATATAAGGTCTGATATTGATCAGTCAGATTCTGGAGAAGATCACTGTAAGACAGTGATAAACATCTTTAAGTATTTAACCGATATTGAAGATGTGATCATGATTCGTGGTAGGTCTGAATGAAAACCAGAGGGCTAAACAGACTCAAGTTTTTCAGACTGACCAAGACGATAACAAATCCACTTTAGGATAAATTGTTACCTTGAATGGTGGTGCAGTGAATTGGAAAGGTTCCAAACAGGAAAGGCTCCAAACATCAAAGAGTTATTGGTTTAGTGGCAAAGACAAAGTATATAGCTGTAAATGAACTGCAAGTTAATTGTTTGGATGAAAAGTTCATTACAGAACTAGGAATAGTTCCTAAGTCTCATCTTAGATTCAAACATTGTTGCGGCACTTTCATTTGATTAGTAGAATCATTGAAAAAGGAGAAGTCACTATAGAGATAGTGGACTCTCAAGAACAACATTGCATATCCATTTACTGAAGCTTTATCCAAACAGCAGGATGATCGTCACATAGAGAAGAAGGGTATAAGATACCATGGCGATTGGCTTTAGTGCAAGTGGGAGATTGAAAGTAGTATGCACGCAAGCCAATCATATTTGATATGATGTAGCATATACTTTATAATCTTATTCGGTTATTAAAGGCATTTTACTTTATCTACATTGTGTTGTTATATTAAATGTGATAAACCCATAGTTTTGAGCAATGGTTTTAGAATCATGATAGTGATCATGCTAATGAGATCTAAATTCAAGATAGCTCACAAACTAAAATCGTTCCTAATCGATGGATTACTAAAAAGGGGATTAGTGAATCCGGATAGATTAGTACATACGTTGCTTGCTCTTATGAAGAGGATGATTGATCTCATAATCATTTATGTGGAGACACTAAAGTAAGTATGTAGGTGCTTATTGGAGAATAAGTTCACTGAACGTGGCTCGCTAAGGAATACCTAATGGAGTTTTACTCGCCTGTCAATAGGAATTCCTCTAGTGATAGTAGTATAAGTGATCCTTGGACTTGAGATCATCATAGTATCTTGTGTATGATGAGTTATACTTTGACATGTCCCTTAAGACTTTTAGGGTATATCAAAGGGTATTATTGGGTATAATAAGTTATACATGGAGATAGATGAATGATCAACAAAGAATCTATCACTTCTAGTAGAAGGAGAGAATGTCCTATGTGATTCGATAAATGACGACTCAGAAGTCTTTGGCCAAAGCAGAATGAAATTAGAAAGGAGTTTCTAATTTGCATTATCAGAGTTGTGCATTTGAGAATCGAAATACATATAATTAAATAAAATAAGACTTGACAGTAATTCCATGTCTTATATTTAATTGGGACATTGTATGGTAGACGGATTGAATTGTACGGTAACTATTCACTGAAAGGTTCTTTTGTGATTAATGTTGAAATCTATATTATCTGGAAAGTCGTTGATCGCTAAGGGGGCTTACCCTTATTGTAGAATAAATATTATTTATTTAAATGAATTAAATAGTTTAATTTATTTATTTAAATAAGATTATAATTGTTCTAATTGATTTATTCACAACCAGTTTAATATGGAGAACCTAAAGGGTCACACCGCAAAAGAAAAATATTTGTTTAAGAAGTAAATGGCATAATTGTAATAATAAGTTAAGTGTATTTAATTTAATCTATGGAGATAGAATAAATTAAATAGCTTAATATTTATTATTTAATATTTTGGAAATATTAAATATAAATTAATAAGAGGAGTCTTATTATTATTATTATTAATATTACTATTATTTAATTCTTAATAGAGATTGTGAATTAATTAATAGAAGTACTCTCTCATGAATTCCTAATTGGATTAGGAGTTCAATTAATTAAAGGAGTTTAATTAAAATAAAAACCCTAATCCTAAATAGTTTAGGAGGGTTCCCTATATCTATAAATAAGAGGAGTCTTATCATGATTTAGGGTTAGACAGTTACACACTCTTTCATAAGAATTGGAGAGAGAGTGAGAGTACTTGCAATTTCTATAGAGATAGAAACTAGGGTTTTGCCAACACCCATCTTCTTGAACAACTATTATTCCTTGGTGGATCACCTCTAGAGGTGAAACACTTGGGTGGCTAACGTTGATCAAATAAAGGAATTTAATCGGTAGAATTCGAGAAGAACGCGAAGGATTTGGAGGTGAACTCGTACCTGTGGAAGCATGGTTCTACAAGGGTATGATTCTCATACTTTATCTCTTTCGTTTAATTGATAATTGAGCACATGGATGATCATGGTGATGGTTTGTATGAAAAATTTTAAAATCCGTTTTATTGCGCTTCCGCACTATTTATGTAATTTGATTGCATGTTCGCGCTATATACAAACCTAACAGATATACCAAGAATGCTTCCAAATTCAACACTAGTGAAAAATAACGATTTGCCCTGAACATATGTTGTATAGCAATCCCCATTGCATTCAAGATTAGTGTAAAACTGTTGAACTAATCTAGGATAAGCAACAGTAGGAGGAAATAACATAGATGATATTTCACAAGAGTTGAAGAGCTTTTCTAAAACAGAGTTTTTGAAATCAAATAAATCCAGAGATTTTTCATAGACAAATTGCTTCGTAGCAATCGAATTTTTAAAACGAGTTTCAAAGCTATATCCTCTGAAGAAATTTTCTGGCATATCAAGGGAAGATGAAAACGGATTTACCAGATTTAAAGGGGATTCTGGCTATGAAGAGATATGTTCTTCATACACTAGTTGTTTCAACTTGCCCCGTTGAGATGGTTCTGCTTCTGAAGCCTTTAAGAAAGAAAAACTGGAATCCAAGTCGTCGGATAATATGGTGGCATAAGACGACACATGCACAGAAGATTTCTTTTGCACTCGCTTGGATTTCATTTTTAGTCCAGTAACGTTCTTCAACGAAGATCCTTCATCAGTTGATTTACCAGATGATCGCTTGCTAGCCCAGGTTTTCATGGCTTTAAGGGTTTGTGAAGAGAGAACCAAGGGTTTTGATCTGATTTATGGAAAGGGAAAACTGAAGATATAGAGAAAATAGAAATCAAGTAGGATTCTGATACCGAAAAAAGTGTGTCTTTCCAAAATCAAAAGACTGTTCGGCTACTTTTTCGGGTTTCAAAATTCTAACTTTACATTTCCCAATCAATCTGATAACCGTCAATTAATCCTTGGTCATTAATAGATACGTGTATCTAGAAAATAGTTTAAGGAATACCAAACAGATATATTTTAACAGATATCATGCAGAAAATAAAATGTTAACTGAATAAAATTTCAAGTATGTTAACCACAATTATACCATGCATATTCCAAGTTCTCTTCTAAGCATACAAAACCTTTCCTCACTCAAAGGTTTAGTAAAAATATCAGCTAATTGTCTTTCGGTAGGAATAAAGACTAGATTAACTAACCCTTTTGAAACATTATCCCTTAAGAAATGATGCCTTACCTCTATATGTTTTGTACGTGAATGCAAAACAAGATTTTTTGATATATCAATAACACTAGAATTATCGCAATATATAGGCACATTATTGCATATTATATCAAAATTACATAAAGTTTGTCTCATCCATAATATTTCAGAACAACAACTCCCTGCAGCTAAATATTCACCCTCAGTGGTTGATAAAGCAACTGAAGTTTGCTTTTTACTATGCCATGAAACAAGACTTTGTCCCAAAAATGTACAAGCACCACTTGTACTTTTTCTATCAATTTGAAACCCTGCATAGTCAGCATCTGAATAACCCATTAGTTCAAAATGATTACTTATTGGATAAAATAACCCTAAATTTATAGTACAACTTAAATATTTAAAAATTCTTTTAACCGCTTGTAAGTGGGATTCTTTGGGTTTTGCTTGAAATCGAGCACAAAGGCATATACTATACATTATATCAGGTCTAGATGCAGTTAAATATAATAAAGACCCAATCATACCTCGATATTTGGTTAACTTTACATCTATACCTTTATCATCTGATGTAAGTTTTATTGATGTACTCATTGGTGTAGCCTTTGGGTTAGATCCTTCAAAACCAAATCTTTTGAGGAGCTCTTTGTGTACTTGGTTTGATGAATATAGATCCCTTCCTTAGTTTGCTTGATTTGAAGTCCCAAAAAGTAATTTAGCTCTCCCATTAGCCTCATATCAAATTCCTTATGCATACATTTTGAAAACCACTCACAAAGAAAATCATTAGTAGCACCAAATATTATGTCATCCACATATATTTGAACAACAATTATATCCTTTTTATCATGCGTAATAAATAATGTGGAATCTATTTTACCTCTAGTGAAACTACTGGAAAGAAGATATTTACTCAACCTCTCGTACCAAGCTCTTGGAGCTTGTTTGAGACCATAGAGAGCTTTCTTTAGCTTAAAAACATGATTTGGGTACTTCTCATGTTCGAATCCAGGAGGCTGTTTGACATAGAATTCTTCATTAATGTATCCATTTAGGAACACACTTTTTACAATCATTTGATAAAGCTTGAATTTCTTGTAACATGCAAATGCTAATAAAATTCGGATATATTCTAGTCTTACAACTGGGGCATAAGTCTCTTCGTAGTCAATCCCTTCTTGTTGATTATATCCTTGAGCCACTAGCCTTGCTTTGTTGCGAGTGATTGTTCCATGCTCATCAAGCTTGTTTTTAAATACACATTTTGTTCCAATGACAGAAACATTTTTAGGAGGAGGCATTAATTCCCAAACTTGACATCGTTCAAATTGTTGAAGTTCCTCTTGCATTGCCACTAGCCAACTTTCATCGAGAATGACTTCCTTAGCATTCTTTGGCTCAACTTGTGATAAGAATGCAGAGAACGTACATTGATTTTGTAAACCTCTTCGTGCAGTGATTCCTTTGTTTATATTTCCGATGATATTCTCCGGTGGATGATTCTTTAGATATCTTGCAGTCTTTGGCATTGGACATCGTATACCACTTCTTCTTGTTGAGAAAAATTTTCTTGAAGATCTTGTGTTGCTTCTTGTTCATTTTCATGCATACTGTTCAATTCAGCCTGTTGAATTTGTTCATTCGGTCTGCTGACTGGTTCTCTTCAGTTTACTGGATTTGTGAAAGTCTCCAAATTTCCTGCATCCTCTTCTTTTTCTTTTGGAAGATCATTGTCAGTCTCATTAAAAGTTATATGAATAGATTCTTCAACACATAACTTATATATATATATATATATATTAAATACACGATATGCCTTCATATTATGTGAGTAACCAATGAAAATACCTTCATAAGATTTAGCATCAAATTTTCTCAAGTTATCACTAGTATTCAATATATAACATCTAGACCCAAATACTTTGAAATAACTTATATTAGGAATTTTCTTATTCAAAAGTTCATAAGGAGTTTTCAAAATAATAGGACGAATAAGAACTCTATTTAACACATAACAAGAGGTATTAACCGCCTCTGCCCAAAACTTCTTTGAAAGTTTGCTTTCTTGTAAAAGTGTTCTAGCTGTTTCCTTAAGTGTTCTATTATTTCTTTCCACTACTCCATTTTGCTGAGGGGTTCTTGGAGCTGAAAACTCATGGCTTATACCTTTTTTGATCACAAAATATAATAAAGTCCTTTTGAAATTCGGTACCATGATCACTACGAATTTTTATAAGTTTGAGACTATACTTAGTCTCTAAATTTCTTATCAATTTCCCAAACTCTTTAAATGCTTCATCTTTGGTTCTTAAGAACAATACCCAAGTATATCTAGAAAAATCATCCACTATTACAAATGCATAGAATTTACCATTAATACTAGCATGCCTTTCTGGGCCAAATAAATTAAGATGAAGTAACTGTAAGGGAGAAGAGGTTGATACCATATTCTTTGCAGTGAATGATATTCTTACTTGTTTTCCAAGCTGGCAAGGAACGCATACTCCTTTCTTTTCGAATTTTATTTTTGCCAAACCCTTAACGAGGTGTTTGGAGGACAATTTCTTGATTAAATCCATGTAAACATGTCCCATCCATTTATGCCATAGATTAGCCTCATCTTGCATCGAGGCAAAACATAATTCTTCTTCCTGTTGCTGAAAATTAAGAGTATATATATTTCCTTCCCTTTGTGCAACTAGAACAGTGTTGTTAGTACCATGAGAAATTGTACATTTATCTTTTTCAAAACTGACTTGATGACCATTATCCATTAATTGACTAACACTTATAAGATTGAATTCCAGTCCACTAACAAGATGAACATTATCAATATTAACCTTACCATTACCGATTTTACCTTTTTCAATAATTTCACAGGTTCGATTATCTCCAAAAGTGACTGTTCTATTTTTCTTCTTGATTTTTAGTTCCACGAACTTCGATTTATCACCAGTCATGTGACGAGAGCATCCACTATCAAGAATCCATTTTTGATATGGAACTCTTGCCTCGAAGCATACCTGTCAAGAAAAATTAATTCATCCTTTTGGTACCCACATCTTTTTGGGTCCATTTGTGTTAGTTGCACATAAATCTCCCTTCTTAATCCACACCTTTTTAATCTTCCTTTTCTTAGAACAATTTATATCCAAATGACCTTTAATACCACAACTTTTACATGTTGTGAAAGGAGAACAATAATTTAATTTGAAACGTGACTTGGATTTAAGCATATGCATATTTCCGGTTTTACGAGTGGGATTATAACCTATTCCTTGTCTATCAAAACTAGGTCTTTGCTTTCCCAACATAACAGTTAGGTTTTCTTCACCTTAGACAAATCTAGCAAGAGATAGTTTTAGTGAATCTACTTCCTTTTGAAGTTCATCAGTAGGAACAGATTTATACAAAGGTGTATCACTAAATGCATCAATACATACGTCTCGCATTTTTAGTTCATTAGTCAATTTCCCAACTTCATTATTCAAGTAAGTCACCTTGTTAAAAAGAATCTTGTTGTAATTTTCAAGATAATTATTTTTTGCAATCAAAACTTTTTCTTCTTTATAAGATGACTCCTTTTCAATTTCCTTCTTTTCATCTATTAAAGAATCAACTTCACACATTAAATTTTTTACTAAATCTTTCAAATATGCATTCTTTTCTTTTAATCTCAAATTTTCTTGTTTCAAAGAATTAAACTCATAAATAGATACCTCATTTGATTCACCTTCTATTCCCATGAAGCATACTTGAGCTATTTCATCATTGGCGTCTATCTCGACTTCAGATTCTTCATTATCACTCCATGTAACAAGGGCTTTGTTTCTTTTGTTATCTTTGTAGCTTGTTTTTCCCTTGTTCTTTAGTTGAAAACAGTCCTTGTTGAAGTGACCTGGACGTCCGCATTTAAAACAATTCTCATCGGTTTGCTTTCCTTTGATCTTACTAGGATTGAAATTGTTCTTCCTCTTGCTCTTTCTTTGTAATAGTCCTTTGAGTCTTCTTGACATCATTGCTATTTCTTCATCCGAGTCATCATCAAGTTCTTCTTCATTTCTTGCATTAAGAGCTAAAACCTTTCTTCGAGGAGTTTCCTCCTCATCATCATATCTTTTTAACTGATGTTCATATTCCTCAAGTTCACCAAAAAGTGTTAGAGTGTTCATAGTAGAAATAGTAGAAGAATCTTGAAGAGTAGTAATCTTAGAAGCAAACCTTTAGGGCATTGCCCGAAGTAACTTACGGTTAATCTCACTTTGTGGAATAGATTTGTCGAGTAGCTTCAATGAATTTAGAAGAACTAGAAACCTTGCTTGTGTCATCTTTATGGTTTCGTCTTTCTCGAGTTTAAACATTTCATAGTCATGCATGAGCATGCTAAGTTTGACTTCTCGCACCTTGGATGTCCCTTCATGACTCACTACTAGAGTGTCCCAAATTTCTTTAGCTGTATTGCATGAGGAGACTTTATCTATCTCTGATTGTACCATGCCGCTAAGTAATATATTCATAGCCCTTGAATCATAGGAAACCATGAAAGTTTCAATTGAGTCCATCTCTAGCAAGGTCTTTGGAGTATCATCATCTTTTCTTGGTATAACCGGTCCGTTCTCCACGACCCACCATTCCCAAGGATCCCTTTTAAGGTAGATCCTCATTCGGAATTTCCAGAAGTTGTAATTTTCTGTTCCATACAGCAGTGGATGTCTATTGGTTGATTGACCTTGTTGATTGTTGTTCCCGAACTGTGCCATATTAGAATCTTTCCCTACAAGTCACCTTTAAGGCCAAGATAAGTAGAGCCAAGCTCTGATACCAAGTGAAATTTAAATAGGCACACTTAGAAGGGGGGTTGAATAAGTGTGAGAACAAACTATGACTAATTTTTCTATTTTATGTTTAAACAGACTAATTCAGCTTACCAGATTAACGTATTCAGCCTACTAGATTAATGTACTCAGCTTACTGGATTAATGTATTCAGCTTACTAGATAAAAAATCACACTTTAATGAACTATGCAGTTTATTTTGTTTTTGAATAATTTGCTACAAAGAATTAATAGTTTTTATAAAATATCCAATTTTAGTTATCAATTCAAAGAAATAATTTTCTTATGAAATAATGACAAAATAATACAAGCAATAAATGAACACCGAGATTTTTTACGTGGTTCAGCTATTACCCTCTATAATAATAGCCTAGTCCACGCCCAATACCAACTAGTATTGGAGACTCACTTTATATATATCTTTCAATTACAAAGTGACACCTTTTACAAAACAGGTTAATTGAAATCTTAAATTCCCTTGAGCACTTTTGCTCCCTGTGCACCTATGCACTCCTTAAGCACATATGCTTCCTTAAACCTGTTTGTAAATAATTCTCAATCCACACTTGAATTAAATTCTTTTAGACAATCTCTTAGTCTCAATACACAATAAACAAAGAATTACAAAAATAGAGGTCTAATGATCAAAGCAAATAAATAATTTAACAACACAAGGCTCAACTAATGTATGCAATGATCAATTAATGATAAAAGGATATTACCGATTAAAGCCCACAGAAGTATGCTAAAATTAGAATTATATTATCACAGCAGCAGATTTCAATTGCACCAAATTTATAAAAATATCTTTTCCAGTATATAATTAGTGCACTGTTGGAATTGATTTCTAAAACTAGGATATCTTTATGCAATTTATAGCCTTACAAAAAATATTTCCGTTGCAGCCCATATATATCCTACCGTTGCAAAAAGATTTCAGTTTATCATACTAACGTTACAAACAAACCTTATCAAGTTACCACCTGTTAGCAAGATATCCGGAAATAAACCTTTCAACTGATCAAAATATCCGGCTTATGAATAAGTATTGTAGCCATACCGAGTCAAAGAGATAATGATTACACTTTAAAGAATATCCTGTCATAGTTTATCCCTTTTTCCAAGGCTACAGCCAAGATATATATTACATATATTAAATAATTAGATTTCCAAGGATTCTACTGCCACACGTTTCCTTATTACAATTAATAACTATGACCCATATCCAACTGATATATCTTAAATATTGTTGATATGAAGACAATCATGCATGATTTAAATTTAATCAAATCGAGATGCACAAATTAATTCACCTGTGCGTGTATAAAATATGCATGTAAATGTCCTAGAGCCTTGAATTGAAAAATTAAATATTTGCAATGACCTTACATTAAAAATTCTTAAGACTCAAATAATCTTCAAACTTCTTGAATAATCCATCAAACAAATCTTGAGATAATTTCCTAAAATTCACAATAAACAATTTAGTACCAATGAACAAATCATCATCAAAATATTAGGTTTAGAATATGACAAAATCAACAACCAGCATGCAATCAAATTACATAAATAAAGCGGAAGCGCGATAAAAACGAATTTTTAAAATTTTAATACAAACCATCACCATGATCTTTCCTTGCGTTCAATTATCAATTATCACTCCGTCCCAAATTAATTGCATTTCTAGGACTTTTTAAAGTCAAATTGACTATTTTTAAAACTAATATTTTACTATTTTTACTAACATATAGGTGAAGATATTATAACCAAAAGAAAGTATATACAATTTATTACTAATTTCAATTTTTATAATTTTAGAAATATATTTATATATGCTTAATTATTAATTTTAAAAATAGTCAATTTGACTTAAAAAAATCCTAGAAAAGCAATTAATTTGGGACGGAGGGAGTAAACGAAAGAGATGGAGAATAAGAATTATACCCTTGTAGAATTCTAGCTTCCTTAGGTACAAGTTCAACTCCAATTCCTTCGTATTCTCCTTGAATTCCACCGATTAAATTCCTTTCTTTGATCAACGTTAGCCACCCAAGTGTTTGGCCTCTAGAGGTGATCCACCAAGGAATAATACTTGTTTAAGAAGATGGGTGTTGGCAAAACCCTAGTTTCTATGTTAATAAAAATTGTAAGTACTCTCCACAATTCTAATGCTAGAGTGTGTAACCCTTATCTATGATTAGACTCCTCTTATTTATAGATATAGTGAACCCTCCTAAACTATTTAAGATTAGGTTTTTATTCTAATTAAACTCTTTTAATTAATTAAACTCCTAATCCAATTAGGAATTTGTGAGAATACTTTTATTAATTAATTCCCAAACCCTTTTAGGAATTAAATAATAATAATAGTAATAATAATAATAAGACTCCACTTATTAATTTATATTTAATATTTCCAAAATATTAAATAATAAATATTAGGTTATTTAATTTATTCTATCTCCATAGACTAAATTAAATATACTTAACTTATTATTACGATAATGCCATTTACTACTTAAATAAATATTTTTCTTTTGCGGTGTAACCCTTTAGGTTCTCCATATTAAACCGGTTGTGAATAAATCAATTAGAACAATTCTAATCTTATTTACATAAATAAATTAACCTATTTAATTCATTTAAATAAATAACATTTATTCTACAATAAGGGTAAGCCACCTTAGCGATCAACGACTTTCTAGATAATATAGATTTCAACATTAATCACAAAAGAACCTTTCAGTGAATAATTACCGTACAATTCAATCCTTCTACCATACAATATCCCAATTAAATCTTAGACATAGAATTACTGTCAAGTCTTATTTTATTTAATTATATGTATTTCGATTCCCAAATGCACAACTCTAAATAATGCAAATTAGAAACTCTTTTCTAATTTCATTCTACCTTGGCAAACGACTACTGAGTTGTCATTTTTTGAATCACATAGGACATTCACATCTTTTACTAGATGTGGTAGATTTTTTGTTGATCATTCACCTATCTCCATGTACAACTTATTATACCCAATCATACCCTTTGATATACCCTAAAGGTCTTAAGGGACATGTCAAAGTATAACTCATCATACACAAGATACTATGATGATCTCAAGTCCAAGGATCACTTATACTACTATCACTAGAGGAATTCCTATTGACAGGCGAGTAAAACTCCATTAGGTATTTCTTAGCGAGCCACGTTCAGTGAACTTATTCTCCAATAAGCACCTACATACTTGCTTTAGTGTCTCCACACAAATGATTATGAGATCAATCATCCTCTTAATTCCTAAGAGTAAGCAACGTATGTATTAATCTACAATTTTCTAAAAAGAAGAAAAAGAAGAAGGCTAAGGGCAAGGCGAAAGGAAAGGACAATAAGAAAATTAATCCGGATAGCAAAGGAATTTGCTACCATTGTAATAAGCCTGGACACTGGAAGAAGAACTACAAGGAGTATCTTGCGGACCAAAAGAGGCTTAGAGAAGCTTCGGCTTTCGATCTAGGTTTGTTCATGATTGAAATTAATTTTTCTGAAAGTCAAAATTCTACTTGGGTATTAAATACCGGATGTGGTTCTCACATATGTAATAATATGCAGGGACTAAGCAGAAGTAAAAAGCTGAACAAGGATGAGGTTGTCCTACGAGTGGGAAATGGAGCAAAGGTTGTTGCATTAGCTGTAGAAACTTATTGTTTATCACTGCCTACGGGCAAGTCCATTAGTTTAAATAATTGTTATTATGTTCCAACACTTATAAGAAATATTATTTCAATTTTTGTATTGGATATGGATGGTTTTGATATTATAATAAAGAACAACAATTGTTCTATTTATAATAAAAATGTTTTATATGGTGTCGGCAATTTACTGAATGGACTTTACATACTTGACTTGCATGAAAATATACTTCAAATTGAATAAACTAAGAAAATAAAAAGAGATGATGTTAATTATACCTTTACATGGCACTATAGACTCGGTCATATCAATGAAACAAGATTAACCAAGTTGTATAAAGATGGGCTTTTAGAGCTATCTGATTACGAATCATATCTAACTTATGAATCTTGTCTCATGGGTAAAATGACTAAATCTCCTTTTATTGGAAAAGGAGAACGAGTTACAGAGTTGTTAGCATTGGTACACACAGACGTATGTGGACCTATGACAACGAATGCACGAGAAGGGTATTTTTATTTTATTACTTTCACTGATGATCATTCTAGATTTGGATATGTGTATTTAATGAAATACAAATCTGAATCGTTTGAAAAGTTCAAAGAACTCAGAAGTGAAGTAGAGAAGCAAACTGGTAAGAGTGTTAAGATTCTTCGATCGGATCGAGGAGGGGAATATTTAACCAATGAGTTTCTCAATTATCTCAAACAAAATAGTATAATCTCACAATGGACTCCACCAGGGACGCCACAGTTAAATGGTGTATCTGAAAGGAGAAATCGAACATTGTTGGACATGGTTCGTTCCATGATGAGTTTTATTGGCCTTCCAGTATCATTCTGGGGTTATGCCCTAGAAACGGCTACATACCTACTTAACAAGGTACCTACCAAATTTGTCCCAAAGAGTCCATATGAATTGTGGACAGGGAGGAAACCTAGTCTTAAGCATGTTAAGACTTGGGGTTGTCCAGCTTATGTCAAAAGGTTTGAGCATGATAAGCTAAAGACTAGATCCAACAAGTGTAGATTTGTGGGATATCCTAAAAAAAGTTTAGGATATTACTTCTATCATCCTACTGATCAAAAGGTGTTTGTTGCGAAACACGCTGCCTTCTTGGAAACGGAGTTTATCCTTGAAGGGGTCAGTGGGAGTAAGATATATCTTGAAGAAGTTCAAGAACCACAACATACTACGGATCAAAGTCAGGTACCTGACCAAGTGGAAGAACCTACTGTACCATAACCTATTCGTAAATCTGGAAGAGTACCAAAGATACCTGATAGGTATGGATTCATCATAGAGGATGATGATGAGGTACGTGTAACGACCGAGAATTCTGAAATTGCCTTGTAATTCGAATTTTTGAATATTAATGAATATATTCTATTTTATTAATATTATTTTTGTGCTGTATGTTTAAAGGTTGTGTGACAACCTGGGTTATGTGAATGCATGAAATTTTACGTGTTATAATTTTGTTTAAGTGAATAATTGATTTCGCATAGCGTCGCTAAATCACTATTCACGGGGCACGTTTCCCGAAGCACTATGCATGCCGGATATGTCGACGCCGATTTTTGCCCTTTCCTTTTGTGATTATTACCCTTTCCAATTTTAGCCTTTTGATTAGATGATTCTTTTGGAAAAGGTCGGCATTAATGTCGACGGGGTTTTGAAAGATCGTTCTTTATGATGAGCCGATTTGACCAGAGTCGCCAGTTGGTATATTTGAAATGGATGTACCAACTTATCCGAGTTTTTGTTTTTTATAAATCGATGGCTCATATATGACTCCGAATTAATTGGTCTGCAAACCGAGATTCATAGAGTTCTGGGGCTTGCTTAAGCGAGGGGAAGGTATTAGGCACCCCCCGACTTCCGTGAAATACGGTTACCGCAATCTTGATACTTTCCTATCCTTTGATTCATAAAAAGTGTATGTGCGTGTGTGTGTGTGTGCCTATGTGAATGTTGTGGTGATTTTACACGAAGAAACCATTTGTGTTTTCGGAAAAGTCGTGTTTTCTTTTGGGAATGCTTTAGAGTGTCCTTCGGCTTATACGAGAAAGCTTTATGAGAAAAGGTTTGATTTTTATTGTCAAAACTATGAGTTTTATTAGGTGTTGTTTTGGCAAAACAAGAGTTTTCTAAACCTTCGTCAAAATAGGAATCGAGATCTATACGTTGCTTTCGTGAAACGATCGGGCAATTTCTAGAATCTCTTTAACCCTATGCACAAAGATTTAATAAGACATTATTTATTTTGTATAAAACCATTCTTGTGATGTTTGAAAACGATTTCTTTCTTTTGCCTTCTCGTTAAATAGAAATCGACATTCATTAGCACTCCCAATTTCTTATCCTCGTGAAGCTAATAACCTAGTTTGATTGATTTTATGAAAATCTTTATCATTTAGCTTTGAAATCAATTTCGTGTCATAAATCAAATCAAACATTAAAATGTGTTGGGGCTATTCATGGGCATGTAAGCCATCAAAATAACCCCGAACGCCCACAATCACATATTTCACTATGACGGGGCCTTAACCACAATTCTCGCCTTGACGTCGTTTTAAGGCCCGACGATTACATATGTACAATGAAAACTACATTCTTCCTACTATTTACATCAAAAGACGTCCATCATCGGATTTGGACCACGAGGTCGCTTTCCTAGGCTCACAACCCAAATTTCCACATACCCACAAAGCGAATATTACAAGGAATAACCAACACGGATAATCTGACAATACCAAGACATCCTAAACTAGTAATCTAAAGGAACCATGCCCAATATAGCACCGTAAAACAAAACAACAAATCAATAATAAATATCATCGGGCTATTAGGAAGAATTTTGTTCCGATGGAACCCTCATTAATAATCCCTAATTCATTATTCCACCATAAATTACATGAAAACTACATTTAATTTGATCAAATGATATGATAGAAATTACAAAAATAAGGAGATTTTCACCTTGCAAATGAGATCAAAGTGGATGTAAACTTGTGTATTTTGAATAGAAGGAGAAGTATATGTGATACAATCAAATCAAAAGAATATTATTCCTCTCTTTTTTTTCCTTTCTCTCCTACTTTTGTTGCAAAATTCTCCTATTTTTCTCTATTTTTCCGAGCTGATCTGCTGCTGTTTTTCTTCTTCTCCGCATGCTGCTAACCTTCTCTCTTCTCCTCTGTATCACTGAATGAAGGAAATGTGCTGAAGTAGGCTGGCTAAGCCCAGCCGCAGATCAATCTGCGGCTGGCCTTAGCCCGCTATGCACTCAGCCCGCCATGCACTTTAGTTATTTAATTCTCCTCGGTTTTCGCACCGCACATCGATTCTCGCGTCGTGCTGTCGGTTTTCGCCGAAAGGCTTGTATTTTGCAGTCCGGGAATTACTGTGAGACGTGACACATTATTTGGGAATGCTCATTTCGGATGGCCTTGTTGTCACATCGGTTTTGACTGCAAATCGTCGCGGTGGCATCGAGTGTTCGCACTTGTGCCCATTCTTTGCCCCCGCAGGCCGGTTCAATTGACGATTTTGCCATCCTGTCACGGTTAGCATAGGGAACGCAAAATTTGGGTGTCTACAGCTGTCCCTCTTTATCATGTTTATGCAATGTTAAATGAAATGAACAGGATAAAGAATAGACACTAGATGCATGAATGACAGTGCACAAGAACGACAATACATACGTGATGCAACACATATGACTTATGATGCAACGTAAGATGTAAGGCATGCAAAATATTCGTAAAAGGGTGTAAATTCGGATGATCGTCTCGTCGGGGCCGGGTCTCGTATCCGGTCACCCATCTCGTAATCGCCGGGTCTCGTCGCCGGTCGATCGTCTTGTCGGGGCCAGTTTTCGTCGCCGGTCACCCATCTCGTAATCGCCGGTTATCGTCGCCGGTCGATCGTCTTGTCGGGGCCGGGTTTCGTCACCGGTCACCCATCTCGTAATCGCTGGTTATCGTCGCCGGTCGATCGTCCTGCGAGTGCCGGGTCTCGTATCCTGTCACTCGGTTGAATTGAGAAGCCGTGTTCGACATCCGATTCATCAAAATCTCGTATTTTATTACCAAATTATGAGTCAAATGGGCTTTAGGATCGATTAAGCTTGCATTGGACAAGGGGGGAGCACTAGGCCCAGCCGCAGATCAATCTGCGGCTCAGATTGATCTGCGGCCAGCCGTAGATTGATCTGCGGCCATGATCGGGCATATAGGCGGCCAGCCGCCTCCCAGATCTGTCACTTTCATTCGTATCCCACGCGATTTTCAGACCTTTGCACGCCCTTTTGCCGAGTTTTCCAACCTTTTTTGCAAAAACCGCTCCGGTTAGATCGATCTACGCGTTACAGGTAACACTTTGACCGATTGTTTTTCAATTTCGTCAATGTTTTGCTATACATTTAGCTATTTGCATGCTTAGAGATAGAAATGTATGCTTTATAATGCTATGCTATGTATTATTGTATATACATGCTATGTATCAACTGTGTGAGTCCTATTTTATGCTCATGATGCGGTCACACATATCTGTTGTTTCTTTTTGAGAGAAAATCATGCATTATGGTCCTTTTACATGTTGCAATTACCCACATGAATGCAATTTTGACCTGTTGTGGCTTGGATTAATTAAAAACATGCTTGGTTATGCATGGGATGCCCATTTTACAGACGGAACTCTGCCGATTTTTTTTTTTAAACATGCATTATGCTGCATTAATTCTACGATGATGATAGGAAATTTGTGACATAATTCAAAAAAAGGAACTTACCTTCCTCCTTGCCTATTCTATTCCAGCTATGGATCCCGACGCTCCTAGTAGCTCCTCTGCGTCTTGGACCTCGGGCGTTCGCCGCCGTAGGGCTGCACCTGCCCCTGCTCTGCCTCGGACCCGCCAGGCTCGCCGACTGGCGGAGGCTGTCATCCGGCCTGACCATCCTGCTGTTGAGGAGGCTGTCCTTCCAGACGTTGCGGTGGAGGGGCCATCCTCCAACACACCAGCTCCATCTCCTCATCGCGCCCTTTCTGGCGCCTCTGTGCAGATACCCGATCTATTGGGTCGGGATCTTAGCCGTCACCCCTCGGCATCTCTTGTTGCTAATGAGGTATATTCAATTCTACTCTGATTTTATTTTCAATTTCTCAATTCTCGTTCTATCTGGACTGACCCATTGGTGATTGCCACAGGTGCCCGAGTTTACTCAGCCGAGGGGTAACTGGTTTAACATTTACTCCCTCTACACGGCTTTGCACAGCGATTACCGCGCAGTGGTGGATGCCTGGGGTTTTCGTCACTTCTTCACCATCATTCCCCGCCAGTGCCCCTGGGGTTATATGTGGGCTTTATCCGAGCGATGGTTCCACCAGACCCAGTCCCTTCATCTTTTGGACTGCGAGGTTGTGCTGACTCCCTGGGACTGGAGGTATATCACGGGCATCGAGTTCACTGGCTCTCGCGTCCCCTTGGATCTTGACATCACCCCAACCGAGGTCAGAGCTTTACTGGGTTTCGCTGCCGATGACCGGGTCTTCAAGGCCCGCAGCATTCGGTCTGGAGCTTTGGCCGTGGACGCTGTTGGAGGCATATATGCGACGCTATTCCCAGCAGATCGGGCCACTCGTGATATTCTACTTCGACGTCTGTTCCTGACCATTATGAGGGGCTGTTTCCTAGGGAACAACTCCTCTACCATTCATTTCAGCGTCGTCGGAGCTGTCAGGGACGTAGACCGGATCGACGACTATGATTGGGGGTCCTTCACCTTTGCCTACTTCCTCCACGGTCTTCGTCTACGCTCGGAGGGTCAGACAGATGCTTGGCTCGGATTCTACCACTTTCTACTGGTGAGCCTTCTTTTCCTCTTTTCTTACTGTACTTCCCATCATTTCATTTCCCTTTTCTGCCTTTGTTGGTTACTCATGCCTTGCCTTGTTCTTGTTCACAGTTCTGGGCCTACAAGCGTCTTCCCTGTCTGAGGCCTGTCACTACCCTTGGCCTGGACACTTATCTTAGGGGTCGTCGGTGGCACCACAACACCTTGGAGGAGGTTCCGGTATCTGGCAGCTTTGCACACTGCCGCATTCAGCTGGAGTTGATCACCGCTGCAGATGTCGTCTGGACTCCTTATCTTTCGGAGCATCTGGCTGTGGGGTTTACATATGGGTATCCTTCCGGCCCAGAGTTCACGCTTTCCACCCGTCGTCTCACTTTGCAGAGTGTCGGAGGATGGGTGATGTATTTGGGAGAGCGCGCATTCAGATGCGTGACTGGAGAGATCCGCATCCCGCATTCCCTTCCTTTCACTACATCCTGGCCGCTGGATTCTCAGCCTTCGGAGATCATGCTCGCGGGGGAGGATGGCCGGATGCTTTCTACGGGTCCCAGTACGAGTGAGGCTTTCCGTACCTGCTGGGTGCCCCGTACTATCGGTCCTCAAACTCGGGCCACTTTCTTTCTTGGGGATATGGTTCCTGGCTCGGTGATGATGATTGATTGGGCCGCATGCGTTCAGAGTCCCACCCATGCTGAGCAGATCGCCACTCTGACCCGTCAGGTGGGGCAGCTGTCCCTATATGTTTGGGTGTTAGGCCGCACCCCAGAGGATGCTTACGCCTACGATCCTGACAGTGCGGGTTATGATGCAGGCCCGAGCTCATCTGATGCCATAGCGCAACTATACATTCCTGACATGAATTTTGGACCTCCGACTTCGACGACTCCAGGGGATCAGTTCGAGGATCCCGCCTTCTTAGATGACCTCACCTTTGATTAGATCAGGCTAGGATAGGGTCTCTTGTACCTGAACCTGTTTAGATTTTATTCTCTCTTTTATTACATGCACTATGTCTTGAACTCATTTGTTTATTTATGCATAGTTTTTTTTATCTTTTATATAATTCACCTGCTTTATTATTAACTGTACGATGCATGCTTTTTATTTACGAATAGAGAATGACCCCTGTATAGTCTTTTGATACTATTTTCACAGATGTCGTCATCAGATGTCGTGGTACGTTTGGATCCCATTCCTGCCACAGGGTTGGTCGGCAGTCTCGTCCGCTGGCTGGACAGTTTATCGCCGGTCGATAGGATTATCGCAGATGGTCTTTTGGGACACTCTCGGTCCTTAATATCCTTTCAGGTGCCAGCAGGCTTTGTAGATGGTATTCTAGGTCACTGGGTCCCTGCCCGTCAGGTGTTCAGGTTGGGGACAGTGGAGGTGACCCCTACTCTTGAGGAGTATGCCCGCTTCACTGGTTTGCCTTTGGGCGGTCCTTGCGCCAGGGTCACCGTTGGTCCCATGCGTCGTCAGTTCTTGACTTTCACTGGGTTGCGGAGGGCAGCTCTGCTATCGGTGATCACATCAGATCATCTGGTTCCTCTTCATTTTTTGATTGACCGATTCGGCTCACCTGACAGTTTTCGCCATTTCTCTGGTGACTTTTCCATATCTGAGGAGTGATGGGGCGCCTTGAGAGTAGACGTTTTGATGGCCTGTGTCATCTCAGTTTTGTATCTGCCCGCCAGACCTGATCTGTTGGACATGCGAGTTGTCGCGGCCGTGAGATCCCTTCAAGGGGATCACACCATCCTTCCTATGATATTAGCAGATACTTACATGTCAGCCTCATACTGTCAGTCTTTCCGAGGCAGAGTATTCAGAGGGAGCTCGACTTTGTTGTACGTGTGGTTCATGAGTCATCTTAGTCCCATCGGCCATTTTCGTCGCCAAGGGTTTTGCTTCAGCCATGACATAGCCACGCAGTTTTCGTTTTGTCCTGTGAGCTGTACTGATGCGGCCTCCAGGATAGCATTTTTGTCCGTTATTGAGGATCCTTTTCATCTCCTGATCTACTCAGGTTATTGCTCCTTTATGAGTTTTTTGACTCACGTGCCCACCCTGGATTTCATCCCTATTGCTGGCTTGAGGGGCATGACGACTTATCATCCCCTGGCGGTTATAGGGCAGTTTGATCAGACACAGGATTTTCACCTCTTCACGGGCGTAGCCGACTACCGATTCCTTATATCATCCTAGATAGAGAGAGATCTACTGCGGGTATATGATCTTTGGCCTCGTAGGATCCTGGCCGAGTATAGTGACAGTTGCCCCATCCAGACATTCGCTTATGTGCAGTGGTTGCGCGGAGATTCGGATACGGTTGGTTTGAGTCAGACTGGGGCCTTTGATGACTCTGGAGTGATTTTCCCAGATGATACCACATATCATTCCATCTCAGCCGATTCTGCCCCTAGTCGGGTCACTGAAAATAGTCGGATCCGACTGGCCTTGATTGCTATTGAATCTGAGAGGGATGTTGCCATTGCAGAGAGAGATGCCGCTATTTTGGCGAGAGATGCTGCCCTTATTGACAGAGACGCCATTGTATTGCAGACTAGGACAGTTATAGATGCTCACTCTGAGACAGTTAGCCGAGCCACCGCTTTATTGGACCGCATCGACATGATGGGGCGGCAGATTACAGGGGATGCTGATGTTTCAGATCTATCCACCACTTTACCCATCCTGCTTCAGCTAGTTTCAGATTTGTAGATTATTTTATTTCCTGCATAGACTATATCAATTTCATCGGTTATTGAAATAGAAATCTTGTAACAAAATGACTTATATATGTAGACATGCATTTAAATTTAGTCATTTTCCCTTTTTGTCGTATCGTTGCCTTTCATTGGATCCTCATTTTATCCAAACGACCATGATTTTGACATTTCGCTTTCTTTCTCTTCTCAAGTCTTGATGGAGATCTGACAGATATTGTCGCACCCCTGTTGATTTCATCGGACTGAGTCTTAGATTTTGGCTGACTGTTTGGTTGGATCAGGGTTATGTTACTTGGGATGAATCTGATTAGGGGCTGGTTTCGGGAAGGTTTCGAGGGTATAGGAAGGTTTTTTTTTTTTTTTTTTTTTTTAATGTTGGGAAATGGTTTTGGTTAGGGAAAGTATTATTTTGTAAAGAATTGGACCGTGCCATGATGGCTGCCTACGTACTCCCACAGGTTGGGAAATCAGGTCCTACGTAGTTCGTTTTTCAAGAAAGAAAAGAAAATGATGATTTTTTTTCTTTTTAAGCGTAGAACCGCTTCACCGAGTCTGAATTGAGGGGTTGGGGAAACACCTCGCCGTCCATCTCTTGCAATATGAGGGCTCCTCCAGACAGTACTTTCTTAATCACAAAAGGTCTTTCCCAGTTCGGGGCGAACTTCCCTTTGGCTTCGTTTTGACAAGGCATGACTCTCTTTAGCACTAGGTCATTTTTCTTGAACTTTCGAGGTCTTATCTTTTTGTCATATGATCGAGAGATCCTTCGCTGATATAACTGACCGTGCAAAACAGCAGCCACCCTCCTTTCATCAATTAGGGCCAATTAGTCATATCGACTCTGCATCCAATCCTCCTCGCTTATCTGAGCATCGATCACTATTCTGAGGGACACCATCTCAACCTCAACTGGCAGAATAATCTCCATTCTATACACCAAAGCGTAAGGGGTTGCCCCTGTAGAAGTACGCGTTGACGTTCGGTATGCTAGCAGGGTGAGGGGTAGCAGATCCGGCCATCCCCGATGATTAGCAGACATTTTCGCCATGATCTTCTTGATGTTCTTATTTGCAGCCTCCACTGCCCCATTCATCTTAGGACAGTAAATGACAGAATTGAGGTGTTTGATCTTAAACTGGTCGCATAATCCCTTCATGAGGGCGTTGTTCAAATTCTTGGCATTGTCGGAGACCAAAACCTCAGGTTGCCCGTATCGACAAATGACATTATTCCTGATGAAACCGACGATGACCTCCTGAGTTACTTTGGGGAAAGAAGCTGCTTCTACCCATTTGGTGAAGTAATCGATCATGACGAAAATGAATCGGTGTCCGTTGCTTGCTTTGGGCTCTATTGGTCCGATTACATCCATTTCCCACATTGAAAATGGCCACGGGGAGGTCATACAGTGCAGTTTATTGGGAGGCGTATGGATCACATTACCGTGCGCTTGGCATTGGTAACACCGTTTGACATGATCATCGCAGTCGGCCTTCAATGTTAACCAATAATGCCCCGTTCTCAAGATCTTTTTGGCCAACATCGGTCTACTCATGTGTGGCCCACACACTCCACCATGTATTTCGTTCATAATCCTTTGGGCCTGTTTCTCATCTACGCATTGCAACGGTCCCAACCCAGCATCCCTCTTGTAGAGTGAATCTCCACTCAGGTAAAACTTCATTGCCATCTTTTGAATTCTCATCCTCTCAGCTCGGCTTGCCTGGTCGGGAATGGATCTATCCCTCAGATATTCCCTTATGTCGTGATACCAAGGCTGCTTTGGCAGAACCACCTCGTCTGATAATACTGCAACATGTTCCTCGTATACCGGGGCATTCTGTACTGCTATCTCAATCTGTGGAATGTCCCTGCTCTTGATTACGTGGATTAAGGAAGCCAGAGTTGCCAATGCATCGGCAAAATCATTCCGTCCCCGGGGGATATGTCGGAAAGCGATATCTTCAAACTCTTGCATCAACTGGGTAACACAACGATGGTATGGAAGTAACCGAAGCTCTTTAGTGTTGTACACCCCGATCGCTTGTCTGATTACCAGTTCTGAATCCCCAAACACCGCTAATCTCTTCACTCCCATATCGCGGGCAAAACGGAGTCCCAATATACACCCTTCGTACTTAGCTGTATTGTTTGAATTACTGAACTGCAATTTAGTAGCCACAGGATATTGCTTTCCGGTGATAGAGACCAGGACTGCTCCGGCTCCTGCCCCTTCAGCATTCATGGCACCATCAAAATACAGCTTCCATAACTGCCCCTCGTCATCACATTTCGTGTGTAATACCCAAAATATATCTTCGCCCGGCAGAGGAGTTTCTAACGGCTCCATCCCCCCTGATGGCATTTCTGCTAACTGATCTGCAATTCCCTGCCCCTTCATGGCTTTCTGAGTTACGTATACAATGTCGAATTGTTGTAAGATTAACTGCCATCTTGACAGTCGATAGTTCAGCATGGGCCTTTCAAAAATATATTTCAGGGGATCCATTCTCGATATCAGGTACGTAGTATGCCCATGGAGGTAGTGCTGTAATCTCCCTGCAGCCCAGGCCAAGGCACAACAGGTCTTCTCGATGGGAGTGTAATTCTGTTCACATCGGCTAAATCTCTTGCTGAGGTAATAGATGGCCTGCTCTTTATCTGCTTCATTCTTCTGTCCCAGCATACACCCCATCGCAATGGCATTGACCGATATATACATGAACAGAGGGATCCCATCCTTCGGGGGTTCCAGCACTGGTGCCTCTGTCAGTTGCTTTTTAATAGTCTGAAAGGCTTTCTGACATTGCTCATTCCATTCTTGGGAAGCATCCTTCCTTAATAGTTTGAAAATCGGCTCGCATGTAGTTGTCAAGTGGGATATGAAGCGGCTGATGAAGTTTATTCTTCCCAGAAATCCTCTTATTTCCTTCTCTATGTGAGGTGCCGGCATATCCACAATGGCCTTAATCTTCGCCGGATCCAAATCAATGCCTCGATCACTAACCAGGAATCCCAAGAGCTTACCCGACTGCACCCCGAAAGCACATTTTGCTGGATTGAGCTTCAAATTATACTTTCTGAGCCGATCGAATAGCTTTTTAAGATGGGTTATATGATCAGATTCTACCCTTGAATTCACGATAATGTCATCCACGTAGACCTCTATCTCCTTGTGCATCATGTCGTGGAACAGGGCCATCATGGCTCTTTGATAAGTGGCCCCTGCATTTGTGAGACCGAAAGCCAACCGTCTATAGCAGAAAGTGCCCCAAGGGGTGATGAACGCGGTCTTTTCCCGATCTTCTTCCGCCACCATTATCTGATGATACCCTGCGAAGCAATCGACGAAAGAGTACATCTCGTACTGGGCTGTGTTATCCACCAGGATGTGTATAAAAGGCACCGGGAAGTTATCCTTAAGACTGGCCTTGTTCAAATCTCTATAGTCGACACATACCCTCACCTTCCCTCCAGGCTTAGCCACTGGGACTACATTGGACAACCATTCTGGGTAAGTGGACACCATAATGATTCCAGCCCTGAACTGTTTGATGATCTCCTCCTTCACCTTCAAGCTCCATTCCGGTTTTAACTTTCTTAGTTTCTGCTTGACAGACCTGAAACCCTCCTTGATGGGCAACCGATGTACCACAATGTCGTTGGACAATCCAATCATGTCCTCATGAGACCAAGCAAAAACATCCTCATATTGGCTTAGCAACTCAGTTATTTCTGCTTTCTGGCTAGGGGTAAGGTCTGTCCCTATCTTGAGTTCTTTTGGCTTGTCAGGGGTTCCGATATCTATGGTGATGGTCTGGTCTAAGTTGGGTTTGGGTTTATCCTCGACCCATCCTTTGATCTCATCAGGCGCGTCGTCGTAATCTGTATCGTCTTGCTCAATGCCCATCAAATCGAAATCCAGCTCATTGTCAAAATCATAATCATCATTCAAATTTGAAAGACCGTTTGTTAGGCAAGGATTACTCAAATTGGTACACCTGACATGAAACAAAATATTTGTCATATATAAGTTATTTTCCACAACGATCACATTTTCAGATAACATGACGAAACGACATAATTATGCAAAATACAAAACAAAAAAAAATAAACTTCTTCATCCTCCCATCCTTTGGGGTCTACCATCCTGATGTCGGGTTTTACCCTTGTTTGGATATCACTGGTTTCATGGTCCAGTTGTCGATGGTCAGGTCCGATGAAATGCGTTGGATGAAAGGTGGCCTCACATCGGAAACTTCCCCGATGATTACGGCTACATCGCCTGAGTCCTTCTTCCTACCTTCTCCAGGAATAATTAGCCCTGCCCAATCGATGACAGACACACCTTGTTGGGCTCCCGGTGGCATGACAACATCCTTCCCCTCTCCATTGCTTGTTAATTGTCCGGGGACATAGCACCTGGTTTCAAACTTTTGCGCGACCTCCTATAGGAAACTTTCCCTCTTGGCCGACTCATCACTTACAGGGGTTAATTCTTCATCCCCTGACCTAAGCACAGGCTCGCTAGTCCCTTGTTCATTGTTGACCTTGGTCACCGGGCTGCCAGCCAGTCGAATCGGGGCCACGCCTTGACGGTGTCTCCGTGCTATGCCTTCATGATATCCCAACCCTGCTTTACCTATCTGATGGGGTAGTTGAATGGGCTCGGTGATTCCTTGACTACTCTTTACTAACCCCTGTCCAGGCTGGAATTTCATTTTTATCATTTCTTTTGCAACGAAGGTAAGTTCTGGAGAGACCTTAGGTTTCATGGCTGGAGCCCCCAGGCATCTGTAGTGGGGAGTGCTGATTTCCAGCGCCTGAAAACTGGCAGGTTCCGCCGACTCGTCCACGTTAATCACAGGCAGGCCACTCCTAGAAGGAGGAAGGTCATCACACTCTACCGAGATCGTCACCAGATTCCCGTCGATGATAAGTTTGATTTGCTGGTGTAGCGTGGAAGGAACTGCCCCGGCCATGTGTATCCACGGCCTCCCCAATAACAGGTTATAACTTGCCGCAATGTCTAGGACTTGGAAAGAGATATCAAAAGTATAAGGTCCTATTTCCACCGGCAATTCTATCTCTCCAATTGTATCCCTCCGGGATCCGTCGAAGGCTCGTACCACCACATGACTGGCCCGTAGGCGCTTGGGATTGATGTTCATCTTTTGTAGTGTACTGAGGGGACATATATTCAACGTCGATCCCCCATCAATCAGCACACCATTCATAATATAACCTGAGGAGATCACCGCAATATGCAACGGTTTTCGATGCCCCCTTCCTTCCTTAGGGATATCATCATCTGTAAATGATATTACATTACTTTCTAACAGATGATCCACCAGACGACCGAAACCTTCCTTGCTAATTTCTTTGGGAACGTATGCCTCCTCTAGGACTTTCGCCAAAATTTTGCAGTGATCACTGGACGATAACACCAAGTCCATGATTGATGTTAGGGTTGACTCCTCGCTCAAAATCTGGATCCCTCTTGCTTCCAGATGATCCATCTTCCTCAAGAATTCCATGGCTTTTTCCTCGGATATCCCTTCATTTTTCTTCGTTTTGTTTTCAAGGACTCGCCCAGGAAGATATAAGGGATTCCCCTTTGTTGTCACAGAAGCACAACTGGCCGCTTCCTCTGACACCCCCCCATAATTCCAGGGTACCGTTTTCAGACTGTTGACAGGGATTTGCGGTGTTGCTGCAAGGGTGAGGATTTTCGGGGCCGATAACTTGACAGGCCCTGCTAGGATATTTCTGCTTACACCTGCCAACCTGATTGGCGCCCCCCGTGTACTCTCCTGGTCACCTATCATGCCGATTATCTCATCAATTTTCTTCACATAATTCAGCCTTGACGGCCCCTCGGCTTCACTGGCTTCTGCCACATTGACCCCTCCTCCATCATGCCTACGCAGGGGATTGACTTTGACATTCGGGGAGTCTGGCTTTTCCACCACGATTTCTCCACTATCAATCAAGTTTTGAATTATATGTTTCAGCGTCCAACATTCCTGCGTATCATGACCAGGGGAACCCGAGTGGTATGCGCATCGCTTGCTTGGGTCAAACCTTCTTCCCTTTGGGTCACTCGGGGGCACCAAATCGACTATTTTCCTTTGGGCTATTAATACTGCCAACACCTGCTCAAGAGGATCCCCGAGTGGGGTGAATACTCGATTTTTCGATGTCTCGAATCTCCTTCGCCCTTCCGCCCTCTGATCAGTGAAGTTAGGCTGTCGGGATGGCCCCACTCTCTGCACCTGTACTGGAGGATTGTTCTCTGCCTTTCTAGATGATCCCTGCAGGATGAGGGAAACATCTTCTTCCTTTTTATTTTGGACCCTACGGGAGGTGCTGCCATAATTTCTGCTTTGGATTTGTTCTGCCGCTGTTTCCAAAGCCGTGAAATCCCGAATCTTGCCAGATTTCAACCCCATATCCACTATTTCTCTGTGTTTAATCATCTCAGCAAAGGGTCTTCCAATCCCTGATATAACCCGCTCATAATAAGGAGCCTCTTGAATGTCCACAAAGGTCATCACCATCTCCGACTCGCTCATTGGGGGATTCACCTGTGCGGCCATACCCCTCCATCGCTGCGCATAATCCCTGAAAGATTCCCTTGGTTGCTTCTTGATTTTCGTCATTTGATATCTATCAGGGGCCATTTGTGCCTGGAAGCTATACTGTGTTAAGAAGGTGTGGGCCAACTCTTCCCAATTATGGATCCGGGCATTATCAAGACGGGCATACCAGATTCTCGCCTCCCCCGTCAGGCTCTTTTGGAATAATTGCATTCTTAGACCCTCGTCTTTTGCATAAGATCCCAACTCCCCAATGTAGATTTTCAGATGTGTATAAGGATCCCCTTTCCCATTGTATTTCTCAAATTTGGGGATTTTAAATTTCTCCGGATATCTGGTTCCGGGGAAGACACAAAGATCTGAATAGTTCACCATGCCTAGGGACCCTATGCCCTTCATAGTTTGGATAGTTTCCTCCATTTGTTTCATTTTCTTTCGCAGGTCATCCGTATCTCCCTCTTCCGGGATAGTAATTACTGTCTTGTTCGGTACGGGAATGACCTTTGGGACGACTGGCTCGCCCTTAGGTTGGGGTGGATCCTCTTTAGGTGGATCCTGTCTAGGTAGCAATTGTTCCCTCAGCATCATGGCCATTTCCAACATCTGTTTTTTAAAGTCATCAAATTCCTCCCTAGATATGGAACCAGGATTAGTAGGTGGGAGATCAGCCATTTCAGATGTAGAGTTTTGGGCCCTCTTAGACTGCAAACGCGTTTGAGGAGCAATCCTACAGGGGAAAACGGTTTGAAGTTTAGTCTTTCTGAAATGACAGATGTGGATGCATGCTAAAACGATAAATTTTTGTGTTTTTGGGTTTTTTAATCTTTCTCTGCAAAACAGAATGTTAGTAGTCCCTTATTGCAATAATGAATGCTAGACACGACTTATTATGCTTCCCCAGCTGTTCCCTGCAAAACATAGAGGTTAGTAATCTTTTTTGACAACAGGGAAGGCATATATGAATATTGAATGAGATCATGACATTTATACGCGTGAACGTAAAAGGGCATGAAGAGACTTTTCTTGCGTTGGGTTAATCTGAGGCTGACCTATCCTAGGGTTACTCTCACGGGCTTTTCGGCATGAAGGTCCCCAAATCTTCGCAATCTACTCGTCTGAGTCCTTTCGATTGGAGCGGATTTGGGTGGTGCGTTTCCTGAGCCATCTCCGGGGAGCAGCCCCTTCGAGTCCAGTAATAAGCAACCGACAGGTTCGCCTCAGGAGGAGGTACTCTCTCAACATACATTCACATTCATCGTCCTCACCGTATGCAAATGATTACTTTAAAGTAAAACAATCCTATTCAAATCATTCATTTATTGGGCAAAACACACATTCACACAACAAAAGAAAAAAATCAAAATATCGCACATACACACATTTTATGAATTTTTAAAGGATAGGATAGCATCAAGATTTTGAACGCGGCTTAAGCCCTCTAATATCCCCAGCAGAGTCGCCAGCTGTCGACGCCGGTTTTTGCCCTTTCCTTTTTTGATTATTACCCTTTCCAATTTTAGCCTTTTGATTAGATGATTCTTTTGGAAAAGGTCGGCATTAATGTCGACGGAGTTTTGAAAGATCGTTCTTTATGATGAGCCGATTTGACCAGAGTCGCCAGTTGGTATATTTGAAATGGATATACCAACTCATCCGAGTTTTCGTTTTTTATAAATCGATGGCTCATATATGACTCCGAATTAATTGGTCTGCAAACCGAGATTCATAGAGTTCGGGGGCTTGCTTAAGCGAGGGGAAGGTGTTAGGCACCCCCCGACTTCTGTGAAACACGGTTACCGCAATCTTGATACTTTCCTATCCTTTGATTCATAAAAAGTGTATGTGCGTGTGTGTGTGTGCCTATGTGAATGTTGTGGTGATTTTACACGAAGAAACCATTTGTGTTTTCGGAAAAGTCGTGTTTTCTTTTGGGAATGCTTTAGAGTGTCCTTCGGCTTATACGAGAAAGCTTTATGAGAAAAGGTTTGATTTTTATTGTCAAAACTATGAGTTTTATTAGGTGTTATTTTGGCAAAACAAGAGTTTTCTAAACCTTCGTCAAAATAGGAATCGAGATCTATACGTTGCTTTCGTGAAACGATCGGGCAATTTCTAGAATCTCTTTAACCCTATGCACAAAGATTTAATAAGACATTATTTATTTTGTATAAAACCATTCTTGTGATGTTTGAAAACGATTTCTTTCTTTTGCCTTCTCGTTAAAATAGAAATCGACATTCATTAGCACTCCCAATTTCTTATCCTCGTGAAGCTAATAACTTAGTTTGATTGATTTTATGAAAATTTTTATCGTTTAGCTTTGAAATCAATTTCGTGTCATAAATCAAATCAAACATTAAAATGCGTTGGGGCTATTCATGGGCATGTAAGCCATCAAAATAACCCCGAACGCCCACAATCACATATTTCACTATGACGGGGCCTTAACCACGATTCTCGCCTTGACGTCGTTTTAAGGCCCGACGATTACATATGTATAATGAAAACTAAATTCTTCCTACTATTTACATCAAAAGACGTCCATCATCGGATTTGGACCACGGGGTCGCTTTCCTAGGCTCACAACCCAAATTTCCACATACCCACAAAGAATATTACAAGGAATAACCAACACGGATAATCTGACAATACCAAGACATCCTAAACTAGTAATCTAAAGGAACCATGCCCAATATAGCACCGTAAAACAAAACAACAAATCAATAAATAAATATCATCGGGCTATTAGGAAGAATTTTGTTCCGATGGAACCCTCACTAATAATCCCTAATTCATTATTCCACCATAAATTACATGAAAACTACATTTAATTTGATCAAATGATATGATAGAAATTGCAAAAATAAGGAGATTTTCACCTTGCAAATGAGATCAAAGTGGATGTAAACTTGTGTATTTTGAATAGAAGGAGAAGTATATGTGATACAATCAAATCAAAAGAATATTATTCCTCTTTTTTTTTTCCTTTCTCTCTTTTTCCGAGCTGATCTGCTGTTGTTTTTCTTCTTCTCCGCCTGCTGCTAACCTTCTCTCTTCTCCTCTGTATCACTGAATGAAGGAAATGTGCTGAAGTAGGCTGGCCTTAGCCCGCCATGCACTCAGCCTGCCATGCACTTTAGTTATTTAATTCTCCTCAGTTTCTGCACCGCACCTCGATTCTCGCGTCGTGCTGTCGATTTTCGCCGAAAGGCTTGTATTTTACAGTCCGGGAATTACTGTGAGACGTGACACATTATTTGGGAATGCTCATATCGGATGGCCTTGTTGTCACGTCGGTTTTGACTACAAATCGTCGCGGTGGCGTCGAGTGTTCACACTTGTGCCCATTCTTAGCCCCCGTAGGTCGGTTCAATTGACGATTTTGCCCTCCTGTCACGGTTAGCATAGGGAACGCAAAATTTGGGTGTCTACAGGATATTTTTGTGTCTTTTTCGACTTTAATAAATTTCATAAATACGTGTATGCGTACGAATAATTTTTCCAAGTGTCGAAAATTTTATTTGAACTGATACGTGATTTTATCCGTATCCTAAATGTATTAAATAGGTGTTCCGAATATTTGGAAAAATCCCTTAATAATTATTTTTACCCATCCCAATATTTATGGTAATACCCATTTTAATTTTGGGTAGAGTTATTTACCAGTTTTGGTAAAAAAATGGGAGTTTTCGGATATAGTTTTGGTATTTTCGGGTATTTATTTTGGCTTGTTATTCCAAGTGGGAACCATCAAACCATTTTCCACCAATCAAATTGCTAGGAATAAGTGAGTGGGGGGGAGTATTGCCGGCAAGTGGAATTTCCACATTTTTCTCCCATTTCTCCCTAATTCACTCCACTTCTCCCAAATCATTCAAACATTCATTCTCTCTTGCATTCCACACTCCTCCCATTCCCATCAGCTGATAGAGAGAGAGAGAGAGAGAAAGAGAGAGAGAGCTGCAAAGAAGGAAGAGAAAGAAGTCACCGGAGTTCGCCGGAAAAAGGAGAAGAAGGTCGCCGGAAAAAGCAAGGAAGAAGAATGAGAAGGCACGGGTTGAAGAAGAAGAAGATTCAAGCAAGGAGTACCCCTTAAACAAAGCCTAGCCGAACTCCTTAATATCTAGGAAGGATTTACAGAGGTAAACAATCAATCAAATCTATTCCATTTGATTTCTTGTAAAGATTTTCAAGTTTTTCTTAGTTTTGAGCTCTTAAGCTTGTGGGTCGGATTTTTGGCGATTCTTGATGTTTTTGTTTGTTGTGATTGTTTGTAAATGTTCTTAAAAGACTATATAAGCCATTAATAACATCAAAGTGGAACAAAAACGCAAGAAATCCTTACCTTGGCTTAATGGAACAAGAACAATGGACTTTGGACATGAACATGGACTGTTGGACGAATTTAGAGGACTTTGTAGCTATGATTCCTTGCTTGTTGTGTGTATTTGTTGTTGTCATATTGTAGTTCCAAGGGTTACAAGGTTAACACAATTGGAATCGAGTAAAAAGATGTAAAAACAAAGATTTGGTGATGATTTTTGTAAAGAACACGAAAATATAGCATGAGTTAATAATTTGGCCTAAGATTTGGCCATGTTAATGTTAATGGATAACTCTGAATTTTTGATATGTTGTAGCCCTATGTCTTAGGAGTCCATAGAGTCCGGAACGGACCAATTTGAACGTGTATTGAGGGAGTTATGGTGGTTGGAAGCAAGATAGGTATAGAACATCAAAACAGAGCATTCCGGGAAGCAAAACGGGTTGGGGACTCAGGCCGAGCACCTAAGGCGCTGGCTAGGCGCTGGCCATGAGTTCAGCTACTATGAGAGAGCACTTTAGGCACTGGTCATAGGCCATTTTGAGCGCCTAAGGCGCTGGACAAGAGACTGTGCAAACAGCTTCGACGTCCTTTAGTAAAATGGACATAACTTTCTCATACGAACTCGGATTGAGGTGATTCAGGATGATTCAGAAAGAGAATGAGTAGACCTACAACTTTCGTGTTTTAAGTTTGTCAATTTGAGGTATGTAGCATGATCTAAATTGGCCATTTATAGGACTGATACGTAATTGGGGGCAATCGGAGGGTGTCGGGCATGCGCGTAAGCACATGTAATGCTCCCAACAATGTAAAATGACGTTCTAAGTTCTAAAACATGAATGTTATGATTTATAATGATACTTAGAATTAACCAATGAGTATGAGATAAATCAAATGGGCGGGCTAGGCGTACGTAATTGCGTGTCGCTTGGGCGTTCGAATAGGCAAGTTTGGCGTGCGAACGAACAAGCGCCGTAACGCCGTAACTAGTGGGCATAACCTTGTTTAATATTTTGTTTCTAGTATGAATGAGACATTATAGAGTAGTATAAGATATTATTTAATATCTGGTATGTGACTAATTGTTATGTGGATATGTACTTAATTGTGTAGGATATTAAGGAGCGTGTGTTGTAATATTGTAGCAGACGCACCAGGCAAGTTCCCTAACTTCATTCTTTCTACATATTGAATGCAAGTTTTCCCTAACCTTACTCAAATTATATTGAGCAAGTTTCCTAACGCTTGTCTAACCCTTGTGTTGGGCAAGTTTCCTTACCTTAGCTCAATTTAATATTGGGCAGGTTTTTCTCAACCGTACAACTTTTGTTTATTGTACGAGTTATTTATTGATTGAGCAATCATTCTATATTATTGCAAGTTTCCTAACGCTTGTCTAACCCTTGTGTTGGGCAAGTTTCCCTAACCTTACTCGAATTATATTTTGAGCAGGTTTCATATTTTATACAGGTGTTGTACATTGTTGCAAGTTTCATGACTCAAATGGAGTTATTACTTTTGAATCATATTAGTGGATTAATTATTGTCAATTACTCCACCTCCAAGATAATTATTGATATTCGCAGCTTATGCATTTGAAGTCATTATTTGTTGTTGGATTGTGAAAACGTTTAAGTTCTTCGTTCATGAACTGTTTAAGGAAATAGTCTACACCATTTGTTTCAGCTAGACATGTACATGTTATTATTTTAAAAGCTATCCAAACCAGTAGTTAGTACGAATTCTTGGATTGAGAGAGTAACCCTTATTAGGGGATTATAATGTGTCGGTTATTCGATGCAGTCAGAGTTAAATGTTATGCATATACATGGTGTACGAGAGGTTGATCCCCTAGAGTACAACTGACGGGGCCAGGTTTTAAAGGAGTTAGTTGAATGATTGACTCTTTGGCCAAAAGTTCATGGTCGGTCGGACCACTTAGCAGTAAATAATCATTTTTCATTGATTTATTTGGACTTTGATTATGTCATTTTAGCTATTTCATCAATGTTCATAAATTGTTGATCTATGCAGCTATTATTCTTATTCATTCATGATATATCTTCCTTATTCATTTTAAACTTGCTGAGCAAAGTAGTTGCTCACTCTTGCTATATCATGAACCTATTGCAGTTAAGCTGGAGAGTTCCAAAGCGGGCAAAGGCAAAGGAAAGCTTAAGGAATAGTTATATGTACTATCCCGTTGTGTAATCGTGGAATCGTTTTGTAATATTATTGTATTCTGCGATGTATTCTATTTAAGGTTATAGACCTTGGGACCGTAGTAAACCTTTTGTAATGAATAACATATGTTTATTTATTCCGCATTAGTTAATTTATGTTGTTTAGAGGTGTATGGATGTATTCTATCGTGAGTACCAAATTCAAGGTATTGGCACCCGAATTTGGGGGTGTCACAGGTTGGTATCAGAGCTGTAGGTTATAAACTTTAGGAATGCAAAACCTAGGTTATAACCTTAGTATTAAACTCGTATTGAGTACGTTAGGAGATAGATCGAGGAGATTCATCGAGTTGTATGTGTCGGAGGTGGATTTTGGAAATTCATCAAGCCGAGTTTGTACATAATGAAATATAAATTCATCCCATCAATGAATGTATTTTGTTATGGTACTATTTGTGTTGATTGTCTATGATGTCTTTATTGTGGTTGTAGGATGCCTGAGTTTAGCCAGTCGAGTTGGGGCAGGGAGCTCCTATTTAGTTGAGTACCCTCTCACATTGCCTCTTGGCGAGAGATGTTGAGTGGAGTAGTAGACTAGAGCAGTCGGAGCAATGGGGAGCGAGTCTACAAGTAGAGGTGGAGCTCGACGAACCCAGTTAGAGAAGGATGAATATTAGTGGCTATGCATTTAGCATGGCGAGTAGTAGGTGGATGGATGGTGTGCACCATTATCTAGTTGAGAAGGGACAGACTCATCTCACCTTGAGTCGAGAGTTGATGACCCAGTTAGGGCAGGTGGAGTATGTTAGCGCTGCGGAGCGCAGTATACTTGGTTAGACTATTTTGTTTGTGTGCCTATCAGTATGTGATTTGTGTTTGTAAACCCCAACCTTAGTTCATGTTAGGGGTGGTTGTTAGTAGTAAATCCCCACCTTTTTGTGGTGTGAAGGGATGGATGATGTCATTCATAGCGGTATGCTATAAAGTAATCATGTGTGATGCTTTAACTGTTAGCACATAGGTATAAACGTTTGTATTACGTGTGCTGCTTTATTGTCGCTCTAGAATAGATGCGTACAAGGTGTGACGGGATTATAACGTTAAGTGTTTTCTATTAAACAGACAATGCCACCGAGAAGACAACCCCGATACACAAGGGTGGAAGAGTCGGTGAATAACGAGGAGGGTCAGACAGACCCTATGAGGACTTTTGTGAACTTATTAGCCGAAGCAATGCAGGGCAGACAAGCCGCTGCGGTTGATCAGCCAGGAAGTCACATGGCAAACTTTAAGGACTTCAAATTAGTAGGGCCACCGGAGTTTCATGGGACTACGGATCCGATTGAAGCCCAGACATGGATAGAAGAAATGGAGAAAGTTTTCGAGGTCGCACGAGTGGCCGAAGAACAGAAGACGTCGTTTGCCACTTTCATGATGAAAGGTGAGGCAAATTACTGGTGGAAGGCAAACAAAGGTCGAGCTGGGGAAGGCACGATTGCATGGGCTCGTTTCAAGGAGCTGTTTTTCGAAAATTACTTTCCAGCAAGCACACAGGCAAGTATGGAGATAAAGTTCTTGGAACTAAAGCAAGGAGGCATGTCAGTTGCGGAGTATACCGCAAAATTTAACGAGTTAACTAGGTTTGCTCCACATCAGGTGGACACCGAAGCTAGGCGAGCGAAGAGATTTGAACAAGGGTTGAAGCCCTGGGTGTATAGTAAGGTTGCAGTTTTGCAGATCAACACATTTTCTTCGTTACTTGAGAAAGAAATCATTGCTGAGGGAGGAAATGAAGCTTTGACAAAGCACAACCAAGATCAGAAAAAGAAGAAGAGCCATGATGGTCATAAGGAAGGTAGCAGTGGGGGAAGTAACCCAAATAAGAGAAAATGGAACGACAGTCAGATGTCAGGAAGCAAGTCTGGAGGGGATGCAAAGAAGGGCAATAAATGCGAGAAATGTGGAAGGAATCACTTTGGAGAATGCATGAAAGGAAAAGGAGTTTGTTTCAACTGTGGTCAACCGGGGCACATTGCCCCGCAATGCCCAAAGGCAAAGGCAGGAAGTTGTTTTTCTTGTGGCGCTTCAGATCATCAGAAGAAGGATTGCCCAAAGAGGAAGAGCGATGCTGGCAATGCTAACCAAGGGAACAACAGTAAGCTGACTATCAGAGGACCAGCACTACAGAACAGACCAGTAGCACGCACCTTCAACATGACAGTGCAGGATGTGATGGAATCGAAGGACGTGGTGTCAGGTATTATTTCAATCAATAATATCAGTGCATATGTATTATTCGATTCGGGTGCTACCTGTTCCTTTATTTCGGAAGATTTTGCTAAACGGTTAAACTTACCTCGTGAGATATTAGAGAATCCTATGAATGTGGAAGTAGCTAATAAAGAGGTTATTCCTGTGGAATTAGTTCATAGAAATTGTTGTGGTGAGATAAACGGGTATAAACTGAGCGTAGATTTAATTCCGATACGACTAGGAGAATTTGATGTAATTCTTGGGATGAATTGGTTGTCTAATCATGGAGCTGTGATTGACTGTCAGAAGAAATGTATACACCTGAAGACTCCGAATAAGTCGAAGGTCGTATTCTACGGCAGTAAATCGTCGAGACAATCTTGTTGTCTGACGATGATGCAAGCGAAGAAATTGCTAAGGAAAGGTTGCATAGGTTATCTGGCTCATGTGGTTGATACTCAAAGAGTAGGGAGTGAAATGGGTCAGATACCTGTAGTAAGGGAATTCCCAGATGTTTTCCCAGATGAGTAACCGGGTTTACCGCCGAATAGAGAAGTGGAATTTGTGATAGACTTGGTACCGGGAACCGCACCGATCTCAAAGGCACCGTACAGGATGGCACCAGTGAGGATGAAAGAACTGATGGTTCAACTACAGGAGTTGCTAGACAAGGGGTATATTCGTCCGAGTGTATCTCCGTGGGGAGCGCCAGTACTGTTCGTGAAGAAGAAGGATGGATCGTTAAGGCTCTGTATTGACTACAGGGAACTGAATAAGGTTACCATTAAGAACAAGTATCCGCTGCCCAGAATTGATGATCTGTTTGACCAGTTGAAGGGAGCGAACTACTTTTCGAAGATTGACTTGAGAACGGGATATCACCAACTGAAGGTGAGGCAGGGAGATATTCCAAAGACAGTGTGACAACCCGGATTTTCAGAAATTATTAAATAAGAATTTAATAAATAAAATTCTTGTTACGAGATGTTTTGGGTTTGAATATATATATATATATATATATATATATATATATATATATATATATGTGTGTGTGTGTGTGTGTGTGTGATATGTATTGTGAAATATGTGATTTGATGTGAAGAGAATTATATATTCGTGTATTTGGGAAGAAATGGTTTAATAGTTAATTAAACCATTGAAATGATTAAATGAAATTTCCATGAGAAGGAAATTAGTTGGGAAATAATAGTTAATTAAATTAAGTTAAAATTATATTGAGAAATAATATAATTTGATTGTTATGTCTTGTGAGCAATGAAAATTATTGTGAATTAAATTTCATAATAATGTGAGTAATTTATTTAATTGAAATAAGGAGTTAGTGAGAATATAATTGTTTTAATAAAATGAGAAGGTAATGTGTTACATAGAAATGTAACATGTTAATGTAATAAGATTGTGGTTGTTTATAGTTAAAAATGTTTATGGATTTGTATAAATATTTTATTTGGAATATTTATGGAATAAATATTCGATGTAAATTATTATAGAATAGTTTGTTTAAGTATGATGATATTAAATAAATTGATGATAAATAAATTTATAATTTGTGCGTATTTTATTACGCGAGTAATATTCTAATTTAATTTAATAATTAAATTAGAGGAATAATGATTTATTAAATGAAATTATAATTATAATTGTCTAATTTGAGATTATAAATTTTGTTAGTAAGATTTAATTAGATTTATTGATATAATAAGTTTAATTAAATTAGAGTGTGACATGTGACTTTATAGTAAGGGAATATATAAAAAAAAAATTTAGTAGGAGGTTCTATTTTGTCAAGCCAAACAAGGCCTTGTGGCCTTTGGCTTTCTTAACCGATGAAAAGCACGTAAGTTATCAGAAGTCTGGAGAAAAGAAAAAGACAGAACATAGAGGAAGAGAGAAAAAGAGAGAAGAAATTCTCTGTGAAAAATTGAGAGGAGATTTGAGAGAAATCAAAGAAGAAGAGGAAGAAGATTAATCAAGCTTCCTTAATTATCTAGCTAATTAAAGGTAAACAATTTAGTTTAAAAGTTTCTAATTCTTAGTTTGTTTTCTAAGTTCTCTGTAATTGAATTTATAGGATTAAATTGTTGAGGAAATTGGGTTCAAGTGTTATTGAGTTTTCTTAATTTAATATATGTTGTTTATAAATGATTTTAGGAGTATCAAATCCATGTAAACATGAATTAGAAGAAGAAAATTGAGTTTTGTAGTAATATGTATATTTTAGTCTATTTTGAGACTAAAATTGATGGTTAATTCATGTATAAAATCTGTAATTGATGATGGATTATGTCAGTGTTCTGAGAAACGAAAACGTTGCAAGTTGAATCAACCAAATTGATTGAGTAACGAATCCGTAGTGATCGATTATGCTAAATTGTAAAAGTTTGTAAAAACTAGAATGAATTGTGATTTTAAGCCTTTAAATTGGTTGTTTAAGATGTTTAAGATGTTAAAATTGTTATAAACATGTTGGGTATTGATTCTATAAAGATTATAATATTTGGGTATGTCTAAATTGTTGTTAAAATGAAGAAATTGAGAAATTTTGGTCTGAAAATTCTGCAGTTCGTGAACTGCAGAATCTGGAATTCATGAAGCTCGCCCCGGCGAGCTCAACAAGCCAAATTTCTCGCCCCGGCGAGAGTTTTGTACTAAGTTTTCTCGCCCCGGCGAGATCTCGCTCCGGCGAGAATTTTGTGTGGTAATTTTCTCGCCCCGGCGGGAATTGCAGAAATGAAAAATTTTCTTGTTTTTAATTCTTTTCTTTTTGGCATGCTATGTTACCCTATACAAGGTTTATTTATAAACATTATACATTTAATGTAAAGCGAAGTTTAAGGCCTAACTAAGGGTTAAGTATCGATTAAAGTGGAGCAAAGTTAAATGAAGGATTATGAATTGTTAAGTAGAATTAATACTAAGTGTTGCTATGTGGCTAATGAATGATGTACATGATTATATACATATATATATATATCGTGTAGGATACATGAAGTGCAGATAAATTTAAGCTGGTTATGGTAATTGATAATCTACAAACCAGGCAAGTCTTTCAGAACCTATTTGTTATGTGAACTAAATGTTTAACTGTTTAAAACTATGAGGTATGCAGCATGATGTACTTTATATATGTTGCAAGTATGAAACGACAAAGTCAAAATATGACTACGTTCGTTGAATAGAGAATGTTGATTGAGTTATGGAACTCAATCTCTAATTGTTACGTGTTGATCATAATGTATGACATGTTTAGCCAAATGTTTATGATTTAAATAATGAGCATGTTATCTATGTGCTATGTGATGCATGCAAACTGTTAGATTTTGCTGAGTTGTCGAGCTCATTCTTGCAAATAACCACTTTTGCAGGTTAAAGATACAAGGTAAAGTTAAGTGCTGCTTGAATGGCATGATTCAGATGTAATGCATGCAGATTAATTGTTTTAGCTCAAATTATATTTTTGAACCATTCTGAATGATGTATTTGAGAATGTATTAAATGTAACAGATGTAGAGTTGTTAAATCTGTATTGAGTTGTAAATTTAATATTATCCGTTGTATAAAGGGTGTTGAATCTAGAAGTTTTATTTTATTATAACTCTGGTGAAGCGAATCAAATATGATTCTAGAATATGTAAATGATTAAAGGTTATGATTCAGGGAAAACAAAGAAAGAAAACTGAAAAGTTTTTATTTATTCCGCATTTTATTAAGTTTATTATTGATTAATGACGTAAATTTAGAATATAGATGTATTGTTAACGACCGAAGTTGAGAGTTGAAATTGTATAAATTTTTGGGTCGTTACAGACAACATTTAGAACTCGATATGGACACTTTGAGTTTCTGGTGATGTCGTTTGGGCTGACGAATGCGCTAGCAGCATTTATGGACATGATGAACAGAGTGTTCAAGCAATACCTAGATAAATTTGTTATCGTTTTCATAGATGGCATCCTAGTCTACTTAAAGACGGAGGAGGAACACGTCGAGCATTTGAGGATAGCCCTGGAAACGCTGAGAAGGGAGAAGCTATATGCAAAGTTTTCCAAGTGTGAATTTTGGCTACAAAGGGTGCAGTTTTTGGGGCACGTAATTGACAAGGATGGTGTATCAGTGGATCCTGCCAAGGTAGAATCAGTGATAAACTGGGAACAGCCGAAGACGCCAACAGAAGTCCGAAGTTTCTTGGGATTAGCAGGTTACTCTCGGAGATTTATTCAGAATTTTTCGAAGATAGCGACGCCTTTGACGAATTTGACAAGGAAAACTGTAAAGTTTGTATGGACGGATAAGTGCGAAGAGAGTTTCTTGGAGTTGAAGAAGAAACTTAGTGAAGCACCTGTGTTATCACTGCCAGATAATACAGGGGAATTTATGGTGTACAGTGATGCGTCACACAAAGGCCTTGGATGCATGTTGATGCAGCATGGGAAGGTCATTGCATACGCGTCACAACAGCTGAAGGACCTGGAACTAGCGGCAGTGGTGTTTGCTCTGAAGATTTGGGGGCACTATCTATATAGGGAGAAGTGTGAGATATACACAGACCACAAAAGTCTAAAGTATATCTTCACTCAGAAGGATCTAAATATGAGGCAGCAACGATGGTTGGAGTTGATCAAGGATTATGATTGTGAAATTCTGTACCATCCCGGTAAGGCCAATGTAGTAGCCGATGCTCTAAGTAGGAAGGGCAAAGATAAGTTGATGATGTTGACAGCTCAAGAGGAATTGATAAAAGAAATGGAAGGACTAGAGTTGGAAGTCAAGTATCCGACAGATGGAGACGAGAAACTGTTCGCAGTGGAGGCGAGTCCGACTTTATTAAACAAGATAAAAGAGGCTCAAGGAAAGGATGACGAATGTATTGCCATAAAGAAGCGAATCTCAGATGGAGAGGAATTGAAGTACAAAACTGATAACATGGGACTGCTAAGGTTTGAAGGGAGGATCTGGATACCGATGGTTCAGGATTTAAGAGAAGAGATTTTGCAAGAAGCTCATTCTACAAGGTATTCGATACACCCTGGTAGTACCAAGATGTATCAGGATTTGCGCCAACATTTTTGGTGGCCGAACATGAAGAGGGAGGTTGCGGAATGTGTTGGGCGATGTTTGACATGTCAGAGGGTAAAAGCAGAACATCAAAAATCGGGTGGACTGCTACAACCGCTGGAAATTCCGGAATGGAAGTGGGAACATATCACGATAGATTTTGTGACGGGGCTTCCACTAACTCAGAAGGGCTACGACGCGATCTGGGTGATCGTGGATCGTTTAACTAAATCTGCACATTTTTTACCGATCAAGATAAGGTACAATTTGGAGCAGCTAGCAAAGTTATATGTGAAAGAAATTATGTCACGACATGGAGTACCAGTATCTATCGTGTCTGACAGAGATCCGCGTTTCACGTCAAATTTTTGTAAGAGCTTACAAGAAAGGTTGGGAACCCAGTTGAGGTTGAGTACGGCGTATCATCCTCAAACGGATGGACAAAGCGAACAAACGATTCAGACACTGGAGGACATGCTTAGAGCATGTGTGATGGATTTTAAAGGCAGCTGGGATGACCACCTACCATTGGTGGAGTTTTCCTATAATAACAGTTATCATGCGAGTATTGGCATGCCGCCATACGAAGCATTATATGGGAGGAAGTGTCGAACACCTCTGTGTTGGGACGAAGTTGGTGAACGGAGACTGTTGGGACCTGAATTGGTGCAGCAGACTGTGAATGTCGTCAAAGTGATAAGAGCTCGATTGGTAACGGCTCAGGACCGACAGAAGAAATATGCCAATTTGCATCGTTAGAAGCGAGACTTTGAAGTTGGCAGCTTTGTGTTTTTGAAGGTATCTCCTTGGAAGGGAAAGATCAGATTTGGGAAGAAGGGGAAATTGAGTCCCAGGTTCGTAGGACCATTTGAAGTTTTGAAGAGGGTAGGTGAAGTGGCGTACGAGGTAGCTTTAACTCCTGAACTTGAGCACATTCACAATGTGTTTCACGTTTCTGTGTTACGACCATATAAACTCGACTACAAGCATGTGATATCCTATGAACCGATTCAAGTTAAGAAAGACTTGTCATATGAAGAGATTCCTGTCCAGATATTAGATAGGAAGGAGCAAACGTTAAGAAATAAGGTCATTCATTCGGTTAAAGTACTTTGGAGGAACCACGCAGCTGAAGAAGCTACGTGGGAGCTAGAAGAGAGGATGAGGAAGAATTATTCGCATCTTTTCGAGTGAAACCATGTTAAGTTTTCGGTATCTAGACTGTAATTCTGGGGACATAATTCTTATAAGGGGGGAGGATGTAACGACCGAGAATTCTGAAATTGCCTTGTAATTCGAATTTTTGAATATTAATGAATATATTCTATTTTATTAATATTATTTTTGTGCTGTATGTTTAAAGGTTATGTGACAACCTGGGTTATGTGAATGCATGAAATTTTACGTGTTATAATTTTGTTTAAGTGAATAATTGATTTCGCATAGCGTCGCTAAATCACTATTCATGGGGCACGTTTCCCGATGCACTATTTATGCCGGATATTTTTGTGTCTTTTTCGACTTTAATAAATTTCATAAATACGTGTATGCGTACGAATAATTTTTCCTAAGTGTCGAAAATTTTATTTGAACTGATACGTGATTTTATCCGTATCCGAAATGTATTAAATGGGTGTTCCGAATATTTGGACAAATCCCTTAATAATTATTTTTATCCATCCCAATATTTATGGTAATACCCATTTTAATTTTGGGTAGAGTTATTTACCAGTTTTGGTACAAAAATGGGAGTTTTCGGATATATTTTTGGTATTTTCGGGTATTTATTTTGGCTTGTTATTCCAAGTGGGAACCACCAAACCATTTTCCACCAATCAAATTACTAGGAATGAGTGAGTGGGGGGGGAGTATTGCCGGCAAGTGGAATTTCCACCTTGAGCCACTCCCATTTTTCTTCCAGTTCTCCCTAATTCACTCCACTTCTCCCAAATCATTCAAACATTCATTCTCTCTTGCATTCCACACTCCTCCCATTCCTATCAGCTGATAGAGAGAGAGAGAGAAAGAGAGAGAGAGAGTTGCAAAGAAGGAAGAGAAAGAAGTCGCCAGAGTTCGCCGGAAAAAGGAAAAGAAGGTCACCGGAAAAAGAAGGAGAAGGCACGGGTTGAAGAAAAAGATTCAAGCAAGGAGAACCCCCTAAACAAAGCCTAGCCGAACTCCTTAACATCTAGGAAGGATTTACAGAGGTAAACAATCAATCAAATCTATTCCATTTGATTTCTTGTAAAGATTTTTAAGTTGTTCTTAGTTTTGAGCTCTTAAGCTTGTGGGTCGGATTTTTGGTGATTCTTGGTGTTTTTGTTTGTTGTGATTATTTGTAAATGTTGTTAAAAGACTATATAAGCCATTAATAACATCAAAGTGGAACAAAAACGCAAGAAATCCTTACCTTGGCTTAATGGAGCAAGAACAATGGACTTTGGACATGAACATGGAATGTTGGACGAATTTAGAGGACTTTGTAGCTATGATTCCTTGCTTATTGTGTGTATTTGTTGTTGTCATATTGTAGTTCCAAGGGTTACAAGGTTAACACAACTGGAATCGAGTAAAAAGATGTAAAAACGAAGATTTGGTGATGATTTTTGTAAAGAACACGAAGAACACCAAGAGCACGAAAATATAGCATGAGTTGATACTTTGGCCTAAGATTTGGCCATGTTAATGTTAATAGATAACTCTGAATTTTTGATATGTTGTATCCCTATGTCTTAGGAGTCATAAAGTCCGGAACGGACCAATTTGAACGTGTATTGAGGGAGTTATGGTGGTAGGAAGCAAGATAGGTCTAGAACACCAAAACAGAGCATTTCGGGAAGCAAAACGGGTTGGGGACTCAGGCCGAGCGCCTAAGGCGCTGGCCACGAGTCAGATACTGTGAGAGAGTGCTTTAGGTGCTGGTCATAGGCCATTTTGAGCGCCTAAGGTGCTTGACAAGAGACTGTGCAAACAGCTTCGACGTCCTTTAGTAAAATGGGCATAACGTTCTCATACGAACTCGGATTGAGGTGATTCAGGATGATTCGGAAAGAGAATGAGTAGACCTACAACTTTTGTTCTTTAAGTTTTTCAATTTGAGGTCTGTAGCATGGTCTAAATTGGCCATTTATAGGACTGATACGTAATTGGGGGCAATCGGAGGGTGTCGGGCATGCGCGTAAGCACATGTAATGCTCCCAACAATGTAAAATGACGTTCTAGGTTATAAAACATGAATGTTATGATTTATAATGATGCTTAGCATTAACCAATGAGTATGAGATAAATCGAATGGGCGGACTAGGCGTACGCAATTGCGTGTCGCTTGGGCGTTCGAATAGGCAAGTTTGGCGTGCAAACGAACAAGTGTCGTAACGCCGTAACTAGTGGGCATAACCTTGTTTAATATTTTGTTTCTAGTATGAATGAGACATTATAGAATAGTATAAGACATTATTTGATTTCCGGTATGTGACTAATTGTTATGTGGATATGTACTTAATTGTGTAGGATATTAAGGAGCGTGTGTTGTAATATTGTAGCAGACGCACCAGGCAAGTTCCCTAACTTCATTCTTTCTACATATTGAATGCAAGTTTTTCCTAATCTTACTCGAATTATATTGAGCAAGTTTCCTAACGCTTGTCTAACCCTTGTGTTGGGCAAGTTTCCTTACCCTAACTTAATTTAATATTGGGCAGGTTTTTCTCAACCGTACAACTTTTGTTTATTGTGCGAGTTATTTATTGATTGAGCAATCATTCTATATTATTGCAAGTTTCCTAACGCTTGTCTAACTCTTGTGTTGGGCAAGTTTCCCTAACCTTACTCGAATTATATTTTGAGCAGGTTTCATATTTTATACAGGTGTTGTACATTGTTGCAAGTTTCATGACTCAAATGGAGTTATTACTTTTGAATCATATTAGTGGATTAATTATTGTCAATTACTCCTCCAAGATAATTATTGATATTCGCAGCTTATGCATTTGAAGTCATTATTTGTTGTTGGATTGTGAAAACGTTTAAGTTCTTCGTTCATGAACTGTTTAAGGAAATAGTCTACGCCATTTGTTTCGGCTAGACATGTACAAGTTATTATTTTAAAAGCTATCCAAACCAGTAGTTGGTACGGATTCTTGGACTGAGAGAGCAACCCTTATTAGGGGATTATAATGTGTCGGTTATTCGATACACTCAGAGTTAAATGTTATGCATATACATGGTGTACGAGAGGCTGATCCCTCGAGTACAACTGACAGGGCCAGGTTTTAAAGGAGTTAGTTGAATGATTGACTCTTTGGCCAAAAGTTCATGGTCGGTCGGACCACTTAGCAGTAAATAATCATTATTCATTGATTCATTTGGACTTTGATTATGTCATTTCAGCTATTTCATCAATGTTCATAAATTGTTGATCTATGCAGCTATCATTCTTATTCATTCATGATATATCTTCCTTATTCATTTTAAACTTGCTGAGCAAAGTAGTTGTTCACCCTTGCTATATCATGAACCTATTGCAGTTAAGCCGGAGAGTTCCAAAGCGGGCAAAGGCAAAGGAAAGCTTAAGGAATAGTTATATGTACTATCCCGTTATGTAATCGTGGAATCGTTTTGTAATATTATTGTATTCTGCGATGTATTCTATTTAATGTTATAGACCTTGGGACCGTAGTAAACCTTTTGTAATAAACAACATATGTTTATTTATTCCGCATTAGTTAATTTATGTTGTTTAGAGGTGTATGGATGTATTCTATCGTGAGCGCCAAATTCAAGGTATTGGTACCCAAATTTGGGGGTGTCACAGTACGCATCATAGATGAGGATGATCCATTGACTTACGAAGAGGCTATGAGTAGTAAAGACTCAGAGAAATGGCTAAAAGCCATAAAATTCGAGATGGACTCCATATATGAAAACCAAGTATGGACTTTGGTTTCACCACCTGAGGGCATTAAGCCTATTGGGTGCAAATGGGTCTTTAAAAGAAAGATTGGAGCGGACGACAAGGTAGAGAGACCTATAAGGCCCGACTAGTTGCAAAAGTTTTCGAACAAAGACAAGAAGTTGACTATGATGAAACCTTCTTTCCAGTAGCTATGCTCAAGTCCATTCGGATTTTGCTTGCAATTGCAGCTTATTATGACTACGAAATTTGGATTAGTATATACTTATGCTTTAGTGTCTCCACATAAGGCATGCCCAAAGGATTTTTATCCTCTACCTCATATAGATCAACTGATCGACGCCACTTCAGGGTTTGGGATGTTGAGTTTCATGGATGCCTTCTCGGGGTACCACCAAATTTTAATGCACAAAAAGGATATCCCGAAGACAGCTTTCATTACACATCGGGCTATCTATGCATACAAGAAGATGACATTTAGATTGCTCAATGCTGGTGCCACATATCAGAGGATAATGAACTACGTGTTCCGAAGACAATTGGGGCATAACATGGAGGTGTACGTTTGATGACATAATTGTCAAAAGCCCGTTAGCTCGAGACCATTTGGATGATCTGGAGGATTGCTTTCAAACTATTTGAGATCACAGAATTCGCCTAAACCCAACTATGTGTACCTTCGGTCTCAGGTTAGGGAAGTTCCTCGGTTATCTGGTAAGCAAGAGGGGGATCGAGGCTAACTTGGAGAAGATAAAGGCTATCTTAGACATGAGATCTCTGAAGTCTTTCAAAGATGTGCAACGGTTGACCGGTAGAATTGCAGCACTTTGAAGGTTTATGTCCAAGTTAGCAGAGCAGTGCTTTCCATTTTTCGACACTTAAAAGGGACCAAAAAATGAGAAGACTTTTTAGTGGACCTTGGAGTGTGAGGACGTGTTCCAAGGGATCAAGAGGTAATAGCCTTTGACGCCTTTATTGATGAAGTCGATCCCTTCGGAACCCCTTTATTTATACTTAGCAACTAGTTCTATGGCGGTTGGGGTAGTTTTGGTTTGGGAATTGGGAGGAAAATAATTTCCCGTCTATTACATCAGTCATGCACTTTGGGATGCAGAGATAAGATATCTGAACCTGGAAAAATTCGCCTATGCATTGATAATAGCTAGAAAAAAACTTTGGCATTATTTTTAAGGTCGGCTAGTGGTGGTGTATACAGATCAACCTTTTAAAAAGTGTTACATAAGCCTGATGCCTCGGGTCGGCTCGTTGTATGGGCTATGGAGATGACATAGTTTGTTTTGAAGTACCATCCTCGAATGACGATAAAACGCCAAGCTTTGCCTGACTTTATGGTAGAATGTTCTTTCTCTGAACCCGACTCTGTTGACCAGGCAAAAGTGGTAGTAGGGTCGATCTCGGAGGTTCGACAAGTTCAGACTTCGTGGACGCTGTATGTGGATAGGTCATCGACTTCGGATGTTAGAGGTGAAGGGATAATTTTGACGAGTCCAGAGGGGTTCAAGGTACAACAGGCTATCCGCTTTGGGTTTAAGGCAACTAACAATGAAGCAGAATATGAGGCGATACTAGCCAAATTGCGGTTAGCCCAGAGTTTGGAAGTTTAACATCTGGTCATCTTTAGGGATTCACAGTTGGTTGTCAAGCAGATATTAGGGGAGTATGAAGCGCGGGGGGCACGAATGACCACATATCTAGCCAAAGTCAAGGATCGGCTGCACTACTTCAACACGTACACCTTTCAAAGGGTGGATCATTCAGACAACACAGTAGTAGATGCCTTGGCCAAGTTGGCTACGACTGAGGCGAGTTCTTTTCGTGGATCGGTGTACCTGGTGGTTCTGGATACCCCAAGTGTTCAGAGGATGGAAGTGTTGGTTTCAGATCGGTTGGAATGTTGGCTCACGTCGTATATAGCTTATCTTAGTGATGGAATCCTACCTTCGGATCAGGTGTTGGCTTGAAAGATCAAGCATAGAAGTTCTTACTATACTTTGATTGATGGAGATTTATATTGAAGGGCAGTTTCTTCACCTTTGCTCAAATGTTTGATGCCTTCTGAAGCTGATTATGTTCTTCGGGAGGTACATGAAGGGATCTGTGGTGACCATATGAGTGCAAAGGTGTTGCCATATAAGGTTCTTCGGCAGGGTTATTATTGGCCAACGATATTTCAGGATGTAAAGAAGTGTCCGAAGTGCTAGTTGAATAGTCCTACCCCGCTTCAATCGCCCGAAGAATTGTCATTAGTGTTATCCCCGATCCCTTTCGCTGTATAGGGGATCAATATTTTGGGTCCGTTGCCAAAAGCTAAAGGGCAGGTCAGCTTTGTGATAGTGGCCATAGATTATATGACTAAGTGGGTAGAGGCCAAACCCCTTCGGGTAATCACAGAGCAAGAGTGCTTAAAATTCTTTAAGGAGTCAGTGATTTTTCAGTTTGGCATCCCAATGGTCTTGGTATCGAATAATGGTCGGCAGTTCGTGGGGTCCAAGTTTGAGGAGTTCTTAAAGGATCTGGGGATTCAGCACAGGAAACTTCTGTGGCGCATCCTCAATCTAATGGCCAAGTAGAAGTTACAAATTAGACTCTACTTAACGGGATCAAAAGGAGGTTGGATGATACGAAGGGACGGTGGCCCGAAGAATTGCTTAGTGTATTATGGGCATATCGAACTACCCTGACGATAATAACAGGCGATTCGCCGTTCAGGTTGGCCTATGGGACCGATGCTCTTGTTTCGGTTGAGATCAGGTCCCCTTCGCTTCGGGTCAATCAGTATAAGGAGTTATATAATGACGAAGGCTTGCACCTCAATCTGGATCTATTGGAAGAGGTTCGGGAGTCAGCTTTGGTAAGGTTAGCAATCTACCAAAAAGGAACGATTTGACATTATAACCGAAGGGTTAATCAAAGGAGATTTGAGGTTAGAGATTTAGTGCTTCAGGAGGTAGAAATGTCTTCCCCCCAAAACACAGGCAAACTTATGCCCAACTGGGAGGGACCATATGAAGTTGTTGAGGTGCCGAAACCAGGTACATACCAGCTTCGGGCAATGGATGGAACAGAAGTTAAGAATACTTAGCATGCCGGAAGACTTAGAAAGTATTATCAGTAGTGCATGTTAAGTAGATTTTTTTTATGACTCTGTAATGTTGGCTAAGTATTTAATGAAATAAAAATTCAATTTTGTTTAAGTAATATTTTCATTGATATTGAATGTTTGTACATCGGAGAGTTAATTGCATTAAGAACATAAGCTATAAAGGAGATTACAAAAATATCATTATAGGAGATGGGGGTTTGCTTCAGGCTTCGGCCTCGTCGTCTGAGGAATCCAGTATTGATGGGTCAAGACCGGTAGCAAGCATTCTTTCTTTATCTTTATCCCGAGTGCTCTGATATCCATCACTAAATTGTTGAATAACTTCCTTCGAGAGCTCAAGGGACTTTCGATATTCTTGGTATACTTGCTGTTTGAGCGCCTCAGTGAAGGGAGGACCCAAAACCTTATAATCTGTAAATTCTTTCTCCAGGGTGTTGTGGGCATTTATTATTGTTCTGAGCTTGTCATGCATGGTTTTGATCTGCTCATGATAAACCAGGTTACCTTTCTTCAATGCATCGATTTCTTTCGTCCTCTCTTCGTAGGCGTCTAAGAGTATTCTTCGACGTCTCTCACCTGCAGCATTTTGTTTGATTGTGTCCAGTTCAGTTTGAAGTTCTTGACAATGAAAGGCGGTGTTGGCTTGTAGGCTCTTTTCTTTTTCTAGGCCAGTCATTGTAATCTGAACTTTGCCTTCCAAATGCTCGACTTCGGCTTCCAATTCTTTTTCCCTTTCGGATATATGGGCAAGTCAGCGTAGGATTCAGATGAAGGGCTATCATGTTCGGAGGAAGTCTTAATGTGTTGTTTTTTGGTGGGGGGTTCAGATGAAGGGCTATTGTGTTCTTTCCTTTTTTCTGTTTGGTTCAGTTCAGAAGTTGGGATCAGGTTGGTGGTTGTGTTCGGTCTGGTGGTTCTGGTTGGATCGGTTGTTGCATTCGGTTCGGTAGAGGTCGTTTGAAGGGTTTCAGAGGTTGAGGGGTTGGTTTAGATGCTTTTTTCTGTTTCGGATGGAGGGTTTTGTTTGATAGTCTTCACTAGACGCCTTCTCTTTACTCGGATGAGTTTGCCTCTTTCAGAAATGGGCATACCTAAAAAGCTTTTCTCGGTGAAGCCGGGTGTGGGGATGATGGAGGACGAGGATGTAGGTTGGGACATCGGAATGGCTGTGATAGGCTGAACTAAAGGAGGATCTTCGGTCGTCAAGTTGGCAGGTGGGATTATTTTGTCGGTGGATTGGGTTAGCGTGTTAGCGGGAGATGATTGACCAACATCTGTAATCAGGAGTGGATTGATAAGGGACACTGTAAAAGATGGAAGGTCAAGTTAGTATAAGGATGCAAAATTATGTTCAAAGGATAAAAGGTTTGGTACTTACATTTATGATTGTATACCCAGGATTGGTCGTTCAGAAGTTCGAGGTCCCATTCCTTCATCGACAACTTTTCAATGGTTTTCACCAGCTCCTCAAGACGGGTTCGAGGTAGTTCCCCGATGGTGACATTGGGTCGAGAAGCTTCGGCCCAATCAGGAATTTTCGCGGGTGTTGGGGCCTAGGATGTAGAACCACTGTGAATGTCATCCTTTGTTGCTTGAAGGAGTCTTCATTAGTGGGCGTTTTTCGATTTGCTTACTCTATTGCTTGTTTATCTGCCGAAATCTAGATTCCCTGGATTGGCTCATTGAGAATAAAGAGAAAAAGAGGTCAATGGTAGTGGTTATGTCGAGCTCATGGCAGAAAGCGATGAAGGAGATGATGTGGATGTAAGAGTTCGACACCAGTTGGGCGAAGCTGACTCCGATGAACCCTAAAAGGGTAATGATGAAAGCGTGAAGGGGGAGGCGTACCCCATATCTGAGGGTGCTGAGGGAAACGCCGGTCCACTTTTCAGGATGGTGGTACATCCTTTCGGTGGGAAGAGCAGCACGGATCTCGTAGGTGGCCGGAATACGGTATTGTTCTTGTATTCCGGCGAGGTCTTGAGCATTGATTGTAGAGATGGTGTTGATGTGGGCGAAGGTTTCCTCATTCGAGTATTCTTTCATCATTTTTTGAATTTCCAATTCAACTTTGGATGGGCCTGAAGCTTAGGGGGCACTGGAACCGACGAGGGTGCTTTCGGTGGCAACAGTAGGAGAGTTCGGGGTGCTCGAGGCAGCCATTGTTGAGTTGGAGATTGGAGTGAGTAGAGGGGAACTTTGCTAGAGAAAAGGGTGATTTCAGTAGGAATGGAAAAGGAACAGTGAACGAAAGAAGTTGCAGAGCTTGGATATTTTGAGATCAGATCTGAAATGTGGCTGTTGTTTTGGGGAGAGGGGGTTTTGAATCATTTCACCTTTGGGCTCCGCACAATTTCCCGAAAACGGCGTAATAAGTGGATTGAGTAGTATTGATGGGGCCTGGCAATGCGTACTGGGTACGTTATCGAAGTATTTGATTTTGGGCCTTATGTTTTCGCGTTTGATTATTGGGCTTTTAATGATGTACTCTTCCATTAAATGTTCCATTGTAATGAAAGACTGGGGGGCAATGTTGGGACGTATTTATTTGGGCCCGGTGGATATGGTAGACCATAATCCACGTGGAGGAATATCCCCACGTAGGAGTCAGTTTGGGAGGTGGGAGAATATTAAGAAATCTAGGATTCTTAATTATATTTGATTTTCAATTCCTAAGGAAAGTGTCAGGATATGATTCGACTTCCTTTCTTTAAAGAGATTCAGTTTGATCCCATTAAGGTATCTATCATAATGAGGAGTTCTATTTCCATACGTGAACGGGCATGGAGTTGGTGGTGTGATCACTATAAATACAAGGTTAAATCCTAATTCACAGGTAATGAATCTTTTACAGCACTAAAGTTTTAAGCCTCCATTGTTAAACCTTATTCAGCCTGTACTTATTCTCACACCGGAACTATCCCCCGACAGCCTAGGCTGTCAGCTCTCTGAGTGTGATTTCGTTTCCATACAGACTTGGACGCGCAGTTTGGTGATTGGGCGCGTGAACGAATCTTGGCATTAACAACTATAAATCATCAATTGAGAATAAAAAATAAACATAAATTTTTAACGAGATAAATGACCCACTAATTATTAAACCAATGAATAATTGGCGTGTATTTTACTTTTGTAATTTTATTTTCTTTTCTTATTTTTTTTGTTTTGTTTGGTTTTATTCGAATTTAAACTGCGTTAAGTGACCAAGTCCACATCATTGGTTGTTCTAGTCAAATTTTGTTTTATATTACACATCATGACGTTGGTAACTTGGTGCTATGTTGGATGGAGAATATTTACATCACATAATTGTGGGCTTAAATACTTCTTTATTTTTTATTATTAAACACGGGTGATTTACGATTGTTGATTGTAATATTGAATTCAATTTTCTACCGATAAATTTAAACTTGCAAATGAAGTTTGAAGTATTCGATATTCACTATGAATATTTACACGAAGTTGTGTTAAAGTTGATATTATCTGTATTTGTATTAAAATAAATATTATCTGTATTTGTATTCATCAAAAGTAGATACGGATACAGATATATACATATTCGTATATGTTAATATCTGTATTTGTAATATATATATATATATATATATATATATATATATAAATTTTTTATTTAATATTGATATACAATATAACAAAGTATTAACATCAATTGATTATACATCTTTTATAAATATTTTATGATATATGATATAAAATATTACATATTAATATTATATCTAGTTTTATTTGTATATTTGGTTGATTGTACATCATTTTTAATTGATTAAGTAAATATTTTTTTAGTTATTAATTTAACATTGTGCAAGAATCAAAAAACTAGTTTGAAACTTTTAAAATTTTATTTTGAATGGATACGAATTTGCGGATATCTGATACTCCCTCTATCCAATTTTATTTGTCATAATTTGAAAATACACGCTTATTAAGAAAACAAATTTATCTCCAAATTATCCATCTTAATTACTCTATTATCATTTTTTTGTTGTTTTATTTAATCTCTCAACTCTTTCTTGGAACAATAAAATAGAGGAGAGAGAGGAAAAAAAGAGTGTGGTTATGTTTTTAATGTCAAAGTTAATAGTACTACTTTTTTCAATGTATATCGTGTTATTTTCAATGAATTTTTAAAAAGTTAAATGAGGGTATTATTGAAAAAGTAAGGTTAAAAATAGTACTCCATCCATCCCTTATTATTTGTCGTTTTAGAAGTGGACATACTTAAATGTCAATATTGTTCTTGCATTGGAATAAGAGAGTGTTACTTATTGGATAGAAAGTAATGAGAGAACCAAAATTATATTTAATATTTGAGATAATATTGAAAACTAAACAATTAATGTTTAATTAAAATTTTCAAACGAGAAATATTAAGAGACAAAAATACTTCTCTAAAACGACATTTAAAAAAGGACGGAGGGAATATTAAAAAGGAAAGAGGACAAATAGATTTGGACAAACCAAAAAGAAATTAGGACAAGTAAACTTGGAGTAAGAAAATATATTTTATCTATATTATATTGTACAAAACAAATACGGATAATATCCGTATTCGAATATTATCCGTCGGATACAGATACGAATATTTCATGTTACATATCTGTTAGATACGAATACGAATATCAAATTTTATTTTTAAATACAGATACAAATATACCTGTATCTACATCTGAAAAATCCGTTTACAGCTCTAAATCAATTATGTAAACTTTATGTTGGGGTATTTTTCAATATATTCTTTCTTTATTTTGGTGATAACAAAAATGCATTTCATGACATTAATTATATTGAGGGATGAAGTCCTAAAATAATAAAGTTATAGCTCATGTGAGAAATAAGTTATAAATCATCTCCATAGGATGCATGTAGTCGGTATATTTTGTTTGCTCCAAAAAGGATTTTTCAAAAGCTAATATATAATATATTATATATATTATGTAAATTTAATTAATAGTTTCGAATAAATTTTACATATTGAAAATAGCTCTCAATTAATTTTAACAATCTAATGTCAAATGTTAAAAAAACTAAATTCATATAAAAATATTTCCTAAGGCAAGAAACTTCGTTTTGACTTGAAAAATATTTTCAAAAACATAACAATAAAGTTACAAGAATTACTTTTTATAAAGATATTTTCAAAAACATACCAATAAAGTTACAAGAATTACTTTTTATAAAGAGAAAACTGGAGCTGCAGTACCCCGTATATAACATAGGTACGCAGCCCCGCCCCCCTTACCTTCCATTCTTTTTCCCTTTACCTTCCATGCCAGCAACGAGTTAAAAGAAGCAAATTGATGTCGAACAGAATAGCGATTATCCTGCGGACTAAGTAATAAATAAATTTACAGACAAAGGAACAAGAGATTCACCAAAAACACATAGAAAACTTCTCTAATGCTCGAATTATATTTATCAAAATCAAAACTCCCTGTAACCCAACCCACAAGCCGGGTTTTATAGCTAAAAGGTTTCCTCATCAGATTGTAACAAAAATCCTATAATTATGGAAATAAATTTCTAATTGGTAACAACTACTTATTACGTAATAATATAAAAGATTTACTTCTTAATAAAACACTACTACCATAAAAGAACTAAATAATAATATTAATAATAATAATAATAATAATAATAATAATAACAACAACTAATCCGATCTTGAACTTCGATCCTGAACTCCTGAACGCCGACTTGAAGGAACCCACTCCTCGATCCCGAGCGCCGACCCAAAGGAATCCGAAGCCGAACTTTCGATCCCAAAGTCATCTCACAACATTGCGTTGATCCATTAACTCATATGGTCTTTTAGTGCCATTAATATACTATCCAACCACTCAGCATTATCGGCCTTAAATCCTCTTGCATTAGTCACCCCGGATTGGAAAGAACTCATCCTCGAGTTAACAATACTGGCATCGGCCTCCGCAATACAAAGATTCGTACTGGTGGTTTCGTTTGCCGACCTGTTATACGCAAAGTTTGCTTGAGACAGCAGATTGGTATTGTTGATCACCCGAGTAAGAGTGATTGCCCGATGAGGTGCTAGTACAATTCTCTTCCCTTTAATACTAAGGGAGTATGTGTTCTTCTGCCCATCGTGAATGACACTACCATCATATTGCCACGGTTTGCCTAATAACACATGACATACATCCATAGATACCACATCACACAAAGCACGGTCAAAATATTTCTTGTCGACTGAAAATGTTACTAAACATCTTCGGTCCGCTGTTATCCCATTGCCTTTAATTCAGCCACGATAGTTTGTATGGCTTAGGATGGCGTTACGTCTTTAATTGCATCTTCTGGACGGTCTCTTCGGACGCTACATTCTCACAACTGCCGTTGTCAATGATCAACTTGCAAACTTTATTTGCTATTGTGCAAGTTGTATGGAAAATATTGGTTCTTAACCAATCATCTCTCAAATCTCTTTTAGGAGTCCGCAAACTCTTATGGATGACCAGAGTCTCCTGACCATCTTCATATAACTCATTTTCCTCTACATCATCATCACATTCGTCATACACTGGCTCTCCCGACTCCTCCACTTCTTCGTCATCTTCATAAAGTGCTTCATCACCTTCATAAAGTACTTCATCTTCATATTCATCATATACAGGTTCACCATGCTCCTCCACTTCTTCTTCCATGCCTTCCTCAACTAACTGTTCTTCCAACTGTTTTTCAGTTTCAGATAGATCCACCTTAAAGCCCAGATCCCGACAATGATCTATTTGACCACACCGTTCCCATAACTGCTCCCCATGGTGGTAAGGGTTATCAAAACTTGACTCGGAGTAACAATCCTCCGCGTCACGATCAAGGTATGGGACTTCCTCAGCCGGAACCTGTCCACGGTGACCCAGATTTTGCGCCGTTAGACGTCAGGATAACTCTGCAACTTATCTCTGTAAATCCTCAATCATACCGAATGTTACGACCACGGTGCAGGACTTCCTCAATCGGAACCTGCCCTCGACGACCACGACCGCCAGCCATTAAACCAATGAAATCTATTTCCAGGAAGATGTTGAGCTCTGATACCAACTGACGCTGGGTAGAATAACGATCTGCGGGCTAGGTAAACAAATAAATTTACAGGCAAAGGAACAAAAGATTCACCAAAAACGCAGACAAAACTTCTCTAATGTTTGAATTATATTTATCAAAATCAAAACTCCCTGTAACCCAACCCACAAGTCGGGTTTTATAGCTAAAAGGTTTCCTCATCAAATTGTAACAAAATTCCTATAATTATGGAAACAAACTCCTAATAGGTAACAACTACTTATTACGTAATAATATAAAAGATTTACATCTTAATAAAACACTACTACCATAAAAGAACTAAATACTAATAAATAATAATAATAATAATAATAATAATAATAATAATAATAATAATAATAATAACTAATCCGATCTCGAATTTCGATCATGAACTCCTAAACTGAAAGTAGTATGCACACAAGCCATTCATAGTTGATATGATATAACATATACTTTGTAATCTTATTCATTTATTAATAAAAAATTAATATGTTAAAGAATTTTACTTTATCTACATGGTGCTGTTATTTTATATGTGATAAACCCATAGTTTTGAGCAATGCTTTTAGAATCATGATGATGATCATGCTAATGAGATCTAAATTCTTAGAAAGCTTAAAATTAAAATCGTTCATAATCGTTGGATTGCTAAAAAGGGATTAGTGAATCCGGATAGATTGGTACATATTTTGCTTGCTCTTAGGAAGAGGATGATTGATCTCATAACCATTTAAGTGGAGACACTAAAGCAAGTATGTAGGTGCTTATTGGAGAATAAGTTCACTGAACATAACTCACTAAAGGAATACCTAATGGAGTTTTATTTGCCTGTCAATAGGAATTCCTCTAGTGATAGTAGTATAAATGATCCTTGGACTTGAGATCATCATAGTATCTTGTGTATGATGAGTTATACTTTGACATGTCCTTTAACACCCTTAGGGTATATCAAAGGGTATGCTTGGGTATAATAAGTTATACATGGAGATAGGTGAATGATCAACAAAGAATTTACCGCTTCTCATAAAAGGAGAGAATATCCTATGTGATTCGATAAATGACAACTCAGTAGTACATTATTTAGAGTTGTGCATTTGAGAATCAAAATACAGATAATTAAATAAAATAAGACTTAATAGTAATTCCATGTCTTATATTTAATTGGGACATTGTATGGTAGAAAGATTGAATTGTACGGTAACTATTCACTAAAAGGTTCTTTTGTGATTAAAATTGAAATCTATATTATCTGGAAAGTCGTTGATCACTAAGGGGGCTTACCCTTATTGTAGAATAAATATTATTTATTTAAATGAATTAAATAGTTTAATTTTTTTATTAAATAAGATTAGAATTGTTCTAATTGATTTATTCACAACCGGTTTAATATGAAGAACCTAAAGGGTAACACTGCAAAAGAAAAATATTTATTTAAGAAATAAATGGCATAATAGTATAATAAGTTAAGTATATTTAATTGAATCTACGGTGATAGAATAAATTAAATAGCTTAATATTTATTATTTAATATTTTGAAAATATTAAATATAAATTAATAAAATGAGTCTTATTATTATTACTATTATTATTATTATTATTTAATTCCTAAAAGGGTTTGAGAATTAATTAATAAAAGTACTCTCATAAATTTTTAATTGGATTAGGAGTTTAATTAATTAAAAGAGTTTAATTAAAATAAAACCCTATTCCTAAATAGTTTAGGAGGGTTGCCTATATCTATAAATAAGAGGAGTCTTATTATGGATTGGGGTAACATACGCTTCCATAAGATTTGGGAGAGTATTTACAAATTCTATAGATATAGAAACTAGGGTTTTGCCAACATCCATCTTCTTGAATACATATTATTCCTTGGTGGATCACCTCTAGAGGTCAAACACTTGGGTGGCTAACGTTGATCAAAGGAAGGAATCTAACCGGTGAATTCAAGGAGAACGCAAAGGATTTGGAGTTGAACTCGTACCTGAGGAAATACGGTTCTACAAGAGTATGATTATGATTCTCTATCTCTTTCGTATAATTGATAATTGTGTTAGGTTTGTATATAACGCAAGCATATAATCAAATTACATAAATAGGGCGGAAGCGCGATAAAACGGATTTTAAAATTTTAATACAAACCATCACCATGATCTATCCTTGTGTTCAATTATCAATTATACGAAAGAGAAAGAGAATACGAATTATACCCTCGTAGATCAAAGCTTCCTCGGGTACAAGTTCAACTCCTAGTCCTTCGTGTTCTCCTCGAATTCCACCGATGAGATTCCTTCCTTTGATCAACGTTAGCCACCCAAGTGTTTGGCCTCTAGAGGTGATCGACCAAGGAAGAATAGGTATTCAAGAAGTTGGGTATCGACAAAACCCTAGTTTCTATCTCTATAGAAATTACAAGTACCCTCCACAATCTAATGCAAGAGTGTGTAACCCTAATCTATGATAAGACTCCTCTTATTTATAGATGTAGGAATAACCCTTCCCTAAACTATTTAGGATTAGGGTTTCTATTATAATTAAACCCCTTTAATTAATTATGCTCCTAATCTAATTAGGAATTCATGTGAGAGTACTTCTATTAATTAATTCTCAATCCCTATTAGGAATTAAATAATAGTAATAGTAATAATAATAATAAGACTCCTCTTATTAATTTATATTTAATATTTCTAAAATATTAAATAATAAATATTAAGCTATTTAATTTATTCTCTCTCCATAGAGTAAATTAAATGCACTTAACTTATTATTACAATTATGCCATTTACTTCTTAAATAAATATTTTCCTTTTGCGGTGTGGCCCTTTAGGTTCTCCATATTAAACTGGTTGTGAATAAATCAATTAGAACAATTCTAATCTTATTTAAATAAATAAATTAAACTATTTAATTCATTTAAATAAATAATATTTATTCTACAATAAGGGTAAGCCCTCTTAGCGATCAACGACTTTCCAGATAATATAGATTTCAATATTAATCACATAATAACCTTTCAATGAATAGTTACCGTACAATTCAATCCTTCTACCATACAATGTCCCAATTAAATATAAGACATAGAATTACTGTCAAGTCTTATTTTATTTAATTATATGTATTTCGATTCCCAAATGTACAACTCTAAATAATGCAAATTAGAAACTCCTTTCTAATTTCATTCTGCCTTGGCCAAGGACTACTGAGTTGTCATTTATCGAATTACATAGGACATTCACATCTTTTACTAGATGAGGTAGATTCTTTGTTGATCATTCACCTATCTCCATGTATAACTTATTATACCCAATCATACCCTTTGATATACCCTAAAGGTCTTAAGGGACATGTCAAAGTATAACTCATCATACACAAGATACTATGATGATCTCAAGTCCAAGGATCACTTGTACACCTATCACTAGAGGAATTCCTATTGACAGGCGAGTAAAACTCCATTAGGTATTCCTTAGCGAGCCACGTTCAATGTACTTATTCTCTAATAAGCACCTACACACTTACTTTAGTGTCTCCACACAAATGATTATGAGATCAATCACCCTCTTCCTAAGAGCAAGTAACGTATGTACTAATCTATCCGGATTCACTAATCTCCTTTTTAGTAATCTAACGATTAGGAACAATTTTAGTTTGTGAGCTATCTAGAATTTAGATCTCATTAGCATGATCACCATCATGATTCTAAAAGCATTCCTCAAAACTATGGGTTTATCACATTTAATATAACAGTACTATGTAGATAATGTAAAATGCCTTTTAAGAAAATCAATTTTTTTATTAATAAATGAATAAGATTACAAAATATATGCTACATCATATCAAATATGATTGGCTTGTGTGCATACTACTTTCAATCTCCCACTTCCACTAAAGTCAATCGCTATGGTATCTAATACCCATCTTCTCTAAGTGACGATCAAACTGTTGTTGTGTTAAAGCTTTAGTAAATGGATTTGCAATATTGTCTTGAGAGTCCACACGTTCCAGGGTGACATCTCATCTTTCAATGATCTCTCTAATCAAATGAAACCGCCACAACACGTGTTTGGATTTCTGATGAGACCTGGGTTCCTTAGCCTACGCAACAGCTCCGGTGTTGTCACAGAATAAAGGTACAGCTCCTCTAATGCTAGGAACCACTCCAAGTTCAGTTATGAACTTCTTCATCCAAATAACTTCCTTTGCAGCTTCACTTGTAGCTATGTACTCTGCCTCTGTCACTAAATCAGCAACTGTTTGCTGCTTGGAACTTTTTTAACTCACTGCACCACCGTTTAAGGTAAACACGTACCCTGAAACGGATTTACTGTCATCTTGGCCCGTTTGAAAACTTGAGTCTGTATAGCCCTCTAGTTTCAATTCAGACCCACCGTAGACAAGGAATACATCCTTAGTTCTTCTTAAGTACTTTAGGATGTTTTTCACTACCTTCCAGTATTCTTTTCCTAGATTTGACTGATATCTGCTTGTTACACTAAGTGCATGAGCGACATCTGGTCTAGTACATATCATACCGTACATGATAGATCCTATTGCTGAAGCATAAGGAATCTTACTCATTTGATCTCTCTCCTCAGGTGTCTTTGGGGCCTGTTTCTTGGAGAGATATATTCCATGGCTCATCGGCATGAGACCTCTCTTGGAATCTTCCATGCTAAACCTTTTTAGCACCGAGTCAATGTACTTTGCTTGGGTCAAGCCAAACATCCTTTTAGATCTATCTCTATAGATCTTTATCCCCAAAATATAGGATGCCTCACCCAATTCCTTCATGGAGAAGTGTTTAGATAACCAAATTTTGATCGACTGTAGTATAGGAACATCATTCCCTATCAGTAATATATCATCAACATATAATACAAGGAATAAAACTGCGCTCCCACTAACCTTCTTGTACACACAAGGTTCATCCTCATTTTTGATAAAATCAAACATTTTGATTATCTCATCAAAACGGATGTTCCATCTTCGAGAAGCTTGCTTCAATCCATAAATAGATCGTTGTAGCTTACAGACTTGGTTTGTTCCAACCGTTGAAATAAAACCCTCTGGCTGTATCATATATACATTCTCCTCAAGCTCTCCATTGAGGAAGGTCGTTTTCACGTCTATTTTCCAGATCTCGTAGTCACAATAAGCTGCAATTGCAAGCAAAATCCGAATGGACTTGAGCATAGCTACTGGTGAGAAGGTTTCATCATAGTCAACTCCTTGTCTTTGTTTGAAACTTTTTGCATCCAGTCGGGCCTTATAGGTCTCTACCTTGCCATCCACTCTAGTCTTTTTCTTAAAGACCCTTTTACACCCAATAGGCTTAATGCCCTCAGGTGGTGAAACCAAAGTCCATACTTGGTTTTCATACATGGAATCCATCTCGGATTTCATGGCTTCTAGCCATTTCTCTGAGTCTTTACTACTCATAGCCTCTTCGTAAGTCAATGGATCATCATCATCTATGATGCGTACCTCATCATCATCCTCTATGATGAATCCATACCTATCAAGTATCTTCGGTACTCTTCCAGATTTACGAATAGGTTGTGGTACAGTAGGTTCTTCTACTTGGTCAGGTACCTGACTTTGATCCGTAGTATTTTGTGGTTCTTGAATTTCTTCAAGATATATCTTACTCTCACTGACCCCTTCAAGGATAAACTCCTTTTCCAAGAAGGCAGCGTGTTTCGCAACAAACACCTTTTGATCATTGGGATGATAGAAATAATACCCTACAGTTTCTTTAGGATATCCCACAAATCTACACTTGTCAGATCTAGTCTTTAGCTTATCATGCTCAAACCTTTTGACATAAGCTGGACAACCCCAAGTCTTAACATACTTAAGATTTGGTTTCCTCCCTGTCTATAATTCATATGGGGTCTTTGGGATGGATTTGGTAGGTACCTTGTTAAGTAGATATGCAGCCATTTCTAGGGTATAACCCCAGAAGGATATTGGAAGGTTGGTAAAACTCATAATGGAACGAACCTTGTCCAACAGTATTCGATTTTTCCTTTTAGATACACCATTCAACTATGGCGTCCCTGGTGGAGTCCACTGTGAGATTATACCATTTTCTTTGAGACAATTGAGAAACTCATTGGTTAAGTATTCCCCTCCTCGATTCGATTGAAGAATCTTAATACTCTTACCAGTTTGCTTCTCTACTTCACTTCTGAATTCTTTGAACTTTTCAAACAATTCAGATTTGTATTTCATTAAATACACATATCCAAATCTAGAATGATCATCAGTGAAAGTAATAAAATAAGAATACCCTCCTCGTGCATTCGTTGTCATAGGTCCACATACGTCTGTGTGTACCAACGCTAATAACTTTATAACTCCTTCTCCTTTTCCACTAAAAGGAGATTTAGTCATCTTACCCATGAGACAAGATTCACAAGTAGGATATGATTCGTAATCAGATAGCTCTAAAAGCCCATCTTTATGCAACTTGGTTAATCTTGTTTCATTGATATGACCTAGTCTACAGTGCCACATAAAGGTATAATTAACATCATCTCTTTTTCGTTTCTTAGTTTATTCAATTTGAAGTATATTTTCATGCAAGTCAAGTATGTAAAGTCCATTCAGTAGATTGCCAACACCATATAAAACATTTTTATTATAAATAGAACAACCCTTGTTCTTTATTATAATATCAAAACCATTCATATCCAATACAGAAATTGAAATAATGTTTCTAATGAATGTTGGAACATAATAACAATTATTTAAACTAATGAACTTGCCCGAAGGCAGTGCTAAACAATAAGTTCCTACAACTAATGCAACAACCTTTGCTCCATTTCCCACTCGTAGGACGACTTCATCCTTGTTCAACTTTCTACTTCTGCTTAGTCCCTGCATATTATTACATATGTGAGAACTACAGCCGGTATCCAATACCCAAGTAGAATTTTGACTTTTAAAAAAATTAATTTCAATCATGAACAAACCTAGATCGGAAGTCAAAGCTTCTCCAAGCTTCTTTTGGTCCGCAAGATACTCCTTGTAGTTCCTCTTCCAGTGTCTTGGCTTATTGCAATGGTAGCAAATTCCTTTGCTATCTGGATCAGGTTTCTTTTTATCCTTTCTCTTTGCCTTGCCCTTAGCCTTCTTGTTTTTCTTCTTTTCAGAAGATACCTTGGGCCTCTTCCTTTTTTTGGAAGAGTCATCTACTAGTAAGACTTGGTTCTTGTTGGATGAGAAGTGACTTTCAGCAGTTTTCAGCATGTTAAGTAACTCAGACAAACTGACATCCAACTTATTCATGTGAAAATTCACAACAAATTGTGAGAAGGTGTCCGGGAGTGACTGCAAGATCAAATCTTGACTTAACTCCTCATCCATCACGAACCCAAGCTGTCCAAGTTGTTCAATCAGATTGATCATCTTAAGGACATGAGTCTCAACGGTAGTGATCTCGGTCATACGAGATCGAAAGAGCTCCTTAGATATCTGATATCTAGCAGTCCTACTTTACTCACCATACAAATCTTTGAGGTGCAGCAATATAGTAGGAGCATCCATAGTTTCATGTTGACGTTGAAGCTCGTTACTCATGGATGCGAGCATGATGCATTGAGCCAAGATTGCATCATCTTGCCACTTTCTGAAAGTAGCAATCTCTTCCTCAGAGGCTGTTTTTGCAACATTTGTAGGGACTGGCGAATTTAGGACATAAGAAATCTTTTCAGCAGTGAGAACAATTCTCAGATTCCTTAACTAGTCCGTGTAATTCGGTCCGATCAGTTTGTTAGCATCAAGTATGCTACACAATGATAGTGAGTTTGACATTTTTAAATTTTGCTTGTGAAATAGACAACATTTTAGCATACATTCATTTTATTAATTACCAAAATAAATTAGGTCTTTATTTTTAAATTGGTATCTCTCACTTTTTTATCAAACTATATTACCCTCAATATATATAGTTCGAAAAATCTAATTAAAGATTTGCTAGTGAGAATTAAACACGTATATAGCCTTGTGTGTGCACAACAAACTATATATAAATAAATAGGTAGACAACTATTGTCAATTACATCACTATGTAACTCCTTGTATTTTGTCTCTTAGATTATAATGGTCAAGTGTGTGCATATCCGAACTAAAATAATCTAAGTTAAGTCCAACCTAACACTTCCATATATGTGAAGAGAAAAAGACCGCCCTTGTGTGTGCACAACAAAGCAGTAATGTTCAATTCCTTAATAAGCATCAAATGTGATAAAACAACATCTTAAATATTTAATACTCGCCATGTGTGTGCACAACAAACTCATATTAAATATTTAATACTTTATCGTTTTACCATGCTAGAAGGCGACGTTCGATATTCCTAATATCTTTGAACGCTTAGGACTTAATATGATTTCTTTGAGGAGTTTATTATTTTTAGTCTCATCTTGTTTAGCGCGCGTGCACACACACACACACACACACACATATATATATATATATATATATATATATATATAAAATATGCGTCATATTATTTAACATGCAAAGCATGTTGGATAATATAATATATATATATATAATAAGCATGCACATATAGAATACTATATTCTACCCGGATTGATTATGGACTTTTATTCTAGTTTGGTTCACTAGAACCACCAAGTGAACCAAAAAGTCAAACCTAGGGTGCAAGAATAAAATTTAAATATAACTATTACATTTAAACCCGGGCTCCATTACAAACGAGTCTTTAAGTGCTCCTTGCTCCTTTGTCTCCAATTCTTCAAGTAATTCTAACTAAACCTATTACATAAACTATTTACAATAATAGAAACCTTGATTAGAAGTCAAGGGGAAGTACATAGGAGGGAGATAGAATTTACATTAAGAAAAAAATTAGAGAAGACGAGGTACTCATACCCCATTTATAAAAACCCATACATTCAAGCATCCTCTAAAATAATTCCAATCACACATTGGTCAATAGTCCATAATCAATCCCTATTTATTATCATACATATCTCTATATGTATCAATAAATAACATTTATCTCATGAATAATAAAACCATTCCATATATGTATTGATATCAATTAATGGGCAAAAGTTTTGTTAATATTTAGTTTTGAAACAAAATAAACTCTTTTATTTTAATCAAAAACCAAATCCAAATTAAACTCCTTTAATTTTAGCAATCTGAAATCCTATTCTAGATAAAATAAACATCTTTATTTTAAATTTTTATCAATTGAATAAACCATTTATGTTAATTAAGAAAAACAAAAATTTTTCAAACTCTGCATACCGGCACGGCCGCGCTCCAAATTGAACTAGGAGCGGCGCGGCCGCGCTGCACCCCCAGAAATATTTTCTGGGTTCAGGCACGGCCGCGCTCCAGAATGAACTGAAAGCGGCGCGACCGCGACGCTGAATCAGAAAATTTTTTCCAGCCCAAAAATCCGATCGTATCTCATATAAATTCATACATGGAATCATCACAATCAATAATTAACACAAGGATTAGGCTCTGATACCAATGTTAGTTTGTATATAACGCAATCATGCAATCAAATTACATAAATAGGGCGGAAGCGCGATAAAACGGATTTTAAAATTTTAATACAAACTATCACCATGATCTATCCTTGTGTTCAATTATCAATTATACGAAAGAGAAAGAGAATAAGAATTATACCCTCGTAGATCAAAGCTTTCTCGGGTACAAGTTCAACTCCTAGTCCTTCGTGTTCTCCTCGAATTCCACCGATGAGATTCCTTCCTTTGATCAATGTTAGCCACCCAAGTGTTTGGCCTCTAGAGGTGATCCACCAAGGAAGAATAGGTATTCAAGAAGTTGGGTATCGGCAAAACCCTAGTTTCTATCTTTATAGAAATTACAAGTACTCTCCACAATCTAATGCAAGAGTATGTAACCCTTATCTATGTTAAGACATCTCTTATTTATAGATGTAGGAATAACCCTTCCCTAAACTATTTAGGATTAGGGTTTCTATTATAATTAAACTCCTTTAATTAATTATGCTCCTAATCCAATCAGGAATTCATGTGAGAGTACTTCTATTAATTAATTCTCAATCCCGAGTAGGAATTAAATAATAGTAATAGTAATAATAATGATAAGACTCCTCTTATTAATTTATATTTAATATTTCTAAAATATTAAATAATAAATATTAAGCTATTTAATTTATTCTATCTCCATAGACTAAATTAAATACACTTAACTTATTATTACAATTATGTCATTTACTTCTTAAATAAATATTTTCCTTTTACGGTGTGGCCCTTTAGGTTCTCCATATTAAACCAGTTGTGAATAAATCAATTAGAACAATTCTAATCTTATTTAAATAAATAAATTAAACTATTTAATTCATTTAAATAAATAATATTTATTCTATAATAAGGGTAAGCCCCCTTAGCGATCAACGACTTTCTAGATAATATAGATTTCAACATTAATTACAAAAGAACCTTTCAGTGAATAGTTACCATACAATTCAATCCTTCTACCATACAATGTTCCAATTAAATATAAGACATGGAATTACTGTCAAGTCTTATTTTATTTAATTATATGTATTTCGATTTCCAAATGCACAACTCTAAATAATGCAAATTAGAAACTCATTTCCAATTTCATTCTGCCTTGGCCAATGACTACTGAGTTGTCATTTATCGAATTACATAGGACATTCACATCTTTTACTAGATGAGGTAGATTTTTTGTTGATCATTCACCTATCTCCATGTACAACTTATTATACCCAATCATACCCTTTGATATACCCTAAAGGTCTTAAGGGACATGTCAAAGTATAACTCATCATACACAAGATACTATGATGATCTCAAGTCCAAGGATCACTTGTACAACTATCACTAGAGGAATTCCTATTGACAGGCGAGTAAAACTCCATTAGGTATTCCTTAGCGAGCCACGTTTAGTGTACTTATTCTCCAATAAGCACCTACATACTTGCTTTAGTGTCTCCACACAAATGATTATGAGATCAATCATCCTCTTCCTAAGAGCAAGCAACGTATGTACTAATCTATCCGGATTCACTAATCCCCTTTTTAGTAATCCAACGATTAGGAATAATTTTAGTTTGTGAGCTATCTAGAATTTAGATCTCATTAGCATGATCACTATTATGATTCTAAAAGCATTGCTCAAAACTATGGGTTTATCACATTTAATATAACAACAATATGTAGATAATGTAAAATGCATTTTAAGAAAATCAATTCTTTTATTAATAAATGAATAAGATTACAAAGTATATGCTACATTATATCAAATATGATTGACTTGTGTGCATACTACTTTCAAATTGCGCATAAAAAATGATCCTGGTTATGGGTTGTAAAATTTTTAAATTCTGATTTTGCCATGCTTTCGCTATTTTTATGCAATTGGATTGTATGTTCGTAAATATTACAAACCAACATGAACGCCGACCCGAAGGAACAACGCCAATCCTGAGCGCCAACCCGAAGGAATCCGAAGTCGAACCCGAAGCCGAACTTCTGATCCCGAAGTCATCCGACACCATTACGTTGATCCATTAACTCATGGTCTTTTAGTGCCATCAATATACTATCCGACCACTCAGCATCATCAACCTTAAATCCTCCTGCATCACAAATTTAAATGACGATGAAATCCACGGTGGAGGTGTTTGATTTTAGGGATTAGGGATCACAGCGGTGCGAGAGAGAGAGATTAGGCTTTCATACCCGCAACAAATTAAAAGAAACAAGTTTACATGACGATTGTAGACACCCGAAATTTTGCATATATCTTCTAACCCTGGCAGGAGGGCAAGACATCCGAACAGAGGACTTCGGGATTCAAATAAACCTGTACAAAGCCATCTCAATGACTATGAGGTGACAAGCTACTTAAGACGTGACAGTTGTCCAATTGGCATCGACGGGAAGATCTATTGTTGTATTTCGCTTTATCTTCCCAAATCCGGAATTGGCCAAATCATATGTCATTGCATAGGTCTCGGAAATATCCCGTCATCAATTTGAAGTAGGAGAAATAGGAGAAACAACTAAATGCACAGTCGTCTTGCCCAAAGAAAACCCTTTATATCAGCCAAAACGATCGATACAACCTATAATGAAGCCTGTTGGGAGAGTACCTGAAGAAAAAGTGGTCGAATTCCTCACCGAAATGGGACATAATGAGGTGAAGGTTGTGAAAACGCTTAAAGAAGCTCCGGCTCAAATCTCCATCCTCGACTTAGTGTTAGCATCTGAAGATCATCGAAGAATATTGGTTAAAGTCCCGGAAGAGGCACATCTCCCTAATACGGTAGACACAGAGAAATTCAGCCACTTGATTGGCCACATCCTTGATAGTAATGTGATCTCTTTCACCGACGATGATATACCGACCGAAGGTACCGGGCATCGTAAACCCTACACATCGCGGTGATTTCCTCAGGATATGTATTGGGCGGTGTATTGATTGACAGAGGATCGATCCTAAATATTTGTCCTTACAATACCTTGGAAAGAATGAAGATCAACCCCAATCGGATTCGAAGCAGCCACGTGGTGGTCAGAGCATTCGACGGATCAAGGAGGGATACCGTTGGAGAGATTGAACTCCCCATGGAAATAGGTCCTTATACCTTCACCATCTCTTTCCAAGTACTGAACATCACTATCGAATATAATCTGTTGCTAGGTCGACCATGGATCCATATGGCCAGGGTAGTTCCATCCACTCTTCACCAGCAACTAAAATATATCATCAACAGGAATCTATTGACCATTTTAGCAGAACCCAAGTACTCTTCGCATCTTCACGGCGATATTTCTCTGATCGGTCTAGACGAAGGTGTTGAGCCCGCCAGTTTTTAGGCTTTCGAAGTAAGCACTGCCCAGTACTGGTCCATAGGCTCTACCGCTCTGAAACCAAGAGTATCTCCTGAAGTAATGTCGGCAGCCCAAGGAATAATCACTGGTCAGTTTCAACCAGGTCAGGGATTAGGGAGAAATGGTCCAGGAATTAAAGATCAATCCAAATGTCCACTCAATTGGGAAAAGTGGGATTAGGTTATACTAGTGGTTTTAAACAAAAAAATCCCTTTAAGAAGGTTCCACCTCAACTGGCCACCATCCTTATGCCAAAATTCAGCGGTTTTGGTCCCAATGACCCATTAAAGAAGATCCCCACGCATATATCGGGTCTGTTGATGCCCAAGGTCGATGGCTTAGTGGAGATGCAATTGATGATGAAGACATCTTAATTTCAAACGACAAACAGAAAGCAAAGAATGAGCAATTCTTTTAAGAGATACAATAACAATTTGAAAGGCAATTCTGTCTCTCCCAAGTTCAAGGAGGAGAAGAGGAAAAAGAAGATGATAACGACGCCAAGCACGCCACCAATCAAGAAATCATCCCTTTCATTGATTGGACTAAAGTGGGTATCCCCAAAAAGTGTGGCAGTCCTGAGAATGAACAAGTCTCAGCCATCATTGAGGACATCACCCACCAAGATGTCATCGCCATCTCAGCTATTAATGACTGCATGACTACCAGCAATTGGGCAGTTGAGCCACATATAGTCCACAAAGGGTAAAGACGGGAGATCGGTTGTAAAATCTCCGGAGTATAGGGTGTTATTATCTCTGCTTTGTTTTACTTTCTGCACGTTTATGTTATAATCATCTCATCAAATGAAAGCTTATGTGTTGAAAAACAGTTGTTATATAATGAGCATTTACGTTTTATTGTCAGGTGTTCCAATTTGAATAATTTAGCCCTATTGATGATTGGCCAAATCCGAAAGATGATTACAATTTCGATATAGAGCTGGATTTTAATTTGATGGGGATCGAACAAGAGGAGGTGAATGACGAAGAGGTGCCCGAAGAAATCAAAAGATGGGTTGAAGATAAGCCCAAACCCAACCTCAAGAAAACCACTACCATCAATATTAGAACCCTTGATAACCCCAAAAAACTCCAGATAGGATCAGACCTCACACCAAACCAAAAAGAGGAAATGACCCAGCTTTTAACCTGATACGAAGACGTATTCGCCTGGTCGCATGAGGATATGATCGGACTGTCCACTGATATAGTCGTTCATTGATTACCAATCAAAGAAGGCTTTAAGCCCGTAAAGCAGAAGTTGAGGAGGCTAAAACCATAATGAAGCCTGAAAGTTAAAGAAGAAATCATCAAGCAGTTTAAGGCTAGAATAATCATGGTATCTACTTACCCCAAATGGTTGTCTAATGTGGTCCCGGTACCAAAGCTAGGAGGGAAGGTTCGAGTTTGCGTGGATTATCGAGATCTAAAAAAAGCTAGCCTTAAAGACGACTTCCCTGTGCTATTCATCCACATTTTGATAGACAACACCACACAATTCGAAATGTACTCATTCGTCGACTGTTTTGTCGGCTATCACCAGATCATGGTCACCGAGGAAGACAGGGAAAAGACAAATTTTATTACCCCTTGGGGTATATTCTGCTACCGGCGTTTAACTTTCGGCCTCACCAACGTCGGTGCCACCTATCGAGGGCCATGATGGCCTTATTTCATGATATGATGCACAGAGAAATCGAGGTCTACGTAGACGACATCATTGTAAAATAAAAAAAGGAAGAGGTGCACATTGTCCACCTACAGAAGTTGTTTGATCGACTGCGTAAGTATAATATGAAATTAAACCCCACAAAATGTGCCTTCGGCGTAAAATCAGTTAAGCTTCTAGGATTTGTCGTTAGTAACTAGGGCATTGAGATAGACCCCGCCAAGATAAATGCCATTACTGAAATGTCGGTGCCACAAACCAAAAAAGAAATATAGGGATTCTTAGGAAGGATCAATTTCGTCAGTCGATTCATATCACAGTTGACAACGACTTGCGAGCCAATTTTTAAGTTACTAAAGACATTCTTGTTCAGCTTTCTACTTCTGCTTAGTCCCTGCATATTGTTACATATTTGAGAACCAAAACCGGTATCCAATACCCAAGTAAAATTTTGACTTTCAGAAAAATTAATTTTAATCATGAACAAACCTAGATCGGAAGTCAAAGCTTCTCCAAGCTTCTTCTGCTTTTGATCTGTAAGATAATCCTTGCAGTTCCTCTTCCAATGACCCGACTTATTGCAATGGTAGCAAATTTCTTTGCTATCAGGATCAGCTTTCTTATTATCCTTTCCTTTCGCCTTGCCCTTAGGCTTCTTCTTTTTCTTCTTTTCAGAAGATACCTTGGGCCTCTTCATTTTCTTGGAAGAATCATCCACCAATAAGACTTGGTCCTTCTTGAATGGGAAGTGACCTTCAGCAGTTTTCAGCATGTTAAGTAACTCAGGCAAGCTGACGTCCAACTTATTCATGTGAAAATTCACAACAAATTGTAAGAAGGTGTCTGGGAGTGACCGCAAGATCAAATCTTGACTTAACTCCCCATCCATTAAGAACCCTAACTGTCCAAGTTGTTTAATCAGATTGATTATCTTTAGGATATGAGTCTCAACAGTAGTGCCCTCGGTCATTCGAGATCGGAAGAGCTTCTTAGATGTCTGATATCTTGCAGTCCTACTTTGCTCACCATACAACTCCTTGAGGTGCAACAATATAGTAGGAGCATCCATAGTTTCATGTTGACGCTGAAGCTCGTTACTCATGGATGCGAGCATGATGCATTGAGCCAATGTTGCATCATCTTGCCACTTTCTAAAAGTAGCAATCTCTTCCTCAAAGGCTGTTTCTGCAACAGTTGCAGGGACGAGCGAATTTAGGATATAAGAAATATTTTCAACAATGAGAACAACTCTCAGATTCCTTAACTAGTCCGTGTAGTTTGGTCTGGTCAGTTTGTTAGCATCAAGTATGCTACACAGTGATAGTGAGTTTGACATTTTTCAAATTCTGCATGTGAAATAGACAACATTTTAGCATACATTTATTTTATTAATTATCAAAATAAATTAGGTCTTTATTTAAATTGGTATCTCCCACTATTTTTATCAAACTATATTACCCTCAATATATAGTTCGACAAATCTAATTAAAGACTTGCTAGTGAAAATAAGGATCCCATTTTAAATGTATATAGCCTTGTGTGACACAACAAACTATATATAAATAAATAGGTAAACAACTATTGTCAATTACATCATCATGCAACTTCTTGTATTTTGCCTCTTAGATTATTTTGATCAAGTGTGACACATCCGAATCAAAATTATCCAAGTTAAGTCCAACCTAGCACTTCCATATATGTGAAGAGAAAAACACCGTTCTTATGTGACACAACAAAACAACATTGTTCAGTACAAAAAAATTGGTCTTTAGCAACAATTTTTCGGGCAACGACTTTATAAGTCGTTGCTAAAAGTATATGTTTAGCAACGAAATTTGTCTTTCGTTGCAGATTGTGTCAGGCTTTCACTTTTTGCAACGAAATTTATAAGTCGTTGCAAAATTTCGTTGTTAATTCATTGGCGGGAGAAAATTTCGTTAGAAATTCGTTGCAAAATTTTCGGCCACTTGATTTCCCGTCATCGTGGGCAACGAAAGTTTTTTTGTTGCTAAAAATGGGACTTTAGCAACGGTTTTTCAGGCAACGAATTTATAAGTCGTTGCTAAAAGTGTATGTTTAGCAATGCCTTTTGTCCTTCGTTGCAGATTGTGTCAGACTTTCACTTTTTGTAACGAAATTCATGTCGTTGCAAAATTTGGAAAAAAAATTCGTTAGGAATTTGTTGCAAAATTTTCGGCCACTTGATTTCTCCTCATCGTGGGCAACGAAAGTTTTTTTGTTGCTATATTTCATTGCCTAATATAACCCACATTCATTTGCAACAATTTTTATTTTCGTTGCATATTTTATACAGCTTTTTGCAATGACTATTAAAATATTGCCTTAAATTAAGATAATCTCAATAAGTATGTTTTTGTAAAACCATATCCGGTATTTGGAGAATTGTCAAAAAATATTCGTATTTAGTATTTGAAAATTCTGTCAAATGCGGAACATATTTGTTTCTGTTTTTTATTCGAATAATCAAATTATTCAAATATCCGAATTCGAATATCAATCACTTAATAAACAATTTATTTATATAAAGTAAAAATAAAAAAATATTGACCAATTACTCTCAAATCACAACCATACATATTTCAGTCAACCCATTGCAAAAAATAATAATATCATTTCCAAAAAAATATTATACACTAAAATTAGTGTGAAAAATACAAAGAAACCTCAAAAGATACATAATCCAGAAAAATGATAGTATACCAACATTTTCAGTTGATTGGAAAGGATTACTATTTTTTTTCTAATTTGTTTCATTAGACAAAAGTAAATGATAGGAAAAAAAATAGATGCAATCATAATCCACACTATTTGTATCATTCATCTAAGACACAAAATAAAGAGATCATTTTTTTCACCGTCTGTTATTATGATCGGTAATTGTTGACGAACATAATTCTCTCCCCTTTATGTTGTATCTGATGTGATAGAAATGACATGGCATCATCGTCATACTCCATATTTTTTCAAATGAGACACAAAATGACGTATGATTGGACTAATTTCTCGTCATAAATAAGATTATGAAATAATGCCTAGTGCTTTAATAAATAATTTTCCTCTAAAAAGCGACTTTACTCTTGAAGTAAAAAAATTTAAAGAACAGAAAGAAACACTTCTCAACTCATCAACAAACAGGTATTGATATTGGAGACTGGGCAATCTACAGAGTATGAAACTAAAAGTACTCATACCAATCGGAAAATGAACAAGGAAGCAATTAAACAAACATAATTCAGACATATTCGAAAAAGTTGTATAATTAAAGGAAACTTTATAAAATCCATGCACAAGGAAAATTCTGGGCACTCCTAAACATCGAAGGCTATGCACCGAGCAACATTTGTACAGTCACGATGATCACAACTTCACTACATCTTCTTTCTCCTCCAATTTTACACCCGTAAAACTTGTAAAGTAACTTTATATCTCCTCTGCAGGGGCATCAGGTGTGTTTCACCATCTCAGCCGCAGCTTAATCCTGATTCTAGGTATTATATTCTTCAAAACTATAAATGTACAACTTAAGTACAACCAACGGTTATTAGTTGCAATCAGAGCTCCTATATCCCCGTCTCAAGAACAGATGGAGCATAACTAGACATGAAAAGAAAGAAGAAAAGGAGGGTCTCATATTATCAGTTAGCTGTACAACTTAACTTCTTTGATAGGCTAGATAGCGGCAACGGCGATAGCAGTGGCGGCAGCAGCAGCAGCAGAATATGAAGCCAGAGCGCCAATCCTCCTTTCTGCAACAGATTAAATACCTTGTGAGAAAAATCAGTTTATATTCATGGTGAAGAAGAAGTTGAGGTCGTTAGATAATACAATTGATGAAGCGTTAAGACCATAAGATTATATAACTGATGAAGCATCTAAAACCTCAACATTATTACAATATGTCAAACCTTAACAGTGTTGACTATTTTTTTTTCACTCTCTTTTTTTATAAGTTTTAGGATGTGAACTCATACAAACAATGTCATAAACTCGAAAGGAAAAAAGGCACAAAATAAAAATTGTATGAAGTATGAAATGAAATGTATGGGGACTTCAAGTAAACTTGTAGAACTTGAAACAATCTACTAGAAAAATAATACTCAGTATATGCTCTTGCAAAGGTCATATGGTACAGGTGCGAGAAGATCCTTGCAGAGAAGACGGTTATAACTACAGATCTTTCAATGTGGTTTGCAAGCAAATCTGACTTCTTTTCTTTTTGGAAAAGTTTAAAGCCTAGAATGCAATACTTTTTTCATTAGAAAATGAAATGAAAATGTATCAATCACTAGAACCCTTTCAGCTTGAAAAATATTTTGTAAAATAGAAACTTTTTGTACATGAGTTACTACTCTAGATAAAGGGATGCTGGTCTTCTGCAACTGCTGGATACTTTATCATTATGTGTTTTTCTATACCATTACATACTCCTCATGGAAATTGGTATTACAAGATGAAAATTTTAAGTTGTGTCAAAGGCCTTCAAAAATGCACGTCAGCTCATCCAACAGCTCACTAACGCTCCATATATTGCTAAAACTATAAAACTACAAAGTAAGCCCATGAAAATATAGCATACCTCCAGCAGCAACAAGTTTCTCTACACGGGCAACTATATGCTTTCCATAAGTATATTTTTCAGCGCATTCAGATGAACCTTAATTCTGTTAAGAATGAGCTCAAGTTGCTGGTCATCACAAGTCTTCAGCACCTTCTGTACAACGTAGTTAGCAAATTGATCTTTTATCATTGCCTGACACCAATAAGGGTAAACAAAATAAGAGTTTAAGTAGAAGCAAATAAAGTAGTAATGTACCAGGCAATAATTGAAGTTTTACTATACCAAAATCCATTCATGGAAAATAATAAACTATGACCATTCATGGAAAAATAATAAACCAATGAAACTCCAAGAACCAATGAAAAATGCAATACTTAAGTAATATAAAAAACTAAGACCATTCATGGAAAAATTATAAACCACAAAAGAGTAGCATGAATGGATGTCTCTTAAAGCTTTATCTAAATTTGAACCACATGCTATATGATTCAGAAAAATTGGAATATCAGTAATAGTGAATATGGTATCCATGATAATGCCGATGACCCTACTTTGATAATACATAACCAGATATAGCATACAACATGAAAAAGAAACAGGTATTTGAAGAAATAAAACAATTGTTTGATTTCCAATGAATTACTTGGTTGGTGCATGATTTAAGTAATCAAAAGGTTATTATTATGTCTATTTATACAGTATTAGTGTTTTTTATGTTGAACAGAGGTAAGGAGGTTTTCTAGCAGCTTAGTATAGTTTCCTGCTAGAACTGCTATTTCACACCTAAATTGTATATTATGTCATAAATGATGATTCAGAAAATTAGTTACTGCCTACAGTAGATATATAAATATTGAACTTCACGTACGGTTCATCCCTGAACTAGGTACTGTTCATCTCCTTTCACTGAAAATGGTTACATAACTCAATTTTAATTTACATCATATCACAGATTCACAGTAATACCAATCTTTAACCTACATCTTTTTGGGATGAAACTTTGCTACAAATTAAGTTGCACTTATACTATCTCGATGGAATATCTTTGTTGGGGAGGTAGGACGTGTCAAATAGCAATAATTCGATGTGCTACAAACTGTACTTGATTATTTCAATGAGTTTAGAAGCAAAGATCTGAATATTTGGTAATGGGTTGGTGGAGTCAATCTTCCATTTGTTCACACATTGTATCATTGTTCACAGTAGTGCGTAAAGGTAAAGCAGGAAACAAGAATAAAATATAATACAATAATAAAATAATAACAAGTTTATAATTAGATTTGTTATATACCTTCCTTGGATCACCATGAAGTAGTTCTAAACTAGTGTTTTCTTTCAGAGATTCTCACAAATATTTCAATATATAGTAAGTTACGAGTTAAAGGTTGAAAATCTAAAGAAAAGTTGTCTTATCAAAATTTTTAACAAGGATGCTGGAGGAGTTGCCATGCCCACGCTGAGGGGGTCACCTACTTTGAGATCTGATCTATATTAACTATTAAGTAGTTGCAGATTAGAATTTTTCTCACGGAAGCTAGGGGGTCACCTACTACTAATAAGAAAAAGTATTGATGCGAGAAGATGTACCAAGTAATATATTTAGTGAAACCAAAAGGAATAACTTAAAGTTGATATTTGAGTTGCATTTGTGTAAACTAGATGTAATGGAAAAGATGAAATCCTGTTATCGAAAAAGTCCATTAGGTGTTGGGTTAGTTGGTTTGACTCTGTTTACAAATTTAAGAAGCAACTCAATAATTGTATTGATGGCAAACAATCTTTTGAGGATCAGAAACAAAATATTGCGCTTTCATTGTATGAGTTGATGGAATTTCTTTGTCAATATGTTTTAGTTCAATAAATAAGTGGTGAGATTTACTGATCATGAAAAAAGAAATGGTGGGATTTTATTTTCCTTTGTTGCTACACCAAACTTCCTATTAGAACCTTCACCTGCAACTTATCATACATAAGTGAGCCCCTGAGCTTAGTTTTCTGTCATTTTCATATGATTTGATCCGATGTAAGATTGCAATGATATATAACTTCTGTAAATAAAGGGTAGAAGTGTAACTATCTTGAGCTATTTGTTTCCTTGGTAGGATATTTTCAAATTTAAAATTGACATAAATTCATTTAATTTTAGTCAATATAATTATAAACTATGTAAAAAGTACTACTAATTATAATATTTGCCATACATGGATTGCACAGATAGATAGATAACCCAATTTAGTCAATCTTAAATGCAATACTAAATACAATACTAAAGGCAGTGAAAATTTCTTGTTTGCAAATTAAAAAATATGTCTTCATATATGTTGCAAAATTTTACTTCTATGTCATTATGTCTTCATATATGTTATGCGGTTTCTCTCAAGAATTTAAACAACCACTTGGTGGGCACACATAAGAAAAAATATACTACTTAAATAATTTTTTTCTCTTATTTTGTAATAAGAATTTCATCTGAACAAGGCTAATATTATTCTTAAGATAAATTAAGCATAGCCCATATAATAATTCGTAAGTTTGCAGAAAAGTACATGTATATAGGTTTGAAAATTAAATTACTCACAGGTAAGCTTGAAGTTGAAGGCCTTGTTGCCCTAGATTCTCCTTCTCTGTGAATTACAAATTTGAACACCCTGATTGTGTTTAGTCTCGCAGGTCTTTACAAAATCATAGTAGATCGAAATTGGTAATTGATGAATTACTCTTTTTCCAAACACGCAAGCAACTCCTAAATTAGGACTCTGCTCCAAAAAAAGAGTTTTGATAACATTTAAAAAAAACACAAATCATTTATAATTAATATTATATGTAAAGATATTATTTCAAAAAATTAAAAATAAATTTAAATTTAAATTTTAGGATATCATAAATTAATTATAATAAACTGAAATACAATTCTTTTGTAGAAAAAAAATAATATTTTAGCATTTGTAATGTGATCCACTAAAAAAAGTCATAATTATCATAATTTTGTTTATTGTCAATTTACAATATTTAAAAATTTAAATTATTGTAACTTAATATTTTAATTAATACAATTAATATTGTAAATTACTTAAAAATTATTATTAAGAATGTAAATTCTATTAAATATTAATGGGGTTAAAAAATAGAAAGCACATTAATATTGTATTTATATCATTATGTATTTATTTATTTATTAATCACATGTATGTATTTACTTGTTCTAATTAACAGATGAAATAATTATATCATTTGCTTGTCAAATATATATATTTCCTTGCTTTATTTCAAACATATGAAATAACAAACTTTAATAAAACAAATATCAAATCTTATTATTGTTTTTATTTTCTACATCCACACTCATAATTTCATTATTAATGTTTTACATCATTATACAATTATATTCATAAACTCTATTAATAAGATTTAATATTTTTTTATATCAAATCTTATTATATATATATATATATATATATATATATATATATATATATATATGTCTCATTTGCTTGTCAAATAGATATATTTCTTTGCTTTATTTCAAACATATGAAATAACAAACTTTAATAAAAAAATATCAAATCTTATTATTGTTTTTATTTTCTACATCCACACTCATAATTTCATTATTAATGTTTTACATCATTATACAATTATATTCATAAACTCTATTAATAAGATATAATATTTTTTATATCAAATCTTATTAATTAATTATATATATATATATATCATTTGCTTGTCAAATATATATATTTCCTTGCTTTATTTCAAACATATGAAATAACAAACTTTAATAAAAAAAATATATCAAATCTTATTATTGTTTTTATTTTCTACATCCACACTCATAATTTCATTATTAATGTTTTACATCATTATACAATTATATTCATAAACTCTATAAATAATTATAATTCCTTTTAAAAAAAGAGTTCCAATTACAAATATGTGAACATTAAAATGAATGTATACCCCTAAAAATAGTAAATTATATTAGTCTACTAGATTAGTACGATAAAAACTATGATGACAAACTTTAGTATATCGTTTCATTTTGTACAATTATCACTGCCAAGAAAATGAGAATGTTCTAGCGAGTGAATAATGAAAATAAAAAACAGAAATTGAGAATGTTCTAGCGAGGGAATGTCCTTTGAGATAAAAACACAAATTGATCTTAGAGGTGTAAACAAGTCGAACTGAAGCGAACAGAGAGTTACTTGGATTGAGTTCGAATTGTATTTGAAAAACTCTACTTAAATTCGACTCGACTCGAATATTTGTTACTCGAATTCAATCTGACTTGGATCGAATTATATTCAAACTACTCGCGAACTTTGAATTCAAGCTCGAATTCGAGTCTCTACATAATAAGTAACTTTATAATACATATAGTCTCTATGTCATATATGTTATGTCTTCATATATAATAATAAATAATAACTATTTATTCTAAATTTATTAAATTGTGCATATTTTATAAGAGAATGTTTTGAGTATTTATGCGAATATATATTAATCGAGTATGTATCAAATCACGATCAAGAATTCGAATCCTAAACGAGTCGAGTATAAATTTACTCAGATTCTACTTATAATTCATTCTCATTTATTTTTTGTACTCAAATTTAGATCATATTATTAACGAATTCGAGTTTCGTTCATATTTTTTCGAATAGTTAGTTGATGTTAATTATCCTTCATTTTGCTCAAGGACCAATCAGAAACAAGCACACAGATCATTAGTTTTAATTGCTCCTTTCAATCGTGGCCCTTGATAAATTCTAAGCATTATATCTCTACTGTCGGATCAAAAGCTAAGTGTTAAATATAAAACTCAAAAATGATATTTTATTTTCATTTCTTTCATCTCTCTCTCTTTCTCTCGTCAACTGAGGTACATCTCCATCTCTATCTAACCCTTCAAAATTGTTCCTTGCTTCTGATCTCTAGGGTCTGACCCTTTGGTTGTCTAGTTTGGTTGTATGGGTTGATTCTCACTTTGTTCTTCTTCAACTCCGGCGACTGGGAATTGTGTGGATTTTGCCCTAGGATTTGGCGCCAATTGTTTGGGGTTTCGTATTTGGGGCCAATTTTGTCAATGGATTGTCGTTTCACCAGTGGCGCTTCGGGCTTTTTGGGATCTTCCGGCGATTGTGATCGTCCACCACTATTGTCCCCTATATGGTAATTTCTCTCTCCGCTTTCTCTATATTTGTATTTATAGATATTAATGTTCACATAATGTGGTTGTCCCATATATGGTAATTTCTCTCTCCGCTTTCTTTATATTTGTATGTATAGATATTAATCCTTTTTATTTATAAAACAGTCCTTAAGACTGAATATTATAAGTTTCAACGTCTCCCACAGCTACAACTAAAAACTGATGGAAGAATACTTGATGAATTTCTTCCAACTAGCAAGTATGAAAAACCAAATTAATGGCCAACTTTGTTGGTCCATGTGCCACACAATTACCATTCTGACTTACATGATCAAAACTTACAGCCTCAAAACTAAATGACATTCGATCAGTCTTAACCAAAATATCTAAGTGCAACAAATTATCCATCTAGGAAGAACACCGACCATTAATGCTTGAACACCGGAGGACTAAAAGTTGATTTTTGCTAATAATTAGTTACTTTATTTTATTTATTTATTTGTTTGTTTGTTTGTTTTCTATTTTCCATGGTATGCCCTTTTCACTTTTAGATCAGTAGTTTGTTGATAGGAAAATGATTTATATTGGGATGTCAATTTTTTAATTGTGGAGAAGTATTAGTGACCCTTTTATAATTCTATCTAACTATATATATTAAAATGTTTCGCAATTGTATTTCGGCACAAATTTTTAACAAGACTTTTGCAAGTTTTTTTTTTTAATTTACTCACGAAGCAAGGATGGGGGAATAAACTCTTTTTTTTATAGCATATTATATAAAACCCACCCATTATTTGAATTAAAATAAGTTTTAGAAATATTATATTTACAAGGAGATACAATAGTTTGATCTATTCTTTCAGATATTATAGTTGCATAAATAACAATTGTTAATATTTTCATTTTATTTGTGGAAAAGGATGTTATAAATTTACAAGTTACTAAACTAAAACATAATATGCATAGCTTAGTTTTGTACGTGGGGGGGGGGGGGGTTTAGTATCTAATAGGATATTGTTAATTTGATTGTTCATTAGGAGCGCACCATGTTGATTTTCGATCTGCAACAAAAGAAGATCCACAGTGGTTCAACACTTTATAGAATAGTATTTCAATCATTCTTTTCTTAGGTATATCTGGTAATTTTATGCTCAACACTTTATGGCTTAGGATTCTTCTAGTGGCGATGAAAATGATAGGTTACATTGGCTGAGAAAACCACTCCAGGGAAGCAATAGTGACAAGTAAAAGCACACTATTTTCCATATTCTCGTGGTGGTTTTATGAATTTCATCATAGTTAACTGCAGACTACTTTATGTGACCTTCCTTTCAAATCAGTTCTAACCGAGTAAATTCATTGAGTGGAGAAAAAATGAATGGTCCAACTACGTCACTTGATATGTAATTTATGATTGTGAACGATATATCCATGTCATCAGTTGATTGTTAGACTCCCCACTTGGAGTTCCCACCATTAAAAGGTTGAGTAGTTGATGCTTTATATATTTTACGAGGAACATATGATTTCCATTATCGCCCTCCAATTCAACCAGTATAGTTGTCATGTAATGTTTTTTTTTACTGAATTTAAATTGCAAAAATATTTATTCTGCTAAAGTATAAATTGAACCAGATTCATTTGGATTGAATTCTCTGTTAAATGTTCTATGGCCTGTTCTATTGGCAGGAATTTGATAGATAAAATTTCAAATAATAGAATTTAATTAAATATATGGTTACGTTTACTTCTTATGGGTCTGTGATTAGGCTTTTAAGTGTGGGTGTCAAGTTTTTTTAGCTTGATTTTTGATTGGTGAAAACTATTTGGAATTCAATTGTTTTATGCAGTGACTGAGGATTGAGGAAGATTTGAATTGTAATTGCTTTGGATGCCTTAGAAAGTTTCTATGTAATTGTTGTTGTTGTCTGTTATGTAGTCTGTAATGTTGCTAATACTTGGCACAGAAAAGCAGCATGTGGACTACACTAAATATGGATACTTGAATGTTGAAAGAAATTATTATTGATACACCATGGAATCTTTTTCCCACTTTTCGGCTATTTTATATTAATGAATAATTATAATGAGCTAATTACATAATTTAGCTAAATTTTCTAAATGCCTTATTTGCTTCATGCTTCGTCTTATTTGCCTCAGTAAGATTACAAATCACTATCTTATTTGGAAGAGCATGTGAGTTAGAATATAACTGTATTTTACAAAATTACAGTTATAAACTTGTGCTTGTTCAATTAGACAGAATTTTTCAAAAATTAACAATTTTGTGATGCTGCTTAACAGCAAGTGAAACTAAACTATATTCATAACATATAGGAGTAGGATTGCTTCTGGTAATTGTACCCATCTTATCAGTCGACCTTATTCTTTATAAACAATTGGTATATTATGCATATGAAACCAGGGCATTTCAATTCACTTGACCAAACACATTATATATGCATATGTTTTGGCCTTTTTTAACTAATCGCTAACATTTAATATTTCTTCATCAGGCTTTAAATGCTCAATCAAGAGCGTTGCTTATGCAGAGGTTGGACCGCAGATGTACTGCCATAAGGATGGGTATATTGTCATCTATTTTGCCTCTAATAGTTTACTGTTGATCATAGGACATACGTAATTGTACTGCTATAATAAGAAATGCATGGGCTTTAGTATGTTATTAAGAATTGTACTCTCTCTCTCTCTCTATATATATATATAGATACTTGATTGAAGAATTGTGGCAGCCTTGGACGGTTGATTGTAATGATGACAAATTACTATGTACTGGATGATTTTATTTAATTAATAATATTTGAGTTTTTTGCATTTTTTTTGCATAATTTGCTATGAGGTCATTGAGCCAGGATTTATTTTTTTTGTAAAATAATTCGACATTCATTAGAGAACAGAATATTGTTGAAACAAAGGCAACATTTATATCGTTGCAAATGCAATCAACTTTCGTTGCAAATCAAATCAACTTTCGTTGCAAATAAAATTAACTTTCGTTGCAAATCAAATCAACTTTCGTTGCAAATAAAAAGCAAACAGCAACGTATAGTGTCGTTGCTAATTGACAATTTTCGTTGCTCTTTAAAAATAATCCGTAACGCATATTATCATTGCTAATTGATCATAATCTCGTTGCAAAATAATATATGGCCGATGTACTGTGTACATTTAGCAACGAAAATCGTTGCTAAAAAGTATACAATTAGCAACGAAAACAAGTTTAGGCAACATTTACCAAGTTGTTCAGCAACGACAAATTTCGTTGCCAAAAGTATATCAAGGGCAACGAAATTTCATTTTTGTTGACAAAGAAAAAAGGCTTTTCGTTGCTAATAAGTAGGCTTTTGTAACGAAAATTGCTTTTTAGCAACATTTTCTAAATAAAGTGGCAACGAAATATTTCGTTGCTAAATGATCTAGGCTTTTGCACGAAATTCAAGTTTCGTTGCGAAATGTTTCACTTTCTGCAACGTTCAAAATAATTTCGTTGCAGAACAATTAGCAATGCTCATTTCGCAACGAAAGCTGCAACGCTCGAAAATTCGTTGCAAAAGACCTTTAGCAACGAAATATTGAACCTTTAGCAACGAAAACGCGTTGTTGCCAAAGGGCCATTTTTTTGTAGTGGTTCAATTCCTTAATAAGCATCAAATGTAATAAAACAACATCTTAAATATTTAATACTTGCCTTGTGTGACACAACAAACTCATATTAAATATTCAATACTCTATCGCTTTACCATGCTAGAAGGCGACGCTCGATATTCCAAATATTTTTGAACGTTATAACTTAATATAATTTCTTTGAGGGTTTTGTTATTATTTGCCTCATCTTATTTAGCGCGCATGCATATATATATATATATATATATATATATATATATATATATATATATAATACGCGTCATATTATTTAACATGCGAAGCATGTTGTATAATATATAATATATATAGTAAACATGCACATATAGAATACTATATTCTACCTAGATTGATTATGTACTTTTATTCTAGTTTGGTTTACTAGGATGCAAGAACTGAATTTAAATATAACTCCGGGCTCCATTACAAATGGGTCTTCATGCGTTCCTTGCTTTTTTGTCTCCAATTCTTCAAAATAATTCTAATTAATCATATTACATAAGCTATTTACAATAAATAGAAACCTTGATCAGCAGTCAAGGAGAAGTACATAGGAGGAAGATAGAATTTACATTAAGAAAAAAATTTAGAAAAGACGAGTTACGCATACCCCATTTATACAACCCATTCATTCATGCATTCTCATAGAATAAAATCTAATCACACATTGATCAATAGTTCATAATCAATCCCATTTATTATTATACATATCTCCATATGCATCAAAAAATAATATTCATCGATATCATTTAATGGGAAACTTTAGTTACTATAAAATCCAATTTCAACTCTAATTAGTTATCATGAAATCCAATTTCAACTCTAATTAGTTAACATGAAATTCAATTCCAATTAAAATAAACTTATTTATTTTAATCTAACTTCAAATCAAAATAAACTTTTTATCTTATTTTTGAAAAGTGCACAAAATTATAAAAATCGAATTTTCTGCTGGACCGACGCGCCCTGCGCTATTACAGCGTGCCCCGCGCCACGGCGAAATCTGGTTTTTCCAATTTTTGTGCAAATCGCGATTTTTATTTTTTTCTCCAAAAACAAGATTTTATACCAACAATCATACCCAATAAATTGTTCTAAACACATACCTATACATATATAAAATCAAAACAATTAATAATTCGCATAAAGTCTGGCTCATGATACCACTGTTAAGTTTATATATAACGTGAACATGCAATCAAATTACATAAATAAAGCAGAAGCGCGATAAAATCATATTTTAAAATTTTATACAAACCATCACCATGATCTTTATTTATGCTCAATTATTCATTAAACGAAAGAGATATAGAATAAGAATTATACCCTCGTAGAACCGTGCTTCCTCGGGTACAAGTTCAACTTCAATTCCTTCGTGTTCTCCTTGAATTCCACCGATTAAATTCCTTCCTTTGATCAACGTTAGCCACCCAAGTGTTTGGCCTCTAGAGGTGATCCACCAAGGAATAATATGTATTCAAGAAGATGGGTGTTGACAAAATCCTAGTTTTTATCTCTATACAAATTGTAAGTACTCTCCACAATTGTAATGGAAGTGTGTGTCACCCTAATCCATGATAAGACTCCTCTTATTTATAGATATAGAGAACCCTCCTAAACTATTTAGGATTTGGTTTTTTATATTCTAATTAAGCTCTTTTAATTAATTAAACTCTTAATCCAATTAGAAATTTATGAGAGTACTTCTATTAATTAATTCTCAATCCCTCTTAGGAATTAAATAATAATAATAGCAATAATAATAATAAGACTCCTCTTATTAATTTATTATTTAATATTTCTAAAATATTAAATAATAAATATTAAGCTATTTAATTTATTCTATCTCCATAGATTAAATTAAATATACTTAACTTATTATTACGATTATGTCATTTACTTCTTAAATAAATATTTTTCTTTTGCGGTCTAACCCTTTAGGTTCTCTATATTAAACCGGTAGTGAATAAATCAATTAGAACAATTCTAATCTTATTTAAATAAATAAATTAAACTATTTAATTCATTTAAATAAACAATATTTATTCTACAATAAGGGTAAGCACCTTTAGCGATCAACGACTTTCCAGATAATATAGATTTCAACATTAATCACAAAAGAACTTTTCAGTGAATAGTTACCGTACAATTCAATCATTCTATCATACAATGTCCCAATTAAATATAAGACATAGAATTACTGTCAAGTCTTATTTTATTTAATTATATGCATTTCGATTTTTAAATGCACAACTCTAAATAATGCAAATTAGAAACTCCTTTTTAATTTTATTCTGCCTTGGCCATGGACTACTGAGTTGTCATTTATCGAATCACATACGACATTCTCATCTTTTACTAGATGTGGTAGATTCTTTGTTAATCATTCATCTATCTCCATGTACAACTTATTATACCCAAACATACCCTTTAATATACCCTAAAGGTCTTAAGGAATATGTCAAAGTATAACCTATCATACACAAGATACTATGATGATATCAAGTCTAAGGATCACTTGTACTACTATTATTAAAGGAATTCCTATTGACAGACAAGTAAAACCCCATTAGGTATTCCTTCCTTTGGTGAGTCACGTTTAGTGAACTTATTCTCCAATAAGTACCTACATAGTTGCTTTAATGTCTCCACACAAATGATTATGAGATCAATCATCCTCTTCCTAAGTATGTACTAATCTATCCGGATTCACTAATCCCATTTTAGTAATCCAACGATTAGGAACGATTTTAGTTTTAAGCTTTCTACGAATTTAGATCTCATTAGCATGATCATCATCATGATTCTAAAAGCATTGCTTAAAACTATAGGTTTATCACATATTAAATAACAACACCATGTAGATAAAGTAAAATGCCTTTAATAAATCAATTCTTTTATTAATAAATGAATAAGATTATAAAGTATATGCTACATCATATCAAATATGATTGGCTTGTGTGCATACTACTTTCAGCTCCTCCCCAGATGAGCTGTCACCAATATCTGCGGTACCAATCGATAAATCGACCTTCAGCCAGGCCAAGTACTCAGACGACTGACCTGGATGACTGTCTCGGAACTCTACCGTCGCACGATAAGCCCAAAACCCATATACTCTAACTAAATCAGTCTCGGTGGACGATAAAATAGGAAATTGATACTCAATGGTGTCGTCAAAAGAGTGGAGATCCTGCCTCTGATCAAACTGACCCATCACATCTAGGGGGTGATAAGTAGTAACGCCCTTCAGTCCGGCCAGAGGTATGTAATTGAAGTCAGCCACATGAGTGATGACACTGAAAGGCGAACAATACCCAGAGTACATCAGTATCAAAAAAGGGCTCCTCAATAGACTCAAGAAAGGTCATCCAAGACGTCGAATTTAAGCAAGAAGATGGACGGAAAGAATATCTTATGGCAACGCTATGCTAGAAATAAAAACCATAACGACGAAAATTGACAATCGACCTCAGATTGGTCAAGAACTAGACATATAACAAAACTGAACTGCCACGAAACTCCCTATATCCGAAGGACAGACAATAAGAAGCAGATATGTAGGTCTCGGCCAAGATCAAGGGCAAAATAGTCTGATCATCTCGGAGGGCCCTGACTACCATCGCGACGCCCACATCCATATGATCTGTATAAATCGGCATATATAAAAACTAAAAGTAGTATGTACACAAGACAATCATATTTGATATGATGTAGCATATACTTTGTAATCTTATTCATTTACTAATAAAAGAATTGATTTTCTTAAAAGGCATTTTATATTATCTACATAATGCTGTCATATTAAATGTAATAAACCCATAGTTTTGAGCAATGCTTTTAGAATCATGATGGTGATCATGTTAATGAGATCTAAATTCAAGATAGCTCAGAATCTAAAATCGTTCCTAATCATTAGATTACTAAAAAGGGGATTAGTGAATTCGAATAGATTAGTACATACGTTGCTTGCTCTTAGGAAGAGGATGATTAATCTCATAATCATTTGTGTGGAGACACTAAAGCAAGTGTGTAGGTGCTTATTGGAGAATAAGTTCACTGAACGTGGCTCGCTAAGGAATACCTAATGGAGTTTTACTCGCCTGTCAATAGGAATTCCTCTAGTGATAGTAGTACAAGTGATCCTTGGACTTGAGATCATCATAGTATTTGTTGGTTGATTTCGCAATCAATAAAACACGCGCAAGTATACGCGGTCCACAAGTAATATAAGATAAGTAAAGTGTCGAACCCACGAGGAATTATGCTAAATAATTACCAAATATCAATCGCATGTAAAATCAATCTAATTTAAACAATGACAATATGATTTGTGTTTGTTGTTGATTATAACTAAAATAAAGACAATTTAGAAAGCAAGGTTTTACTAACACGGATAAAGTTCAAGATAAAAAGGTCTAAGATTACAATATCCCCCAACTCTTCATTTAAACATCATACTCTCTTTTGTTTGGTAAATTAGAACATAAGAATTGCTATCCGAGAAATCACAAGTATATATAAGCCTCTCTCGATGGTCGAATACGTATTTCCTATTGTGGTGTATAGATATATTTCTATTCTACACACTAACAAGAATCTCATATCAAGAACAATTAATAAGATACATGTCACGTAAAATCCCATTAACCATTCTATCAATTACCAACTTTCACAAAAGAAATCATTAAACACGGATTCTCAATTGGATACATGTGGTATTTAGGTATATGTCTATCCTAAATACAATCAAATTATCAACCCTCAAGAATAATACATAAGACTCACGTCACATAATCTCATACATTATCCATAAAGAACATCTAATTTTCACATGAATTCATAACTAGGTCTCAACTTATACTTCCTCTCTCAATTCCATATAAGTTACCAAAGTAATTACAGGCCAAGCAATTAATCCTTAATCAAAGGTTATAAACTCCAATTCACAAAATGCCTAATTACCATTCAAGAGAGAGCATTCAATTTAAACTACAAGTTGGGTTCCATTGCAATCTTAGAATGAAGAGTTTAGCTCATATTAAATGTTAATAACATCATAATCTGATTATAGTACATGGTTGAAGTTACAAAATAAGAAAGAAGAACTAAAACATATGAAGATACACCCTTTTTGTGATAAGAAGCTCCAATTGATGTGGTGTAGTTCCTCTTCTCTAATCCTTGCTCTCCTATTTTGTGCTCCTAGCCTCCTTGGTTGATGATATTCTGATAATCTTTCTTTTAGCTCCTTTGTTCTTCCCTTTTTAGCTCCAAACCCTAGCTTTTTCAATATGTGTAGCCAAGTATGAATGATACAATACTAACTCCCTGGATGCCTGATAATTCTTCCCTCTCTCCTCATTTTCCCGTTCCTGAAATTCCTCCTCTAGTGCGCCACAATAGCAAAACAGACAAAGCAAGCCGCTCCAGAAATCGCGCTCTCGCCCCGGCGAGAAAAACAGCCTGGGGAGCTCGCCCCGGCGAGGGCTCGCCCCGGCGAACTTTTTAGCCTTGGAGGCTCGCCCCGGCGAGGAAAATGGCTTGGGGAGCTCGCCGCGGCGAGGTCTCATATCCTGCGGAAATTACACTTTTGCCCCTGGACTTGCTAAAAACTGCCATGATCGTCCACAACTATTCTCCGCACCACAAAAGCATAAAACAAGTAAATAGATACCATAAACACCTAAGGATAACAAATAATTGAGTTCAAAGGATAACTAATTCGTAGGTATAAAACCCACTCATCAAATACCCCCAAACTTAAGACTTTGCTTGCCCTAAAGAAAAAACAACGGAGATGAAAAATACACAATGCAACTAATCAAATGAATGCAAATGCATGAACTATAAGCCTAGAGCAGCCAAGATAAGGAAATCAAGCCTCAACAATCAGAAACAAATAAACAACAACATCACAACTGTAGGATTATCAGAAATGAGACACGCACCAAATTTTGCCAAATGATTAACCCTTATATGTGTGTGTGGTCAGAAAGATAGAGTACGCAATGATCACAATTCGATCTAAGAACTATAGTGCTCAAAAGAAGATAAAATAGTCAAGAACCACTACTAGTATCTCACATGCTCACTAGCTTTTATTTTCACACTATATTTAGAAATATTCTATAACAATCACCGAGTGCGTTTTACGCTCCATCTCGATGATAGGTTTATTTACATCTAGATTTGTTCAATGTTTATCTTCATTAGGATTTTCAATGTCACCCATGTAGCAAACTTTCCACCGATGACTCCCAAGCCAGATGGTTTTAGGGCATCAAGTGTAAAAACACTCCAAAGGGCTTACTTGTTCGAATGACACAGGCCACAAAGATAAACTAGTCTAGATTTGCTCATATCTGTCTATATTTCATTTTTCAATTATAACCAGCATTCAAGACAGACATCGAAGCAGTAAATAAGCATAGAATATTATTATTATTTTTTTATTTTTTTTTATTTTATTTTTTTATCCTATCTTTTAATGAGCAACAACAGTTTCAAAGATTTGAACATATAATCTCACGTACTCAACAACACTGATATGTGCATTAGTAACTCAAAGGGTTAAAAATTTAAGAAAATTAGGCACGAGTTAACATTTCTAATATAGCAATTCGGATCCAAAGTGTTGAATATCATAAAAACAATTATCACCATGTCATCATCGGCTTTCCTTAAGTGCGCTGCTCAAAAGCTTTCTAAATGCAAATTTTTTTTTTTTTAAGACAAAGCAGACGATGAATATATGAATATGTATAATAATCATCACACAAATGACAAGAACAGAAATAATCATTAAAAGCAAGAAAAGTCATTTTGATGATATTATAAATGCTTAATTATAACATAAGTTTGAAACATACTACGTGGATGCAAAACTACAACTAAATGCAGCATACTAAAATACTATAACTTCAAACTAAAATGCAAAACTACAACTAAATGCAGCATACTAAAATACTATAACTTCAAACTAAAAACTCTAAAACACCCCCAAACTTGGAAATAACAATGTCCTCATTGTAGAGAAGATAAAGACATGAAGAACTGAGGACTTCCCTATGATATCACTCGGCGGGGTGATCGTCCGTCTCCTCGACATCAGAATCTGATGGTGGGAAAGGTGGCAGTGGCATAGGCACGGGAAAGGGGAGTGGAGCTGCACCCGGGTGCTGTGCTGCTAGAGCCGCGCTGAATCTGGTAGTGAAGTTCCACATGTGCTCCTGCCTCTCTGCTATGCGCTGGTTCTGCCTCTCTAGCCTCTTAGCGGGTATGTCTATCAGTAACTGGAGGCTGCGGATCTGAGAGCTGAACTTAGCCTTAGGCCGCGACGAACTAGCAAGTAACTGTACATCCTCCTCCTCCTCCTCGGAGGTAGCCACAATGATAAAGCCTCGGCCTCGAGGATGTGACTCGGCTCCGTCCCATACCTTGTACCTCGCGATCAACCTGTGGTCGAGGATCTGTGATGGCTGCTGTGTGACCTCATCATCTCGCCACTGTACCCCTGCCTGTCTGCACAACCCACAAATGAGGGAGGGGCGAGGTAGTCCGCCCTGAACATTACCCCTAAGAAGACGGCGGATACTACCCTCAATGATGTTCCCTACATCAATAGAGAAATCCATAACAATAGCGTATAGTAACGCTGCCTTCTCCTTCGAAACATCGCTCACGTGCTGGGAAGGCATGAGCTTGGCACTCAGGAAGGCGTACCAAATCTTTCCATACAGGCTGAGGTCCTTGCTGGGGAAGAGAGAAGTACCTCTTTCTCGCCTAGTGATCCATGTGCTACCCGGTATGCATAACTCTGTTACAATCTTATCAAAATCAGGCTGAGAGCGAATGAGCTCAGTGTACTGGCATACTGCAGGAGGCACCAAGTTATAGTAGTGATTAATTGCCTGTGCGCTGAACGGTACCCTCATCCCCCTGACTATGGCCTCAAAAGGCTGTCTGTCCTGAGCGTTGGCATAAAACTCCTGTACCACAGGAACCACTGCTGGGTCGGGGTGGTGGGTGAAAGTGTCCCACACCCTCTCATCAATCTGCTCCCAAATCTCTCCATCAACCCCTTTCTCTGGCCTGAGTCCTCGCTCGGGAGTTAGAGCTTTACCCGTGATGAAGTCATCAAACCTGTCTGCCGCCTCGGCACTAACAAACTTACTGTGGTCATACTGCCTGGGTGGTGCGGAGGAGGATCCCTCAGTACGAGATCTCTTAGGAGGCATGGTAGCAACAAAGCAGAATTTCAACTTCAAAACAGACCCAAACACCACTGAATTCAACTCACTGATATACAGAATTTCCCCCAAACTTGAATTTTTTCACAGACCAAAATTTTCCTGCAAGAGTCTCCAAATACACAAAATATATCCCCAATCCAGCAGTTAAACCAATACAACCACAACTGGGAACCCAATATCAACTAATTCAACACTATGTAGAAAACTGACAGTTCAAGGTATGAACACTGACAATCCCAAATTAGAATTCACAGAAACCAATTCTAGCTACTGATTACCCAGATGCAAACTCAACAATAATCAATACCAATAGCGCGAAAACAGTAGGAAATCAGTTTACCCCCTTTGTACCTGGCCTTTGATCGTTGGTGGGTGCAGAGAAATTGGAAAGGTGTGATGGAATTCACCAATTTGCAGCTTGAATCCTCAGAGATGTAATGAGGCTGAATTCCAGCCCCAATTCCTCAAAATGACTGACCAAGTTTGAGCGGCAACAATGGTGGTGACTATAATGGTGAGACTTGATTGAAACCCTAATTGGAAGTGGTTTTGTATGGAGAAGGGTTGCACGATCCTCAATTAAACTGAAATTGACAGGGGGTTTGTGGCTATGTTGGATTTCGAATGCTCTAGGGTGGTTTGGGGCACTTGGGTTTTAGGTTGCAGAGAATGGGGAAGGAGAAGAATGGTGTAGAGTCGAACGGGAAAGAGTTTTTAGGATCTGCAATTCCGCGTCTCTCGCCGGGGCGAGAGATTCCCTTATGTTTTTCTCGACGGGGCGAGCTCTCGCCGGGGCGAGAGATTCCAAGCATAAAAACCTTGCCGCGGCGAGCCCCCCTGCTGAAGCAAAATTATGATTTTTGAGAAATGAATACAGGGGCCATGTTTGATACTTACTACCTGTATCCCTGCAACCTACAAAACATACATTAGAAACAATAGGCCAAAAATGACCCTCCAAAGCGACTTAGTGCTAAAAAAAATCCAAAACTAACACACAATACACTAAATATGAAAAACTTAAAAACTAACAACCATGAAAATGCAATAAATAAGATACACTACCGAATCATAAAAGGATACGGAAAACGGTGGGTTGCCTCCCCCCGAGCGCGTGGTTTAAAGTCCTAGGCCCGACTTCACATCCATTCAAGGCTAATCGACTAAAGTGATCGAGGTCTTCTGGCGAGCGAAGCCGCTACCCCAATAATGCTTAAGGCATTGCCCGTTAACTTTGAACGTTACTTCTGGATTATCACCATAGACTTCAACAGCTCCGTGTGGGAATGCGTGCTTGACAGTGAAAGGACCCGACCAACGCGATTTGAGCTTTCCGGGAAAAAGCCTCAATCTAGAGTTGTACAGCAATACCGCTTGGCCAGGCTCGAATTTTCTGTCAACAATCTTCTTATCATGCCACCTCTTTACCTTTTCCTTGTACAATTTTGAATTTTCATAAGCTTGCAGTCGGAACTCATCAAGTTCATTGAGCTGAAGAAGCCTTTTCTCGCCTGCAGTTGTGAGGTCAAAATTCAACTTTCTAATGGCCCAAAACGCCTTGTGCTCAAGTTCAACCGGAAGATGGCATGCCTTGCCATAAACAAGCTGGTATGGTGACATACCAATGGGTGTTTTAAAAGCCATTCTGTACGCCCACAGTGCATCATCCAGCTTTGTTGACCAATCTTTTCTTGTGGAATTGACGATCTTTTCCAGAATTTTCTTCACTTCTCTATTGGAAACCTCCGCTTGTCCATTGGTCTGGGGGTGATATGCAGTAGTAATTCTATGAGTGACCCCATATTTTCCCAAAAGGGCAGCAAAGTGCTTATTGCAGAAGTGACTCCCTTCATCACTGATCATAGCTCTCGGAGTACCGAATCTTGTGAAGATATTCTTTTGAAGGAATTTCAGCACTACCTTGGAATCATTAGTTGGAAATGCGGCTGCCTCCACCCATTTAGATACATAATCTACTGCCAAGAGAATGTATAGATTGTTGAAAGAGGGTGGGAATGGCCCCATAAAGTCTATACCCCAAACATCAAAGACTTCAACCTCCAGGATCATGTTTAAAGGCATTTCGTGCCTTTTAGAAATGTTCCCCATCCGTTGACATCTATCGCATTTTAGCACAAACTGATGAGCATCTTTAAACAGAGTTGGCCAAAAAAACCCTGCTTGCAACAACTTAGTGGCTGTTTTCTCACCTCCGTAGTGTCCTCCATATAACGAATCATGACAGTGATGAAGAATACTCTCAACCTCGCTCTGTGGAACACACCTTCGAATCATTTGGTCCACACAATGCTTGAACAAATATGGCTCATCCCACATATACCTATTAACGTCATGAAGAAACTTTTTCTTTTTCTGCCACGACAAGTCCGGTGGGAGTGTGTTACTAACCAAGTAGTTAGCAAAATTAGCATACCAAGGTATTTCGCCTTGAACCACAAACAGTTGTTCATCCGGGAAAGATTCATTTATTAGAACTTTGTCTTCCTTATCAAGACCCGGATTCTCCAATCTAGATAGATGGTCTGCTACTTGGTTATCAGTTCCCTTTCTGTCCCGAATCTCCAAGTCAAACTTTTGCAGCAATAAGATCCATCGAATCAATCTCGGTTTAGCATCTTTCTTTGCAATGAGATACCGAATAGCTGAATGATCCGTGAATACAACCACCCTTGTTCCAATCAAGTAAAATCGAAACTTGTCAAATGCATAAACTACTGCAAGCAACTCCTTCTCGGTAGTGGTGTAATTGAGCTGTGCATCAGTTAAGGTTTTGCTGGCGTAGTAAATAGCATGAAAAACCTTCTCCTTGCACTGCCCCAAAATAGCCCCAACCGCATAATCACTGGCATCACACATCAATTCGAAGGGTTTTGACCAATCTAGAGCAATGATCACTGGTGCAGTGGTTAATTTCTTCTTTAGAAGCTCAAAAGCGATCAAACACTCCTCATCAAACTTGAATGACACATCTTTCTCTAGTAGACTGCATAAAAGCTTTGTGATCTTAGAAAAATCCTTAATGAATCTTCGGTAAAACCCCGCATGTCCCAGAAAACTGCGAATGCCCTTCACTGAGGTTGGTGGAGGTAAATTTTCAATTGTTTCAAGTTTTGCTCTATCTACCTCAAGACCATTTGATGACACTTTATGCCCAAGTATTATCCCCTCTTGCACCATGAAGTGACATTTTTCCCAGTTTAGCACTAGATTAGTTTCCACACATCTCTTCAGTATTAGAACTAGATTTTCCAAGCAGTTGTCAAGTGAATCACCAAACACTGAGAAGTCATCCATGAAAACTTCAACATTGCGTTCTACCAAATCTGAGAAAATAGCCATCATGCACCTTTGAAAAGTGGCGGGTGCATTACACAATCCGAATGAGACCCTTCTAAAAGCAAAAGTACCAAATGGGCACGTGAAGGTAGTCTTTTCTTGATCTTCTGGAGCAATAGCAATCTGATTATATCCCGAATATCCATCTAACAAGCAATAGTACTCATGTCCAGCCAGTCTATCCAACATTTGATCAATGAAGGGTAATGGGAAATGATCCTTTCGAGTTGCTTTGTTAAGTCTCCTGTAATCCATGCACACCCTCCAACCAGTTATTGTTCTTGTTGGAATCAATTCATTATTCTCATTGGCTACAACTGTCATGCCTCCTTTCTTGGGTACACACTGAACTGGGCTCACCCACGCACTGTCAGAGATAGGATAAATTATTCCAGCATCTAACCATTTCAAAATCTCTTTCTTTACCACCTCCTTCATGATTGGGTTGAGTCTCCTCTGATGTTCCACAGTGGGCTTACTATCATCTTCCATCAAGATTTTGTGCATACAGTAAGATGGGCTTATTCCCTTGATGTCGGCGATGGTCCATCCAATAGCAGATTTGTACTCCCTAAGAACCTGCAACAGCTTGCTTTCGTGAAACTCGTTAAGCACAGATGCAATAATAACAGGTAAAGTAGCTGAATCACCTAAATATGCATACCTGAGATGGTTAGGCAAGGGTTTTAGTTCAAGTGATGGAGGTGTCTCAAGGGATGGTTTCAACCGATCTGTAGCATTCTCAGCATGTTCAAGAGATTCAAACGGGATTTGAAACTTGCTCCCCCGTGGCACTGTATCCAAAATCTGTAGATATTCAACCAAATCTGGATCTTCTATGTCAAACTCTCCCAGAAGTGCAGTCTCTAATGGATAATTGTTTAACACATTCAAAAACTCGTCATTCACAGCTTGCTCGATAACATCCACTTGAAAACATTCTTCCTCATCCGAAGGGAATTTCATGGCCTTAAATACATTGAAGGTTACTTCTTGATCCTGAACCCTCATAGTGAGCTCTCCCTTTTGCACATCAATTAAAGTTCTTCCAGTGGCTAAAAATGGTCTCCCCAGAATAATAGGAATGTTTTTATCTTCCTCAAAATCTAAGATGATAAAATCAGCCGGGAAGATGAATTTATCCACCTTAACAAGAATGTCTTCAACAATTCCCCTTGGGTATGTAACCGACCTATCGGCAAGCTGAAGAGAAATGTTTGTAGGCTTTGGTGCAGGAAGCCCCAACTGAGTATACACGGATAATGGCATGAGATTAATACTAGCACCCAAGTCACACAAACATTTGTTGAAAGAAAGGCTACCAATAGTACACGGTATAGTGAAGCTGCCTGGATCTTTCAACTTGGGAGGTAGCTTTCTTTGCAGCACGGCACTACATTCCTCTGTCAAAGCCACTGTCTCAAAGTCATTTAGCCTTTTCTTCCTAGATAGAATTCCTTTCATAAATTTGGCATAGCTAGGCATCTGTTCCAAGGCCTCTGCAAAAGGAATGTTAATTTGTAGCTTCTTGAAGACCTCCAGGAATTTGGCAAACTGTTTATCTAACTTCTGTTTCTGCAATCTCTGAGGGAAAGGTACTGGTGGATACACTTTTGGACTAGGCTCAACCCTAGGTTTATCTGTGGTATCTCTCTGTTCTGACTCAGGTGGCACACTGCTGTCCATTTCCTTAGAAAAATCAGCATTAGTCAAGTCCGGAGGAGAGCTTGAGTGGGCTGCTGATGAGTGTGTTTTATATACACAAATTGGGTACTTTTAGCCTTAATAATTTGTAAGTCTTTAGCTATTTCGTTTGGTTTTATGCGTTTTCATCTTATTGTTGTGTAATATAGTTTTGTATTACTTTTATATGTATTTGTGTATTTTTATGTGGTTTTACGTTGTTTTGTAGGTATTGAAATAAAGGCCCTAGGGATTAATACGTTTTCGGTGCGATTTTGGCATTTCATCTGCTTGTTTCTCAATTTCCCTCATGATGCAATCCGAATCTCTCAAAACTCAAAGAATGAAAGTTGTAGATCTTTGTCTTAGCTTTCCATAGCATCTTGAATCATCCAATTTGATGTTAGTATGAGAGAGTTATGGTCATTTTACCATCGGCTTTTGCATGACTTTTACACAGCAGTTGCTTCGGGCTCAATTTGAACCTTGCTCCGGCCATTTACTCATCAAACTCCAGTTATGAAAGTTGTAGAGCTACTTCTTAGCTTTCCATAGCCTATTTAATCGCCTTAATCCGAGTTCGGACGAAGAAGTTATGGTCATTTTACTGGAGCTCGCCGGGGCGGGAATTTCCTACACAAATTCCTCGCCGCGGCGAGATCTCGCCGGGGCGAGAAAACGCAGGCCAAAAAGCTCGCCGGGGCGAGCTCGTCGCGGACAGCAGCAGATTTTTTGGGTTTTTTTGGTCATTTTAGAGGTGCTAAGCTAGGTTAGGGCATCCAGGGACTTATATCAGCTCTTGGAGGCACGAAATAGGAGGATATAGAAGATAGAAATCAGCAACTAAGGAGTAGAGGAGGCTTGGAGCAAAGAGAGGGAGGCCATGGCCCTAGGCCATGGTTCTTATAAAGCTTGGAGGAGCTTCAATGGAGGTGCTTCAATGGAGTTTCATCCAACAACAATGGGGAAGCCATCCTTTATCTTTCTTTATCTTTTTCTCTATGTAATTAGTGTTTAATTTAAGATTGTAATTGAAACTCATTTGCTTAATTTGAATGGATTTTCTCTTCCTTTTGATTATTGTTGCTCATATGAATTGGTTATCATAACCTATGCTTATAGATTAATTGCTTGGCTCGTAATTACCTTGGGAACCTATATGAAATTGACGAACGGATTATAGGTTGAGACCTAGTTATGATATCATGCGAGAGTTAAAGATTCTTGGGGGTGGATAATAAGATTATTGTGACGTGTGTCTTATTAATTATCTTTGAGAATAGGTGACTTGCTAGTATTTAGGATAGATATATACCTAAATGCCGTGTGTAACCATTATGAGATTACAAACTTAATGACTCCCTATGCGAAAGTTCATTTGTTTGATGGGTGATTGACTAAGATTTAGTGACGTGTGTCTTGTTGATTATTCATAGAATTGAATTGCTTGCTAGTATGTGGGATAGACATATACCTATGTGCCGTGTATGGGTGATTTTCATATGACCATCGAGAGAGGCTTATGAATATGGTGAATTTCTCGATTGGTAATTCTATGTGGTTAATTGATCTAAAGGAGAGTTAAGAGATTTGAACAAAGCATTGCACACCAAGTGTTTGACAAAATACTTGTATGGGAGAAATTGTAATCTTAGACCCTTATTTATCTATTTATGTTATTTATTTCATACAATTTAGATGTAACCTTTATCTATCTCTTCAATCAAATTGTTTAAATAAGATCGAGACGATATAAAGTTGGTACTTGGAAGTTCATTAGAGATAATTCCCTGTGGGTTCGACAACTCTCCCTTATCACTTTATTACTTGTTGACCGCGTATACTTGCGCGTAAATTGTCATATACAAAAAGGACAACAGCTGCCTCCTTTTGCAATTCGGGCTCCTATAAGGTTTGTTTACCACTTCTGAGAGTTACTGCCTGACATTCCTCTTTCCCATCTCTTCTTGGATTAGTCTCTGTGTTACTAGGAAGAGATCCCTGAGGTCTATTTGACATGGAACTAGCCATCTGCCCAATTTGATTTTCCAAAGCTTTAAGTGATGCTGCTTGGTTTTTAATCAAGATATCTTGGTTAGCCATGTGTTTCAATATCAACTCCTCAAAATCTGATTTTCTCTCTGGTTGTGGTTGTGAGGTTTGAGCTGTATGATGTTGTTGAGGCTGATTTTGGAACCCTGGTGGATGATGTGGCTTAGGAGCTTGCTGAAAATTTTGATTGTTGCTCCATGAAAAGTTAGGATGGTTCCTATTTCCAGCATTGTAAGTGTTTTGGTACTGATTTGGCAGTCTCTAGTAGCTACTTACAAACTGAACTGCCTCGTGGTCAAATGGGCATTGGTCATTGGCATGTGTCCCTACACAAACTTCACAAACAACCGCCACCTGCTGCACTTTTGAATCAGTTAAGGAATCAAGCTTCTTTGACATTGCTGCCATCTGAGCTGCTAAGGCTGTGATGGCATCCACCTCTAATACTCCGGCTACCTTTGGTTGACTCATCCTAGCAGTAGGCCATTGGTAGTTATTTGCAGCCATAACCTCCAATAAATCAAGTGCTTCCCCATAATTTTTAGCCATGAGAGATCCTCCCGCAACTGCATCTATGCAAGACCGATTGTGAGATCCCAATCCATTGTAGAAGGTATTCAATTGCATCCATGGGAGGAATCCGTGATGTGGGCATCTTCGAAGCAAATCTTTAAATCTTTCCCAAGCCTCATACAATGACTCCCCATGATGTTGTTCAAAGGTTGCAATTTCATTTCTCAATCTAGCAGACTTTGCAGGCGGGAAGAACTTTGCCAAAAATTTCTGTGCTAAGTCTGACCATGTAGTGATGGATCCCGGTGGTAATGAGTGAAGCCAACTCTTAGCTTTATCTCTCAAAGTGAACGAAAAAAGTCTAAGTCTCAAAGCATCATCCGTCACTCCATTAAATTTGAAAGTATCACATATCTTAATAAAGCTCAACAAATGCTCATTAGGGTTGTCATTAGGCAAACCCCCAAACTGTAACGAATTTTGCACCATCTGTATTGTCCCCGGTTTGATTTCAAAGGCATTTGCAGTTATTGCCGGTCTTGTGATACTAGACTGTAAATCACTTATCTGCGGCGTTACATAGTCTCTCAATGCTTTTTGTTCCTCTGCCGCCATAGTTTCTTGATTGTTAGAATCCCTGATTCTTTCTCTTCTTAGTCTTCGGGTATTTCTCTCGATCTCGGGATCGTAAGGAAATAACTCAAGACTTTGTGATCGGCGCATACAAATCAAGGGTACCTACACAATCAAGTAAATAAAAATTAAAAACAAGTTTAAATTAAGATCAATTCAACTATAATCAATATTGGTAAAGTTATTGTAAAATAATTCCCCGGCAACGGCGCCAAAAACTTGTTGGTTGATTTCGCAATCAATAAAACACGCGCAAGTATACACGGTCCACAAGTAATATAAGATAAGTAAAGTGTCGAACCCACGGGGAATTATGCTAAATAATTACCAAATATCAATCGCATGTAAAATCAATCTAATTTAAACAATGACAATATGATTTGTGTTTGTTGTTGATTATAACTAAAATAAAGACAATTTAGAAAGCAAGGTTTTACTAACACGGATAAAGTTCAAGATAAAAAGGTCTAAGATTACAATATCCCCCAACTCTTCATTTAAACATCATCCTCTCTTTTGTTTGGTAAATTAGAACATAAGAATTGCTATCCGAGAAATCACAAGTATATATAAGCCTTTCTCGATGGTCGAATACGTATTTCCTATTGTGGTGTATAGATATATTTCTATTCTACACACTAACAAGAATCTCATATCAAGAACAATTAATAAGATACATGTCACGTAAAATCCCATTAACCATTCTATCAATTACCAACTTTCACAAAAGAAATCATTAAACACGGATTCTCAATTGGATACATGTGGTATTTAGGTATATGTCTATCCTAAATACAATCAAATTATCAACCCTCAAGAATAATACATAAGACTCACGTCACATAATCTCATACATTATCCATAAAGAACATCTAATTTTCACATGAATTCATAACTAGGTCTCAACTTATACTTCCTCTCTCAATTCCATATAAGTTACCAAAGTAATTACGGGCCAAGCAATTAATCCTTAATCAAAGGTTATAAACTCCAATTCACAAAATGCCTAATTACCATTCAAGAGAGAGCATTAAATTTAAACTACAAGTTGGGTTCCATTGAAATCTTAGAATGAAGAGTTTAGCTCATATTAAATCTTAATAACATCATAATCTGATTATAGTACATGGTTGAAGTTGCAAAATAAGAAAGAAGAACTAAAACATATGAAGATACACCCTTTTTGTGATAAGAAGCTCCAATTGATGTGGTGTAGTTCCTCTTCTCTAATCCTTGCTCTCCTATTTCGTGCTCCTAGCCTCCTTGGTTGATGATATTCTGATAATCTTTCTTTTAGCTCCTTTGTTCTTCCCTTTTTAGCTCCAAACCCTAGCTTTTTCAATATGTGTAGCCAAGTATGAATGATACAATACTAACTCCCTGGATGCCTGATAATTCTTCCCTCTCTCCTCATTTTCCCGTTCCTGAAATTCCTCCTCTAGTGCGCCACAATAGCAGAACAGACAAAGCAAGCCGCTCCAGAAATCGCGCTCTCGCCCCGGCGAGAAAAACAGCCTGGGGAGCTCGCCCCGGCGAGGGCTCGCCCCGACGAACTTTTTAGCCTTGGAGGCTCGCCCCGGCGAGGAAAATGGCCTGGGGAGCTCGCCGCGGCGAGGTCTCATGTCCTGCGGAAATTACACTTTTGCCCCTGGACTTGCTAAAAACCGCCATGATCGTCCACAATTGTTCTCTGCACCACAAAAGCATAAAACAAGTAAATAAATACCATAAACACCTAAGGATAGCAAAGAATTGAGTTCAAAGGATAACTAATTCGTAGGTATAAAACTCATTCATCAGTATTTTGTGTATGATGAGTTATACTTTGACATGTCCCTTAAGACCTTTAGGGTATATCAAAGAGTATGATTGGGTATAATAAGTTGTACATGGAGATAGGTGAATGATCAACAAAGAATCTACCACGTCTAGTAAAAGATGTGAATGTCCTATGTGATTCGATAAATGACAACTCAGTAGTCCTTGGCCAAGGTAGAATGAAAATTAGAAAAGAGTTTCTAATTTGTATTATTTAGAGTTGTGCATTTGGGAATCGAAATACATATAATTAAATAAAAGACTTGACAGTAAATCTATGTCTTATATTTAATTGGGACATTGTATGGTAGAAGGATTGAATTGTACGGTAACTATGCACTGAAAGGTTTTTTTGTGATTAATGTTGAAATCTATATTATCTGGAAAGTCGTTGATCGCTAAGGGGGCTTACTCTTATTGTAGAATAAATATTATTTATTTTAATAAATTAAATAGTTTAATTTATTTATTTAAATATAATTAGAATTGTTCTAATTGATTTATTCACAACCGGTTTAGTATGGAGAACTTAAAGGGCCACACCGCAAAAGAAAAATATTTATTTAAGAAGTAAATGACATAATAAGTTAATTGTATTTAATTTAGTCTATGGAGATAGAATAAATTAAATAGCTTAATATTTATTATTTAATATTTTCGAAATATTAAATATAAATTAATAAGAGGAGTCTTATTATTATTATTACTATTATTTAATTCCTAATAGGGATTGAGAATTAATTAATAGAAGTACTCTCTCATGAATTCCTAATTGGATTAGGAGCATAATTAATTAAAGGAATTTAATTATAATAGAAACCCTAATCCTAAATAGTTTAGGGAAGGGTTTTCCTACATTTATAAATAAGAGAAGTCTTATCATAGATTGAAGTTACAGACTCTTGCATTAGATTGTGGAGAGTACTTGCAATTTCTATAAAGATAGAAACTAGGGTTTTGCTAACACCCATCTTCTTGAACAACTATTCTTCCTTGGTGGATCACCTCTAGAGGCCAAACACTTGGGTGGCTAATGTTGATCAAGCGAAGGAATTTAGTCGGTGGAATTCATGGAGAACGCGAAGGAATTGGAGGTGAACTTATACCCGAGGAAGCTTTGATTCACAAAGGTATAATTCTCTATCTCTATCTCTTTCGTTAATTGATAGTTGAACACAAAGAAAGATCATGGAGATGGTTTGTATGAAAAAAATTTAAAAACCATTTTATCACGCTTCCGCTCTATTTATGTAATTGATTGCATGCTTGCGTTATATACAAACCTAACAGTGGTATCGGAGCCAATACTTGTGTTAATTATTGATTTTGGTGATTCCATGTATGAATTGATATGCGATACGATCGGATTTTTGGGCTGAAAATTTTTCTGATTCTGCGTCGCAGCGCGGTCGCGCCGCTTCCAGTTCATTCTGGAGCGTGGCCATGCCCGACCCCAGAAATCGTTTCTGGGGTACAGCGCGGTCGCGCCGCTCCTAGTTCATTTTGGAGCGCGGCCGCGCCGGTCTGCAGGTTTTGAATTTTTTTTTTATTTTTCTCAATTAAAATAAATGGTTTATTTAATTGATAAAAGTTTAAAAATTAAAGATTTTTTCATTTGAAATATGATTTCAGATTGATAAAATTAAAGGAGTTTAATTTTGATTTGGTTTTTGATTAAAATAAAAGAGTTTATTTTGTTTCAAAACTAAATAATAACAAACTTTTAAGCCCATTAAATGATATCAATGCATATATGGAATAGTTTTATTATTCATGAGATGAATGTTATTTATTGATGCATATGGAGATATGTATGATAATAAATGGGATTGATTATGGATTATTGACCAATGTGTGATTGGATTTATTTTAGAGGATGCTTGAATAAATGGGTTTTTATAAATGGGGTCTGCGTACCTCGTCTTATCTAATTTTTCTTAATGTAAATTCTATCTCTCTCCTATGTACTTCCCCTTGACTGCTGATCAAGGTTTCTATTTATTGTAAATAGTATATGTAATATGATTAGTTAGAATTATTTTGAAGAATTGGAGACAAAGGAGCAAGGAGCGCATGAAGACTCGTTTGTAATGGAGCCCGGGTTTAAATATAATAATTATATTTAAATTTAATTCTTGCACCCTAGGTTTGACCTTTTGGTTCACTTGGTGGCTCTAGTGAGCCAAACTAGAATAAAAGTCCATAATCAATCCGAGTACAATATAATATTCTATATGTGCATGCTTACTATGTATATATATTATATATTATCTAACATGCTTCGCATGTTAAATAATATGACACGTATTTTATATGTATATGTACATGTACGCTAAACAAGATGAGACTAATAATAATATACCCCTCAAAGAAATCATATTAAGTCCTAAACGTTCAAAGATATTGGGAATATCGAACGTCGCCTTCTAGCATGGTAAAGCAATAGAGTATTAAATATTTAATATGAGTTTGTTGTGCACACACAAGGCGAGTATTAAATATTTAAGATGTTGTTTTATCACATTTGATGCTTATTAAGGAATTGAACATTACTGCTTTGTTATGCACACACAAGGGCGGTCTTTTTCTCTTCACATATATGGAAGTGTTAGGTTGGACTTAACTTAGATTATTTTTGTTCGGATGTGCATACACTTGACCATTATAATCTAAGAGGCAAAATACAAGGAGTTACATAGTGATGTAATTGACAATAGTTGTCAACCTATTTATTTATATATAGTTTGTTGTGCACACACAAGGCTATATACATTTGAAATGTGATCCTTATTCTCACTAGCAAATCTTTAATTAGATATGTCGAACTATATATTGAGGGTAATATAGTTTGATGAAAATAGTGGGAGATACTAATTTAAATAAAGACCTAATTTATTTTGATGATTAATAAAATGAATGTATGCTAAAATGTTGTCTATTTCACATGCAGAATTTAAAAATGTCAAACTCACTATCACTGCGTAGCATACTTGATGCTAACAAACTGACCGGATCGAATTACACGGACTGGTTAAGGAATCTGAGAATTGTTCTCACTGCTGAAAAGATTTCTTATGTCCTAAATTCACCAGTCCCTGCAAATGTTGCAGAAATAGCCTCTGAGGAAGAGATTGCTACTTTCTAAACGTGGCAAGATGATGCAATCTTGGCTCAATGCATCATGCTCGCATCCATGAGTAACGAGCTTCAGCGTCAACATGAAACTATGGATGCTCCTACTATATTGCTACACCTCAAAGAGTTGTATGGTGAGCAAAGTAGGACTGCTAGATATCAGATATCTAAGGAGCTCTTCCGATCTCGTATGACCGAGGGCACTACCGTTGAGACTCATGTCCTTAAGATGATCAATTTGATTGAACAACTTGGATAGCTTGGGTTCGTGATGGATGGGGAGTTAAGTCAAGATTTGATCTTGCAGTCACTCCCGGACACCTTCTCACAATTTGTTGTGAATTTTCACATGAATAAGTTGAATGTCAGCTTGCCTGAGTTACTTAACATGTTGAAAACTGCAAAAGGTCACTTCTCATCCAACAAGAACCAAGTCTTACTAGTGGATGATTCTTCCAAGAAAAGGAAGAGGCCCAAGGTATCTTCTGAAAAGAAGAAAAACAAGAAGGCTAAGGGCAAGGCGAAGAAAAAGGATAAAAAGAAACCTGATCCTGATAGCAAAGGAATTTGCTAGCATTGCAACAAGCCGGGACATTGGAAGAGGAACTGCAAGGAGTATCTTGCAGATCAAAAGCATAAGAAGCTTGGAGAAGCTTCGACTTCCGATCTAGGTTTGTTCATGATTAAAATTAATTTTTCTAAAAGTCAAAATTCTACTTGGGTATTGGATACCGGCTGTGGTTCTCACATATGTAATAATATGTAGGGACTAAGTAGAAGTAGAAAGCTGAACAAGGAAGAGGTCATCCTACGAGTGAAAAATGGAGCAAAGGTTGCTGCATTAGCTGTAGGAACTTATTGTTTAGCACTGCCTACGGGCAAATCCATTAGTTTAAATAATTGTCATTATGTTCCAACACTCATTAGAAACATTATTTCAATTTCTGTATTGGATATGGATGGTTTTGATATTATAATAAAGAACAACAGTTATTCTATTTAAAATAAAAATGTTTTATATGGCGTTGGCAATTTACTGAAAATATACTTCAAATTGAACAAACTAAGAAAAAAAAGAGAGATGATGTTAATTATACCTTTATGTGGCACTGTAGACTCGATCATATCAATAAAACAAGATTAACCAAGTTGCATAAAGATGAGCTTTTAGAGCTATCTGATTACGAATCATATCCAACTTGTGAATCTTGTCTCATGGGTAAGATGACTAAATCTCCTTTTAGTGGAAAAGGAGAAAGAGTTACAGAGTTGTTAGCATTGGTACACACAGACGTATGTGGACCTATGACAACGAATGCACGAGGAGGGTATTCTTATTTTATTACTTTCACTGATGATCATTCTAGATTTGGATATGTGTATTTAATGAAATACAAGTCTGAATCATTTGAAAAGTTCAAAGAATTCAGAAGTGAAGTAGAGAAGCAAACTGGTAAGAGTATTAAAATTCTTCAATCGGATCGAGGAGGGGAATACTTGACCAATGCGTTTCTAAGTTGTCTCAAAGAAAATGGTATAATCTCACAATGGACTCCACCAGGGACTCCACAGTTAAATGGTGTATCTGAAAGGAAAAATCGAACATTGTTGGACATGGTTCGTTCCATGATGAATTATACCGACCTTTCAGTATCCTTCTGGGGTTATGCCCTAGAAACGACTGCATACCTACTTAACAAGGTACCTACCAAATCCGTCCCAAAGACCCCATATGAATTATGGATAGGGAGGAAACCTAATCTTAAGCATGTTAAGACTTGGGGTTGTCCAGCTAATGTCAAAAGGTTTGAGCATGATAAGCTGAAGACTAGATCCGATAAGTGTAGATTTGTGGGATATCCTAAAGAAAGTTTAGGATATTATTTCTATCATCCTACTGATCAAAAGGTGTTTGTTGCGAAACACGCTGCCTTCTTGGAAAAGGAGTTTATCCTTGAAGGGATCAGTGGGAGTAAGATATATCTTGAAGAAGTTCAAGAACCACAAAATACTACGGATCAAAGTCAGGTACCTGACCAAGTGGAAGAACCTTCTGTATCACAATCTATTCGTAAATCTGGAAGAGTACCGAAGATACCTGATAGGTATAGATTCATCATAGATGATGATGATGAGGTACACATCATAAATGATGATGATCCATTAACTTATGAAGAGGCTATGAGTAGAAAAGACTCAGAGAAATGGCTAGAAGCCATGAAATCCGAGATGGACTCCATGTATGAAAACCAAGTATGGACTTTGGTTTCACTACCTGAGGGCATTAAGCCTATTGGGTGTAAATAGGTCTTTAAGAGAAAGACTGAAGTGGATGGTAATATAGAGACCTATAAGGCCCGACTGGTTGCAAAAAGTTTCAAACAAAGACAAGGAGTTGACTATGATGAAACCTTCTCACCAGTAGCTATGCTCAAGTCCATTCGGATTTTGCTTGCAATTACAGCTTATTATAACTGCGAAATCTGGCAAATGAACGTGAAAACGGCCTTCCTCAATGGAGAGCTTGAGGAGAATGTATATATGATATAGCCAGAGGGTTTTATTTCAACGGTTGGAACAAACCAAGCCTGTAAGCTACAACGATCCATTTATGGATTGAAGCAAGCTTCTCGAAGATGGAACATCCATTTTGATGAGATAATCAAAAAGTTTGATTTTATCAAAAAATGAGGATGAACCTTGTGTGTACAAGAAGGTTAGTGGGAGTGCTGTTTCATTCCTTGTATTATATGTTGATGATATATTACTGATAGGGAATGATGTTCCTATGCTACAATTGATCAAAATTTGGTTATCTAAACACTTTTCCATGAAGGACTTGGGTGAGGCATCCTATATTTTGGGGCTAAAGATCTATAGAGATAGATCTAAAAGGATGCTTGGCTTGACCCAAGGAAAGTACATTGACTCGATGCTAAAGAAGTTTAGCATTGAAGATTCTAAGAGAGGTCTCATGCCGATGAGCCATGGAATACATCTCTCCAAGAAACAGGCCCCAAAAACACCTGAAGAGAGAGACTGTATGAGTAAGATTCCTTATGATTCAGCAATAGGATCTATTATGTACGGTATGATATGTACCAGACCAGATGTCGCTCATGCACTTAGTGTAACAAACAGATACCAGTCGAATCCAGGAGAAGAGCATTGGAAAGCAGTGAAAAACATCCTAAAGTACTTAAATCCGTTTTCAAACGGACCAAGATGACTATAAATCCGTTTCAGGGTATGTGTTTACCTTAAATGGTGGCGCAGTGAGTTGGAAAAGTTCCAAGCAGCAAACAGTTACTGATTCAGTGACAGAGGCAGAGTACATAGCTGCAAGTGAAGCTGCAAAGGAAGCTGTTTGGATGAAGAAGTTCATAACTGAACTTGGAGTGGTTTCTAGCATTAGAGGAGTCGTACCTTCATTCTGTGACAACACCAGAGCTGTTGCGCAGGCTAAGGAACCCAGGTCTCATCAGAAATCCAAACACGTGTTGCGGCGGTTTCATTTGATTAGAGAGATCATTGAAAGAGGAGATATCACCCTGGAGCGTGTGGACTCTCAAGACAATATTGCAGATCCATTTACTAAAGCTTTAACACAACAACAGTTTGATCGTCATTTAGAGAAGATAGGTATTAGATACCATGACGATTGACTTTAGTGCAAGTGGGAGATTGAAAGTAGTATGCACACAAGTCAATCATATTTGATATGATGTAGCATATACTTTGTAATCTTATTCATTTATTAATAAAAGAATTAATTTTCTTAAAAGGCATTTTATATTATCTACATAGTGTTGTCATATTAAATGTGATAAACCCATAGTTTTGAGCAATGCTTTTAGAATCATGATGGTGATCATGCTAATGAGATCTAAATTCAAGATAGCTCACAAACTAAAATCGTTCCTAATTATTAGATTACTAAAAAGGGGATTAGTGAATCCTGATAGATTAGTACATACGTTACTTGCTCTTAGGAAGAGGATGATTGATCTCATAATCATTTTTGTGGAGACACTAAAGCAAGTATGTAGGTGTTTATTGGAGAATAAGTTCACTAAACGTGGCTCGCTAAGGAATACCTAATGGAGTTTTACTCGCCTGTCAATAGGAATTCCTCTAGTGATAGTAGTACAAGTGATCCTTGGACTTGAGATCATCATAGTATCTTGTATATGATGAGTTATACTTTGACATGTCCCTTAAGACTTTTAGGGTATATCAAAGAGTATGATTGGGTATAATAAGTTGTACATGGAGATAGGTGAATGATCAACAAAGAATCTACCACGTCTAGTAAAAGATGTGAATGTCCTATGTGATTCGATAAATGACAACTCAGTAGTCTTTGGCCAAGGCAGAATGAAAATTAGAAAGGAGTTTCTAATTTGCATTATTTAGAGTTGTGCATTTAGGAATCGAAATACACATAATTAAATAAAAGACTTGACAGTAAATCCATGTCTTATATTTAATTGGGACATTGTATGGTAGAAGGATTGAATTGTACGGTAACTATGCACTGAAAGGTTCTTTTGTGATTAATGTTGAAATCTATATTATCTGAAAAGTCGTTGATTGCTAAGGGGGCTTACTCTTATTGTAAAATAAATATTATTTATTTAAATGAATTAAATAGTTTAATTTATTTATTTAAATATAATTAGAATTGTTCTAATTGATTTATTCACAACTGGTTTAATATGGACAACATAAGGGTTACACCGCAAAAGAAAAATATTTATTTAAGAAGTAAATGACATAATAAGTTAAGTGTATTTAATTTAGTCTATGGAGATAGAATAAATTAAATAGCTTAATATTTATTATTTAATATTTTTGAAATATAAAATATAAATTAATAAGAGGAGTCTTATTATTATTATTATTATTATTACTATTATTTAATTCCTAATAGGGATTGAGAATTAATTAATAGAAGTACTCTCTCATGAATTCCTAATTAGCTTAGGAGCATAATTAATTAAAGGTGTTTAATTATAATAGAAACCCTAATTCTAAATAGTTTAGGGAAGGGTTTTCCTACATCTATAAATAAGAGAAGTCTTATCATAGATTGAAGTTACAGACTCTTGCATTAGATTGTGGAGAGTACTTGCAATTTCTATAAAGATAGAAACTAGGGTTTTGCCAACACCCACCCATCTTCTTGAACAACTATTCTTCCTTGGTGGATCACCTCTAGAGGCCAAACACTTGGGTGGCTATCGTTGATCAAGCGAAAGAATTTAGTCGGTGGAATTCACGGAGAACGCGAAGGAATTGGAGGTGAACTTGTACCCGAGGAAGCTTTGATTCACGAGGGTATAATTCTCTATCTCTATCTCTTTCGTTAATTGATAGTTGAACACAAGGAAAGATCATGGAGATGGTTTGTATGAAAAAATTTAAAAACCGTTTTATCATGCTTTCGCTCTATTTATGTAATTTGATTACATGCTTGCGTTATATACAAACCTAACAAAAACGAGATGATACACATCATCAGAGCATCCACTCGAGTGGATCTCCATATATCCTCGGATATGGCAAAATCATCCCTGAAAGATGCGGAACTCCCAGAAGTACCAAATCTATCAATGAAGAAATCCAAAGACACGACATGACCCACATGAACCTGAGCACAGGGACCCACTCGCCTCAAACCAGTGGCAGTCATGAACTGACGCCGCATATGACCCACATGAACCCAAGCACAGGGACCCACCAAGGGTAAATCGGTGATACGAGCATACTCCTCAAAGGTTGGCGTAAGCTCCAAAGATCCGAACCGAAAGACATGGCGAGCCAGAATCCAATGGAAAATCATAGCCTCGATAAATCCCTCCGGCACCTGAAATGATAAGAATGACAACGAGTGCCTCAACAGCCTACCGATTATCAAACCAATCCTTCAATCTGAAAGCAGTACTACTAGTGGAATAATGGTCCAAGCGAGTGACAGAAGACAAGGCCATCTGTAAAAACAGTATCAAAAGACTATACAGGGGTCAATCTTATACATTCAGTTCATATATAATAAACATGCATCACGACAAATAAAATGAACAAGCATGTACATTAGCATCTTTAACTGATCCATACATATAAATCTGCGAATTATACATCATTTTACAATAGACAATAGACATCATCCACATACAATACATGAAAACGTAAAAGACAAAATATACAGGGAAAGGGGCACGAGCACCCAGCAACTAGTATAAAGCTACTAAATGAAATCTAAGTCATCTACAAAGGCAGTGTCATCATCAAACCGACCAACTCTATCAAGGTCCTCCTAGCTCGGAGCCTCTGGGTCAAAGTTCAAGTCAGGGCAATAAAAGGGTAGAGCACCTCCCCCAGGAATATCAATCGCATTAGGACCGGCAGTCGAACCAGAGCTGCGACGACCTGAGAAATCGGATAGCCTTGTAATTAGGTTTTTCGATATTTATATCTAATAAAATAAAATTTTATGGATATTATTATGTATAAATGTGATTGTATGTGTTTAAAGATCGTATTATGACCTAGATTGTGTTTACGTATTATAATTTACGAACTAGGGTTTTGTAGACGAAAATAAAATAAAAATCGGGAAAAAGACATAAAAATACTATTCACGCTAAAAATGCCTTTACATTTTTTAATTTTTCGAAAGACGCCATAGCGTTTATATGACGTCACGAGACGTAATCTCTAATAAAATTCAAAAATGAAAAACGCGGTTTTTCGACTTGTCAAACGAATTTCGAAAGTCAACCGAGAATAATACGAGTATAATACGATATTATATGAGTAGAATACGAGAATGATACGAGTAGAATATGAGAATAATACGAGTATAATATGAAAATTATATGGTAGGAATACGAAAGTCAAAGTCGACGATTACGGCTAACTAACTAGTTGGAGTAATCAAACTAAAAGAAGAAAACCTAGTTAAGTTAACTTAATCCAAGTGAATTAAAATGGACCAATGAGAGGGGAGAGCTTGCCTGGTAAGCTAGCCATCCTATCCCCCATGTATTAACCCTAGTTAGCTTAACTTGGTTCATGGTTAGGTTAAACTAGGGGTTTGTTAATAAAAGAGGCCCAAAGGACCAAACTACCCCAACTCTTGCACACCCTATAAATAGAAGCTCATTCCTCTTCATTTCTCACCAATTCCCCAATCTAAGAGAAGAAACTCTAGAGAAATTGAGAGAGGAGGAGAGAGAGCTTGGGCAAGAGGAAGGGAAAAGGAGGGATCAAACAAGCTTTGATCATCCATAGCAAGATCAAGAACAAGAAAGAAGAAGAAAGAAAGAAGAGAGGTATAAGATGATGGAGATGATGGTTATATGTTTAAACCACATAGGAATGTATGAAAAATGAAGGTAATGAGAAAAGTTGAACCCTAATTTTTAAAATCAATTCTTAAAGCTTTATATACATATATTGCTTGCTTGTTAGTAGTTGTTGTGGTTTGATTGGGGATCATGATGGATCTGAAGTTATAAGGTGGTGTATGATAGTGTTTCATGTATTAAATCACTGGTAATATGCATGTAAAGTGGAACGATAATAAAAACGTAAGCCTATGCGTAAGGATGAATAAGAACGAGTAATGAACTGTTAATCGGACTAGTGTAATATTTAGTTCGTATATCGTATGAGAAATCCGAGAAGAAGGAAATATATGTATGTGTGTTAAGGAAATGTTCCAATTGGAACGGAGTAAAAATATGCTATAACGAAGTTATGGAAAAAATTTTGTAAAAGATGTTAAATAGTGGAAACCCTAGGTTGGTATGTCTTTCAGGCCGATCTTGCGGGTAATGAACGTCTCCAAAAAATATTGATTTTCTGGGGATTATAGTTTGTAGTAAACATGAGTCGTAGGCTAAAGAACGAGCTCAATCCGACTTAGGATGAGCGAGTTACGCCAATTTGAAAATTTGATGTTGAAAACTAGTTCACGAGGGATTTTTGAGCCAATTTTTAGGCTTGTTAGAGAATCAGAAAAATTATTTTGTCTGGGGAGATTTATAGAGGATGTTACGAGCAAGAAAATGGCTTAAGAACGGACTCATACCGATATTGGATGGGCGAGTTATGGTGTTTCAAAGTAGGTGCTTTAAAATTGTTCGAAACCAAAAATGTCGGAAACTTGAAGTTTCTGCAGGGTTAGTGCGGCCCGCGCCAACCATAGGCTTAAAACGGCGCGCCCCGCGCCAATGGTGTAGTGGGCTAGATAGCTTCAACGCCACTTAGTAATCTGGGCATAACTTTTTCATACGAGCTCTGATTAGGATGATTCAAGATAATCTAGAAAGATAAGAAGTAGATCTACAGCTTTCATTCTTTAAGAATTGAGAGATAAGGCTTGGAGCAAGGTTGAAATTGGGCATTTTTTGGGGCTATTGTGCAATCGGGCGTGCGATGTGCGAACTTTTCGGAACGCCGTGATGCCATGCCATGTTATTCCAATTTCTAAATGTTGAACTTTGGAAATGTGATTTAGGATAATGTAAACCAAGGTATGGTAGACAAGTTGAGCGTGCTAAGCATATGCAAGGGCGTGTCGCTTAGGTGTTTGTATAGGCGGATCGAACGTGCGACGTACGAACGTCGAAATGTCGTGCTAAATATTAATGAACTTAAAGAGTGTTACAATTCAAATGAAACAGACGTTATAAAATATGAAGTAGTGTTAATGTAAACATATAATTGGCGTCACTATGTGGCTAATCGGTGTGTCGTCATACATAATCATGTGTAGGACGTTCGAAGAGAAATATAGCTTAACGTTATAAGCAGCGCTTAAGACAAGTTTCTAACTCTTGTCTAAACCTTATGTTATGCAAGATTTCTATCTATGTGCAAATGTTTTATGTTTGTACAAGATGTTTAGCTATTGATTGTGCGATGTGCCAATATCTGCACTTAGGTTCTTTTGTGATGAATTGTTCTATGATTGAACTGTTCAAGTGTTTAAAGTTTTGTTATTCATGAACTTCGTAGAAAGTATGTCGATGCCAATTGTTTCGGCTAGACAAATGTTAAAGTAAGTGTCGATGCCAATTATTTTCGGCTAGACAAGTGTAGAGATAAGTTATTGAATGATTGATATTCTAATAAAGTTAAGGAAAGTTAATTCAAACTAGAGAAAACTGGTGTAAGTATGAGAGAAGATGAACTAGACACGAGTTGTGTCATAATAATGAAGTAGACACAAGTTGTGTCATAATAATGTAATAGACATAGGAGATGTCAGATTTAAGAAAGAACAGAGAAAGAAAGATTAAGGTCTTGAGATTAGATTAATATGTCGTTACAAAAGTGTTAAAGGAAACTGTTGTTCCTATTTATTCGAAACTGCTTCACAACTATTGTTCAGTTGTTGAAGTTTTCAAAGAATATATTGATATTCATTGTGTTGTGATTGTTTATTCAACTATTATACTTGTTGAGCAATTAAATGCTCACCCTTGCTTTAAATAAAACATTTTTAGCAAAGCTAGAACGAACCGTGGAATCCGGTGAAGATTAAGGAAGAGATAAAGTATTTGATTAGAAGATCACATGTTAATTTTATATGTATCTGTTGTGGCAAATAAAAGTCACAGTTGTATTGATGTAATAGATAAATGATGTAATAATAATTATTTGTATGTATTTAAAGTTATAAAGGTATTAGAACCTGGGATTAGAAGGTGGCATATTATAATATATTGAAGTTACATTTATGTCTTAAGATTATATGTGTATGTGGTGAATGTTTAGCACCGTGATGCACCGAACCCGGGTTTAAAGGTAGACCCAAATTTCGGGGGATTACAAGAGCCCAGTCCAGCGGGATCACATGTAAAAGCCTCTGTTGGGTCCCTGCCCAGCTGACGAACAAAGTAGGACAACTAATCCACCTAGCGAGTCAAATTGACAATCTGATCCGGATGCGTCGATGCTCAAACACAGGCCATCCAGTCAGACATCATCACTAACCCAGCACGAGGTCTCCCAAGAAGTGAGTTGCCCAGGTCTGCGCACCAATAGTCCGGGGCCTCCACCAGGCAGTAAAAACCTCCGAAGTACTGGGACCATCCGATAACAAGAAGTCATCTATGCCCTCTAAGGGAATCTCTGCAATCGGCATGTCATAGGCCAGGATCTCCGAGGAAAAGGATGAAAAGGGATACAGATCTCCCCCGAAACACATCTGAAGGCTCACTCCCCGAGATAGAGCTCCCAACATCCGTACAATAACAATGGAACCCGACGGGTAGACAGTGCGAACTCTGACCCAGTCGAAAAGCCCTCCTCAAAACCGACAGACAAATGCTCCAATGAATATGGGACCCAAGTCAAATCAGCAACGGTGATCAACTCCAGTTGAAGGCGGTAATGTGAAAAACTATCAAAAACGGGGACCTCCTCTAAAGTAGTATGATACCACCGGCGACCCCGAGGATAAGTATCCAAGCCTAGAGTGGTAACAGGACGAAGACATGAGAGTCTCTCATAAGCCCAAAACTAAAATATCAACAACAACTATATCAGAACAAATGACGAAAACATATAGATGGAGAGGATAAGACGAGTCGAAAAGAAGGCTTACCAGGACGAATGGAAAGAAGCCGAGCCAAGCATTGGTCTAACCCTCTAAATGAAGACGCATCCCGTGGAGGAAATATGCAAACGTGAACGACCCCCAATCGTAATCTCCAATACCTCAACGTCCCGAAGAGCTCCTACCAGACTGAAATGAACTGTAGCGGAGTTGTTCGCCAGAAAACAATACCTCATGATAATCAAAAAAAGATGTCTACATCATGGACTTCCAAAGTGGTTGCAAGTACAAACTTTTTACAATGGGTTGTTTAACACAACACGAACTAGTATTGATGCTGTCGGAGAGCCTTAATGGGTAAGAGTTTTGAAGAAGCGTATGAATAATTGGAGACCATGACTGCAAACAATTATCCGTGGCCAACTGTGCGAATGACTCAACTAAAGACTGGAGGAAAAATTGAGGTAGATGCGGTGACAGCTCTGGCTGCACAAATGCTAAATTTGTCAAGAAACGTTGATGCAATGGGAACACAATCAGTGCAACAGATAGTTGTAGTCTGTGAATTGTGTGCAGGGAATCATCATACAAACCAGTGTGCAATCAATATTGAATCAATGAATTTTATTGGAAACAAGCAGGGTACATATTCTAACACATACAATCTGGGGTGGAGGAATCATCCAAACTTTTCTTGGAGCAACAATCAAAATCAATCATTGGCCCCAAGACAGTTTCATCCCCCAGGATTCTAAGGCAAAGCAAACCCACAACCGGAAAGGAAGCCTAGTATAGAAGAAATACTAACAAAGTACATTGTTATCAATGACACGAGGATGAATAGCTTAGAAGGTTCACTTCAAAATTTGGAAACTCAGATGGGACAACTAGCAAGTGCAGTGAATAGTCGTCCACATGGTGCTTTACCGAGTGACACCGAAGTCAACCTGAGAAGAAAAAATAACGAGCAATGCAAGGCTATTATGTTGAGAAGTGGGAAGAGTTTGACGAAAGAGGATACCATACCAGCACGAAAGATTGATACTGATAAAGAAGATGGAATTGAAAATGATGTGAACAGGAATGAAGAAAAGAAAAATGAAGAATTAGAATCGAAACAGTGCAAGGGTAAGCAAGGAGCAGAGAATTTCGTCGCGCCATATCCACAACAGTTAAAGAATCAGAAGTTGGACAGTCAATTTTCAAAATTCTTGGAGGTTTTTGAGAAAATACAGATCAATATCTGTTTTGCATAGGCATTAGAGCAGATGCCAAGTTATGTCAAGTTCTTAATGGAAATTCTCTCAAAGAAAAGAAGGATGGAAGATTGCGAAATGCTAGCCTTAACAGAGGAGTGCAGTGCAGTTATTCAGCAGAAGCTACCAACTAAATACAAGATCCAGGGAGTTTCACAGTTCCATGCACTATTGGGAAACACTTCGTGGGAAAAGCTCTAAGTGATCTTGGCGCGAGCATTAATCCCATGCCGTTATCAATTTATGAGAGACTTGGGTTGAAAGGAATAAAACCGTCGAATATGACTATAGAACTGGTAGATAAATCAATCACACGTCCAAAATGAGTTATCGAGGATGTGCTAGTGAAAGTTGATGCATTTGTTTTTCCAATGGATTTTGTCATTCTTGATTATGATGAAGATAAGAAGATACCATTAATTTTGGGACGACCATTCCTAGCCACGGGATGTACACTGATTGATGTAAAGAATGGAGAACTTACGATGTGGGTCAATGATCAAGAGATCAAGTTTAGCGTGTTCGATACAATAAAAATCCCGAATGAAGTGGAAGAATGTTATGTTGTTGAAGAGATTTTAGAAGATGAGACATGGGAAGACGACCATAGTGAAGAAAGGAAAGAAAATGAAAAGCGAGGAAACATGAAAGAGATTGGGCAAGTGAAGCATGATATGGGATGCGCAACCGAGGGCACTCTCGATCATGTCAACAAGCCCGAGTGATTTAAAAAGAAGAAGTCAGGCTGAAGGCTTAAAAACAAGCGCTACCGGGAGGCAACCCATGGGTTAATTAAAAATTAGATTTGAATTAATTCAGTTTATTTGTTTTTGTTTAATTTCTACATAATTAATTGATTAAGTTGAGCTTTGTTGGCAAATTAATTTAGGGGATACAAGATGTTCATTAAAATTATGGAGATTGAGAATTAATTCATTGTGTGAGAAGCATGCATTGGAATGGCTGAGGAAAAGGGAAAATTTTGGTCTAGCAAACTTTCAGTCGTGCACCAATCAGAGATCATGGGCCGCGGCATGCCTCAAGGGTCGCGACACCCACTTTCAAGAGCCGCAACGCTCAAACTTTTAGCACAAAATAAAAAAACCCAAACTCAAGGGCCGCGGTTCGTATTCATAAGTCGCGGCGCACACATCAAGAGCTGCGGCGCTCGTGCGTATATCAACAGAAATTAGCGCGGCACCCGTGCACCATTTCCCCCACTCCCCCCATCTCTCGGCACTCCATCTCCCATTCAAACATAACTTCCCCAAAAATAATCACCCACATTCCATATTCACCCAACCAAATCAATTCATACCATAAATAGAGATTCAATTCCATAATAACTTAACAATTTAACCCTAATTCCATCACTGCAAGGAGGGTTCAAGTATTTATAGTAGAAGAAGGAGTTATAACCTCAAGTTCATAAGTTTTTCATCTTCCTCAAACACACAAGGTATTAGGTACATGCAATCACTTCTCTCTATCCTTGTGATTGAATTACACTAGTTGCGATTCTTTTTGGTGTTTGAAACCACGATTTGAGGAGATTAAAGCAATTAAGGGGCTTGGATTTTGGGCACAAATTTGGATGCACACCAAGTGTTTGTTATATTGCTCTAACAACATTCTTCATCACTTTCGTTGAATTTCAAGACTTGTTAAGCACATATGGCACCCAAACGTCAACGTACATCACAGGCTTCTTCTTCCACCTATGATCATTCAAAATTTGTTAGTGAAGAAGCTTCAGAGTGATTTCATGCCTCATTGGTGCACACAAATTTAATTCCGGAACATGGCTTGGTACCACAAGAGGCCAATGGGCTTGAAATCCGGTGAATGATTTTGGAACGTGGCTGGGGGGCATTGACATCTCAACCCGAAGCCGCTGTAGTAGCAATTGTAGTGGAATTCTATGCTAATGCGGTTGAGGCGGTAAACAAGGTAGCCATGGTTCGAGGCAAGGCGGTACCTTTTGATAGCAAGGCGATCAATGAATACTATGGCCTACTAAACATGGAGGATGATGATTATACAAAGTTCATTTAGGATGGACCAAACGGCGATGAGGTTATTCAAGGCTTATGCAAGCCTGGGACGCAATGGATAATTCGAGTAACTTCTACAGTTTTTTCCCCTCAGAATGGACTGAGTAAATATGGTAAGGCTTGGTTTTATTTTATTAGTGCTAAATTAATGCCTTCCTCTCATGTTTCAGAAGTAACCAAGGCCAGGGCGACCCTCTTATATGCAATTGTAACTGGAAAAAGTATTGACGTAGGCAAGGTCATTTATAGCTCCATTCGTCATGCATTACAAAGTGGTACATCTGGCGAATTTCCACACCCATCCCTCATATGTGGGTTGTGTAAGAACGTCGGAGTTATTTGGCGAGCAGATGAAATATTTGAGCAACCAAAGTCAGTGTTAGACAACAACACCATCGGCAAATTCAAGGAGCCTGTAGGCAGCTATCCAAATATGAGCGGAGCTGGATACAATAAAACTTTTGATGATGTTTTTGCCACTGGTCAGATAGAAGGGGCGGGTCCATCGCAAGAGGTGAGTTCATCTCATGGCGCTAGGCGAGCAGGACGTGGTGCTTCGTCTGATACTTGCTGAAGTTTGGGCTATAAGGAGGACCCAGACGAGCTTGGAACGAGGCCAGGATAATCTGTTGAGTCTGAATCGTCAGCAAACCCGCCGAGTGAATCAAATAGCACACCGAGTTGACAACTATGTGAACTACACAAATAGCATCATAAATACATTTGCAACTCAGTTCAACATCAACAATCCTGATCCGATTCGCTTTCCTCCATCCCCAGTGTTTCATGATTCTGCTTTTGAGACAGATGAGGAGTCGGATAGCCTTGCTGATGATGAGGATGATGCTGGTGATGCTACTGGTGATGCTTGATTTCCAGGGAAATTTCTGGTATTACATTGAGGGCAATGTAATATTCAAGTTTGGGGGAATGGTTTGATGATACTTTACGTTTTAATTTGTTGTATTTATTGGTTTAAGACTTATTTAATTATTTGCATAGTTAATTTTAGGATTTAATTATTGCAGTTGTTTTTAGGATATTTAGCGCTTTAATTTTTGCATATTTATTTGCATTTAAAAAAATAAAAAAAATAAAAAAAATAAAAAGGTAAATAAGTAGTGAATCTTTAGAATAGCCGATGATAAGAGATGATTAAATGTGTTAGCGAGATAGAAAAACTTTTGAATCTTGTGTTAAACCTTCATATCATTTTAGAAGTCGATTTTGCGTAGTTATGATCCCTATTATCTTGAGCACTTAGATTCCATTGAAATTGATCGAATCCTTAAGGAAACTATAGTTCGAAACCTTGGTAGGAGATATTATCACGAGTTAGGATTATGTTACAGCTTTAATTGAAGCAGTGGTAGTGAATTGCTTAAGTTTGGGGGAAAAGTATGGTTCAAATGAAAAGAAAGAAAAAGATGATATGCTCCCTAGAGTAAGAATTATGGTGGAGTGAATTGAGCTTAAAAAGTGTACTACTTGATAATAATTAAGATGAGATGGAGTGTAAAACGCACTCATCATGCATGTGACTAGGAGCATAAAACGCACTCACCTTGAAAAGAAGGAAGAATGACAATACTCTAGGAGGAATAGCAGAAAATTAGATTGAACTGAATTCTCTTGATTTGAACGATGGGTATCCTAGTTGAGATTACTGTGGTGATATGTCCTGTCGGTCGATGACTTCTTTATACCATGTGTTCGTGATATAGTCCTTTTAAGGTCTGAGTGATTTGGTGGAGATTACACACACACACACACAATGGGATTGTATCTATTGTGAATTGGCGACTGAGTGGTTGATAAGTTTACACAGATTTAAGTGTTATAAGTTATTGTATGATCTTGGAGGCTATGAATAGGTTCATGATTATCTGAGGAGTAGGATGCATGTTCTTAATTTTTAGGATTTATTTATTATTTTGAGTTTTGTTTGAGGACAAGAAAATACTTAAGTTTGGGGGTATTTGATGAGTAGATTTTATATCTATTAATTGGGTATGTTTGACTTGAGTATTTTGTTTTTCTTAAGAGTTTTTAGTAGTATTTTAGTGCATTTTAATAGTTTTTATGAATAATTGATTTCAGCCTGTGAATGTGTAAATAACAGATATTATTGCAAGTTTAGCCTGGATTTGTTGCTACAAGTGATGATTATCGTTTGGCGAAAGTTAAATAGGTGAATAAGTTTTAGTAGCTACAATTCATGAGGAAGATTGGCCAAAACAGATAAACAAAGGGAGAATTAAAGAAGGCCAGGGTTTTGGAGTCGCGGCGCTTGAGGATGTAAGCTGAGGCGCGCAGATAAATGAACAAGGGCCGTGGCGCACTAAACCAAGAGTCGCGGCGTATGAAATATAAAGGATGGAGCCGCGGCGCATGAATCTGAGAGCCACGACGCTTACTATGTACCTAGCGTGCGAGCGTGAAGCTACGCGCTCGGTGGATTTATTTCCTTTGGCCGAAGATTTGATTTTATTTGCACTTATCATGTATGGATTGGAACTTATCGGTAGTTAGTAATAGACTAATAAAAAAGGTTTTCATTCATTCATTTTAAGCAGAGGAAAAAAACGGAGATTTAGAAAAATTGAGAATTATTTCAGTACGTAGAAAATAAGGGTTTCAGCAGAGCTTTATTCCAGAGAAGACTTGAAGCTTAGGAGGAAGACCAAATTCGACAGAGTTTAATTCTTTTCTCTTATTTCTTCATTTTGTAATCTAGGATGGGATCTGATGAATCGTTGATGTTCTTTACTTTGAATATGAACTAATTCTTTTATTTAAGGATTCAATGGAACCCGATGACGATTTTATTTAATATTTATTAGTTCTTTTATTAAAGTTAATATGGAAGAATTGTTTATTATATCTTATTTTATTTGCATAATTGCCTGATCATCAATTATTAGATGGACCTAGATGACATTTGACAATGGAATTTAGGTTAAGATCTGGATATAATAACTTGTGATTAGTAATTCTTTTCAGTAATAATAATTGATGTTGGAATACTAATTTTGTGGATGGGATAGGAATATACCCGAAAACCGCAAGCAACTGTTAGAAAATGAATCTTAATGAATTTATTATTATTATTTCTCATAGGAATATAGTGAAATTAATAATAATAGATATGCTTTAAAATTATTCGAAATGTGGTTATAATAATTATTAGTGATTTTCTGTTGACAATTCTAATTAGTCAATTTAATAGAAGAATGATAGTATTACTTAAATGATTCATCGGGGGAAATTGACTCCTTAACCTCTTTATTTAGTGATTTGATATTTTAGTAGTAATTATTTAATTAAGTTACTTATTTGATATCATAATAATCTAGATTAAATTAATTGATGTAAAATTAGTGTTTAGAATTATTCAAGTTGTAATTTGCTCCTCGTGGGTTCGACACTCTACTTTCACTTTATTACTTGATTGACCGTGTATACTTGCACGTAAATTGCTAGTATAGATTTAACCCATCAATAACAATGGGTCTTAAGACATCAAAAATGAGAAAACGATAAAAAAAAGACCAAAAATGAGAAAAAACGGTAAAAATGGATCAAAAATGAGAAAACGTGGTTGAATATTGAAGAAAGTGTATCTTCTTTTGCTTAATCGGCAATATGACCATTGGGGATGAGACTCAGCGAAAGCATAGGGGACGAGACCCGGGGATGTGGTCGTTGGGGGACGAGACTCAGCGAAGGCATCGGGGACGAGTCCCGGTGATGTGGCCATTGGGGACGAGACTTAGCGAAGGCATCGAGGACGAGACCCGGTGATGTGACCGTTGGGGACGAGACTCAGTGAAGACACCGGGGACGAGACCCGGTGATGTGACTGTTGGGGACGAGACTCAGCAAAGGCATCGGGGATGAGACCTGGTGATGTGACCGTTGGGGATAATACTCAACGAAGGCATCGGGGACGAGACCCGGTGATGTGACCGTTGGGGACGAGACTCAGCAAAGGCATCGGGGACGAGACCCGATGATGCGAGCCTATTGGGGACGAGACCCAGCGAAGATATTGGAGACGATACACGGTAATGTCAAAATGATGACGGTTTCCCCCAACGGAGTAGCACGAGAGTGAGATTCCGCATTCTGCATCATTTTATAACTATCTTGCATCCTTGTGCATTGTCAATATATTTTGTCATGCATTGGGTGTCTATATCTTTGTCATGTTCATTTCATTGCATTGCATAAACATGACAAAGAGGGGCATCCGTAAACACCTAAAATTTGGCTTTCTGTTATCTAACCTTGGCAGGAAGGCAAAAGCGTCATTTCACCCTAATGACGAGGATGTCAAACAAAGAATTTCAAGACTTATAATGAATGTAAAGAGTTATCACAACGACCATCGAGTGACAAACTACTCAAGGCATGACGGTGAACTGACTGACATCTATGGGAAGATCCATTTCTGTATTTTTGCTCTATCTTCCCGGATTCGAAATTGAATAAACTTTATGTCAGTGCGTAGCTCTCGAAAAGAGCTTTCCAGAATGGTATGACACGTCTTCCAACTCTTCTCGGATTGAAAGTTACGAGCGTTTCAGCAAACAAGACGAAAAGCCGACTACACGACACAAACACCGAGGCAGGTGGGCCCCACCTGGGCTAGCCGTAGGTACACCTGTGGCTGCCTAGGGAAGCCTATATATGGGTGATTTCAGCAGATTTTCAAAGATAAAGAGCAATTTTAGAGAGAGAAAGAGTCATTCTAGAGTGAGAAGGTGGCGTTTTTAAGAGAAAATACTCCATAGATCTCACATAAATCTAGATACTTGTACATAAATCTATCATCAAGTAAGTGAGTGTTCATAGACCAAGGCTTAGGAAGCTTGTTCCTCCCATTTTAAGGTGAAAGATTCAATCTTTCTTGTAAATTCAATGTAGATCTATTAGATCTTTCGTGTTTTGTCCATTGTTGTGCTCAAAGCTTGTTTATTTTCTTATTATCGTATTATTTCGTTGATTTCCCTTAGATTTAAATCATTTTACCGGTTGTTTTGCTTTGAAATTGTTAAAGTTTGAATCTTTTCAGTAGATCCACTCTAGATCTAGCTGGGATCTCGCTTGTTGTCGGTTTCAAAGTTAAAAGTTTTAACCTTTATGCTAGATTAAGCTTAGATCTAGTTTGGATCTAGTTGTTTTCAATATTTTAAGTCGATTTTGCTTACCCCATAAAATCCTAGATTCATATCTAGTGGTAAGGGGGTCCCACCTACCCGCCGTCAAGGGATTCTAATAATTGAATCACCTAATAGCCAATTTGGGATATATTTCTCGATTTAAATCCCGATTATGTTATTGTATAAATCTAGGGAATCTCTGATCTATGGATTTATTCCATCGATTCTAGATCCCGTCAATGGATCTCATCAGTACATATAGTCCCTCGTGATGTCGGTTTGTTGTCTACGAGATGGGGTTTACAGGAGCCCTTTCCTAAATCTTCATTTTATCTTCATTTCGATGCATTATCTAACGATGTGAGCCTAGGAATATTAGGGTCAGGATCCTCGAATCGGATCTTGACCTAATTCCCACGATGGACATTATTTTGATTGTAAAAGTATTATCTAATCATTGTAAATGTTAATTTGGGCCTTAAAACGATATCGAGGGTTCCATCCCATGAAAATCGGATTTAAGGCCCCGTGATAGTGAAAATTGTGATTGCGGGTGTTCAGGGCTATTGAGATGGCTTTCATGCCCAGGGATCACCCTGACCCTATTTTAATGCTTAATTTTTGTTTATCACCAAAAAAAATATTTCTAAACAAAACAACAAATATCTTCTAAAATCAACCTCAAATCGCTTGGGTTAGTAAGACCACTTTAAATTTAAAATTGAAAGTAATGAAGAATTTTGATTCCTATTTGGCGAAGGGTTTGAAAATCGTATTTTCCAAAACGTCACCTAAAAAAGGCTTTTCATCAAAATCAAAGCTCAAATGAATCTTTTTCTTAAATCAAATCCCTTGCGCATAGGCTCAAAGAAGTTCGAGCTCCTTTCAAAATAACGCACTTCTCACGATTTCGATCTAAAACTAGATAGCGATTTCCTTCAAAAAATTGCGCACACACATACACACACACATACTTCACACTTGGGAAAACATCAAGAAAGCGGTAACCGTATTTTTACGGAAGTCAGTGGGTGCCTAACACCTTCCCCTTGCTTAAGCAAGCCCCCGAACTTTATAAATCTCAGTTTTGAAACCAATTTTATGGAGTCACATATTGGGCCTCTCGATTGCGAAAATCCTAAAATTTGGATGAGTTAGTACATCCATTTGAATCTTTACCAACTGGAAACTCTGTCTAATTGACCCATCATTAAAATTAACCTTTCAAAACCCCGTCGACATTTATGTTGGCTTTTTCCTTAAAAATCACCCTTCAAGCGAAGTAATAAATCGAAATCTTAAAAAGGTAGATACAACAAACATAGGAAAAATTGTCCCGGCGTCGACATGCATTGTCCTCTACTAGATGTGCAATATTTATATGAATTATGTTGTCATCTGAGAAAAATATTTATATCTTAAGATATTGATTGATAGATTTAAAAAAATAATGCATACTTCTTCATACAATATTAGTGTTGGCAATCATTTTTGTATAATAAAATTATCTATTCTAGAAAATAGTTGAAAAAAAATAGTTGTTCCAAGAGAACGTATTGTTGATCAATATTAAACTTGTAGAAATTTTAGGTGTAATTTGATATGTAGTGAGAGTCTTATTTATAATATATTAGAGCAAATTGAATGAGATAACTTTATATTAGTTAGGTTTATGAATTAGGAAACTAAATGTCAAAATAGTATAACTTAAATTCACTTTGCATCCCCTAGTTTATCCTTATTTTGCAGTTTGCATTTCATACTTTATATATGGACATTCTGCATCCCATACTTTCAGTGTACTGACACATAACATCATCTAGCCAAAAATTCGTTAATTGTGCTAACGGACTTAGACTGTTTTGACCTACGTGCTGTCTTTTCAGGGGTAAGAATTTTACTGGTGAGACTATTTTGCCCCTAAAAATACAACATGTGGATATATTAAAACAACCTAACTTCGTCAATCCAATTAACAATTTTTTAGTCATATGGTGTTATGTGTCAGTGCATTAAAAGCGTGGGATTGCAAAGTGTTCATTAATAAAGTGTGTGATGCAAAGTACAAAAATAGGATAAATTGAGGGAGAAAAATGCATTTAACTCTATTATAATATATCCTTAGTAAGTTCAAAAGTAAAAATTTATATACAATATAAACAATAATACTAATGTAGACGATACATTGAATGTTTAATAGTAAAACAAAAAAACCCTTGAACTTTGCATGTTTAATGCCCAAAAAAAGCCCTTTAACTACTAAGTTGACAAAAAATATATATATAAATAAATAATCTTAAATTACTGAGAAAATATTTCGTTTTTGTTTTGTTATATTTGTGTATTGATGATGTATTGATTGACTAATTGATTGATATTTCTATTATAAATGAATAATATTAGAGGTATCAAATTTTTGGTTTTAAATTGATCTCAAATGACATAACATTAAATATTTTAATAATAATTTATGTCATAAGCAATCACATGAGATCTATTCCGCCAATGTTATGGTGACAATTATTTGAGACACTTTTTTTTAATATCAAAAATTTGAGAACTCTAGTATCATCCATTTATAAATTTGAGTAAATCTCTACATACCTCTGATTTACTCCCAGCTTTCCGATACGCAGGGAGCTTTGTCGTTTGGAGTATTTTTTTTATATAAATTCTTTGCCCTTTTCTCCTACAAACCAATGCCTTCTCCTACAACTCCCTCTCCAGCTCATTCTTTTCTGTCCCACATCTCACCATTCCTCCTCAGTTAACTGTCCTCTGTCCCAATTTCTCTCTTTTCTTCAAACAAATCCAATCATGGGTTTTCAAGCTGATGAAGAAACTGGAAACCCAAAAATTGATCAAAAATCATCCTATTTTCGCTATAATTCCCCATTAGTCCAAGTGGGTCTGATGGGATTAGTCTGTTTTTGTTGCCCTGGTATGTTCAATGCCTTATTCGGCATGGGAAGTGGTGGTCAAGTCGATCCCACCGCCGCTAACATCGCTAACACCATCCTCTACACCACCTTTGCCATTTTTGGAGTGTTGGGCAGAGGAATCTACAATATATTAGGACGTCGGCTCACTGATGAGTAGGTTTTATACCTACAAATCAGGTTCTTTTAGCATTGAGAAATTGTATGTTTAGGTATTTTTTTATATTCATTATGTTGTGTTTTGTGGTATTTTATAGAATTAGGTAAAGAAGGAGCTTGTTTGGCATTTCAGGGCAAAAGAGAGGAAAAATGGTCAATTGTCCAGTACCGGCACCGCAGCGCCGCTATCAAGCCTATGCCTGGCGCCGCAGCGTCGAGTCGGATCTTTGTAACCCAGTATCAGCGCCACAACGCCACTAAATGAGCTATATGTCGGCGCCGCAGCGTCGGTCTGCTGCTTTTTGAATTGTTGGTGCTGATTGGCTGTCCCGAAGTGATTGTCTCCTCTCCTTTATTCATTTTGCCAAGCTTTCTTCTTCTCTATGCTACTGGTCATCTTGGTTCAGGGGAAATGGAATTAAGAAAGGATAGAAACATATATTTCCTTCTTGGTCGCACAAAATTGCTAGCAGATAAGAAAAAGGAATATGGAGTAGAGAGAAAGGGGGCTGCCATTTTATCATCCATGAGCCGCACCATTGTTGATGATCTCTACCATTCGAAAGAAGGAGAGAAAATAGAGAGCTGCACATCACTTCCTTCGGAGCAAACAAAGCAGAAAAGGGCTGAAACCTTGTAGCAATTGTGGAAACATTGCAACTAAGTGGAACCTTAATTATCTACACGGAAGGAGGATTATTAACTATCAAAGGGAGTTTTTGAGATTAAAATTATTCATATATAATTTAGTTTCTCTGCATTCCTCCGATTATTGTATAATCTAATGATGTTTAGTTCTCTGTCAGTTATATTTATTTTCACAGTTATGAACTAATTCCTTATTCTGAGGTTACAATGGAACTGAATGTATAGTGTTAATTAAATTTCTTTCCCTTTAATTCTTATGAATCATATTTGAATGGATTTTCTTGTTGTATGCTTAATGTATGGATTAACTGGAAAGTAATTCATGTGATGTTTTATACTAAATTGGAAAATGGATTATAAAACTCAGATCACCAATATGAAAGCACATGTTATGGACTTTTCTTTATAAGAGTGAATTCATAATTTGCTGGTAGGATATGCATATACCGAACTGCCATGTGTAGCCAATTGAGAATGTATCCTTAATGACTCATGTTTTAATTAATTCACATAGGAATATAGTGTTGTATTAAACATGAGATTTTTATACTACTATCGGAAGAGGTGTATAATTGCTTTAAGTTCTCGGTTATTTATTTGTATGATTTAATGATTTATAGGGAAAGTTAGGAGATTAAACCTTGCATTTGGGGAAATTGTGACCTCAGCTTGTTTTACATTATAAACAGAAAAACAAATCAACTTCTCTTTATATTTTCACTTGTTAGATTAATTGTTCATCAAATCACAAATTATAATAATTTATTTTAATTAAGATTAATTTGACATAAAATTGGTAATTGATAACTATTAGCTTTATTTCCTCATGGGTTCGACACTCTACTTACTTTATATTACTTGTGGACCGCGTATACTTTGGGCTTGTTTTATTGATTGCGAAATCGACCAACAAGTTTTTGGCGCCGTTGCTGGGGAATTAAATTCTAACTTTGTCAATATCCGTAACAATCAAATTAGTTTTAAATTAAAATTAGTATATATTTATTTTGTTTCAGTTATTTATTGGTTTACATTCTTGTGCAGGTACCTTTTATTTCATATGCCACGTTCTCAAGGATCTGAGATAACTCCTAACGATCCTGAAATTGAAAGAAATTTTCGACGTCTACTTCGGGAAAGAGCCCAAGGCATACGAGACCCAATTACCATGGCAGAAGAAGAGAACAACAAATCCTTAAGGGATTATGCAATGCCTCTTATCACAGAAATCAATTCCAGTATACAGAGGCCTGCTATTCTAGCAAACAACTTTGAAATTAAATCGGGCACAATACAGATGATCCAGAATCATGTGCAGTTTGGGGGTTTATCGAAGGATGAACCAAATGAGCATTTGGTGAGCTTCATAGAATTCTGCGACACATTCAAATACAACGAAGTCACAGATCATGCTATTAAACTGCGACTTTTTCCTTTCACACTCCGTGACAAGGCAAAAAGTTGGCTCACTCTTTACCATTAGGCTCAATTACTACATGGGCTGACTTGGCCCAAAAATTCCTAGCAAAGTTCTTCCCGCCTACTAAGACTGCAAGAATGAGGAATGACATTACCTCATTCTCGCAGTGTGATTCTGAGTCTTTATATGAAGCTTGGGAGCGATTTAAGAAAATGCTACGGGGGTGTCCTCATCATGGTCTTCCTTAATGGCTGCAAGTGCAGACATTTTTACAATGGGTTATTTAGTTTAACTCGACAGAGTGTGGATGCAGCAGCAGGTGGTGCTCTAATGGGGAAAACTTTCGATGATGCTTATGCATTATTGGAAACCATGGCTGCTAACAACTACCAATGGCCTTCTTTAAGGATGAACCAACCCAAGGTAGTAGGCATTATCGAACTTGATGCAATCACGACATTAGCTGCTCAGGTAGCTACTTTTACAAAGAAGTTTGATACTTTGGCGGTGAAGCCTGTTCATAATGTGTGGTTTGTGAACTGTGTGAGGGGAACCATGCTAGCGAGCAATGTGCCATCAATTCTGAGTTAGTGCAGTATGTTAATAATTACCAGAGACCACAAAATGTTAACAATCCAAACAATTACAACCAACAGAGCAATAATGCTTATACTTCAGGTTGGAGGAATCATCCGGGTTTCTCTTAGAGAGATAACAATCAGGCTCAACCTTCTCAACCTTCTGCACAGAGAGCATCACACCCTCTAGGATTTCAGCAGCAAGCTCCTCAGTATGAGGAAAACAAGTCTAATCACAACGAAGTCACAGATCATGCTATTAAACTGCGACTTTTTCCTTTCACACTCCGTGACAAGGCAAAAAGTTGGCTCACTCTTTACCATTAGGCTCAATTACTACATGGGCTGACTTGGCCCAAAAATTCCTAGCAAAGTTCTTCCCGCCTACTAAGACTGCAAGAATGAGGAATGACATTACCTCATTCTCGCAGTGTGATTCTGAGTCTTTATATGAAGCTTGGGAGCGATTTAAGAAAATGCTACGGGGGTGTCCTCATCATGGTCTTCCTTAATGGCTGCAAGTGCAGACATTTTTACAATGGGTTATTTAGTTTAACTCGACAGAGTGTGGATGCAGCAGCAGGTGGTGCTCTAATGGGGAAAACTTTCGATGATGCTTATGCATTATTGGAAACCATGGCTGCTAACAACTACCAATGGCCTTCTTTAAGGATGAACCAACCCAAGGTAGTAGGCATTATCGAACTTGATGCAATCACGACATTAGCTGCTCAGGTAGCTACTTTTACAAAGAAGTTTGATACTTTGGCGGTGAAGCCTGTTCATAATGTGTGGTTTGTGAACTGTGTGAGGGGAACCATGCTAGCGAGCAATGTGCCATCAATTCTGAGTTAGTGCAGTATGTTAATAATTACCAGAGACCACAAAATGTTAACAATCCAAACAATTACAACCAACAGAGCAATAATGCTTATACTTCAGGTTGGAGGAATCATCCGGGTTTCTCTTAGAGAGATAACAATCAGGCTCAACCTTCTCAACCTTCTGCACAGAGAGCATCACACCCTCTAGGATTTCAGCAGCAAGCTCCTCAGTATGAGGAAAACAAGTCTAATCTGGAAGATATTCTGACTAAATTTATTTCTCACAGTGACAATAGAATGAATAGTTAAGAGTTGTCCTTACGGAATCTGGAGACCCTGTAATGCCCGTGAATTTTGAACGTCCTTATTAATTAAATCTAATTTAATTCAATGAGTTAACGTTGTGTTCTATTTAAACCAGCTTGGGTTAATTGGTGGGAGATGTATAAGATGTGTCTATACTCGTATTGGCAGGTATGATATAACTATGGTTAAGAGATAACCATAGGTGAGTCAAGTGTAGGAATTGGGGGGTAATGACTAAAATGGCCAAGAGTGGTTAATAACCAAGGTAATTATGTAAAGGCAATAACCATTGTATATCCAAGTGGTTAATAACCAATGAAATGATGGCGGGATAATAACCATTGTGTTTAACCAATGTAATGATGGCAAGATAATAACCAATGTCTAATAACCAATGAAGAATGGGTAATAACTAATGGATAATTAAGATTTTGCGAAAAGACTATTTTAACCTTGAAAGAGGTTGGGAAAGGACTAAAATACCCTTGAGGAAGTTGCTAGGAAACTTCCTACTATTGATGAATTGACCAAATTGCCCTTGCCTAGTCATGATTAATGACTATTTTGCCCATGGTCTCTACTTTCCTATAAATAGGACCCCTCACCAAAGTTAACAAGGGTTGGCTCACTTATTATTCACCAAGTAGAGAGTTTGTGAGCTTGAGAGAGTTTTGAAGAGAGAAGCAAGAGCAAGTCTTGTGAGAGGAAGAAGAAGACCTTGAAGTGTTTACGCCATCTCCATTCGCATAGCCATTAAAGCTAGGTATAAACTCCATTCCTTCAAACCCTAGTTTCTTGTTGCTAGTATTATATTATGATTTCTACACACTATTTTGTTGGAAACTTTTATGTGTGTTGATTGGGGTTGGTGGTATAAAGGGAGTATTCATGGATCTAAGTTTTTATTTTGTTAGATCTACATTTTTCTAAAAGATTGTTTAACTCATGATTTTAAAACCGAGGTATGGATCTTCATCTCTTTTAAAACCCTAGTTGTGTGTGGGATTAATTTTTGATTGTTGTTTGATGATTATGAAAGGGATGAGGTGTGTATAGATCTATGTTTTATTTTGCTAGATCTATGTTTTATTTTGTTAGATCTATATATTTTTTTTTAAAGAATGCTTAACTCATGATTTTAAAACCTAGGTGATGACAAATAATGGTTTAATATGTTTTATTAATAATATGTTGAAGTTTAAAAATATTTGTAGCAAGTTTTAGTGGTTTGATGGGCTAAAACATGTGTACAATGATTTATTGGAGTACAAAATTTATTGATAAAAAATATTGAGTTAAGTCATAAATATTTTGTTTTAATGTTAGAAATATTTTTCTTAGTCATGGGTAATTTTTGAGAATTTATTTGGAGTATAAAACTTGTTTAATGGTGATTAGAATCCATTTGGTGTGAAAAGAAAAAAAAAAAAAAAAAAAAAAAGGGAGAGGAACCAATTCCCTGTATGCTGCCGGATCTGACAGGAGAGAGAGGGGCCGCGCATGGCGCGATAGCCTGTCATGTCCAAGTACCAAACGGCGTCGTTTGGGCCGCGGCTGAAGGCTCGCGCGCAAGGCGCGGGGAGGCATCAGGCAGGAAAATTACTGTTTTGCCCCTCCGTCCGAATTTCAACTTATTTACAAGAATGCCATCAAGGGTTAATTTTAATTAAATTTAATGTTTTAAATATTATTAATTAATTTTGTAAAAATTAGTAAATGTACAAATTAAGTTTGCGCATTAAATATTATATTTTGTAAATATATTAGTAATTAATTATTGTTAATTATTATTAAATAATGATTAAGGATAATTAAGAATTGTAAATTAATTATTTATTATTTGATTAACTTTAAATAATAAATAAACTTAATTAGTTATTATTTATTATTAAATAATAACTAAAGATAATTATTACTTAACTAATTAATTATTTATTATTTGATTAACATTAAATAATAAATAAACCGAATTAGTTATTTATTATTAAATAATAACTAAAGATAATTATTACTCACTAATTAATTATTTATTATTTGATTAACTTTAAATAATAAATAAACCTAATTAGTTATTATTTATTAAATAATAACTAAAGATAATTCTTATTCACTAAATAATTATTTATTACTTGATTAACCTTAAATAATAAATAAATTTAATTAGTTATTATTTATTATTAAATAATAACTAAAGATAATTCATATTTACTAATTAATTATTTATTATTTAATTAATTTTAAAAAATAAATAAATCTAATTATCTATTATTTATTATTAAATCATAACTAAAGATAATCGTTACGCACTAATTAATGTTAAATAATAAACAAACCTAATTAATTATTATTTAATCTTAAATAATAATTAAAGACAATTAAAATTTATAATTTGATTAATAATTAAATAATAAGTGAATATAATTAGTTATTAAATAACTAAAGATAATTAATTAAGTACTATTTAATAGTAATTAATTGAAGATAGAGTCAATAAAATAGAGAGAGCTTAATAACCCATTAATTAAACAATCATAATAAATTGCTTAAGGGTTTAATAAATAAATATTACTTAAGAAAGAGTAATGTTAATCAATTGAACAATTATTATTAATTGTTTAAGGGTTTAATAAGTGATTATCACTTAAGGGAAACATGGTTAATTAATTAAACCATCAACCTAGAGATCCATTAAAGTGTCTTATAGGATTTATGATAGTTTATTAACTTATGTGTGCTATGTGAATTGCTTAATTGTTAAATAAATAGCATAAGTAAGCGTGTCGATATACAACTACGCAGTACTAATTGATAGATCAACATTATCAATGTTAGGTTCTTCAATGCCAATTAGTTGAAGCTAGAATTATTTGTAGCTGAGCAGACAGGCAAGTTCCCTAACTCAAACTCGAGTTATTATTTTCGAAGCATGTTAGTGAATAATTATTGTCGATTATTCACATCTATACTATTTATTGAGATTCGCACATTGTGCAATTGAATTCCTATCCTATTATGATTGAACTGTAAATTTAATTAAAGTTCTTTCAAGTATGAATTGTTTATGAGATCGATCTATGCTATTTGTATCAGCTAGATCCAGCATGTCTAAATTGGTTAAGACAATGGTATTTTAAAAGCTGTTCTTATTAAATTGTTGTGGTAAGAACTCTTGGCTGAGAAAAGGATAAACTTGTTTAAGGCATGATATCAATGCTGGTTATTAAGTGTTTATGCATAAATCACGGGGTATGAGAGGCTGATCCCCTCGATTACCAAAACTTTTTAAGAGGTCCAGCTTACATGCTGAGAACCTTGGAAAACGTCCTTAGTTATTTCAAACCACTCAGTAATTGTCATTCAATTATTCGGATATTCAACTGTTGTTTACTAATTCATGTTCCTTCACACCCTTATACTGTTGTTGAACATTGAAAACAAAATTTCCTTCTATCATGATATATCTCTTGTGTATATACTTGCTAAGCAAATTAGTTGCTTACCCTTGCTATATCATGATCTTTATTTCAGCTAAGGCAGAAACGTTTAGAGGAGACAAAGGAAAAGGGAAGGTGCAGGAATAGATGCCCGATAGTGCCTATGTACTAGTTATTATTGAATGTTGTTTGATTAGGTGAACCTTTTGTTGTATTAAGGGTACGTTTTATGTTAAGGTTAAAGAACCTTGGGACCAGAATTGTAAGACTTTATTTCCATTCGATAAACAATGTATGTTTATTATTCCGCATTTAGTTAGATAGTATGTTTGTCGTCGATTATCGTGAGCACCGAATTCGAGGTTTGGAAACCTGAATTTGGGGGTGTCACAGGTTGGTATCAAAGCTATAGGTTATAAACGTTAGGGATAAGAAACCTAGGATATAACCTTAAGTAGAAAACTCACATAGAGTATGTAGGTGATGGGTCGAGGAGATTCATAGAGTTCTAGTTGTACCGAATAAAATATCATTTCATTTCATGAATGAATATATTTTATTGTGGTACTGATGTTGATTTATTTGTGTGGTGTTTGTAGGATGTCGGACGAGAGTCAAGATAGCTGTCCAGTGAACCAGGAGCCCATAGAGCCTGATGTGATAGGAGGTTTGCTGGCGAGGAACGCCGAGCTAGAGGTTAGGGCTAAACAATTAGAGGCGCAGAACCACATCCACCAGATTTCTGAACAGCAGTACAAGGACGCTGCTTACCAGGCCCAGGCTGAGTTAGCCGAGTTGCGAGGGAGGCTGCTGCTAAGGGAGCTGCAGTTAGGACAATTGAAGGATGAGGTAAAGGCTAAGGATGCGAAGATAGTTGAATTTGAGCGAGCCTTAGACATTGTCTGGATGCAGTTCGACGCTAGATGGATGAATCTGCCCTCCAGTAGCGAGAGCAAGCGTGAGTTGCATTCACCTTGTGTCCCCTAGAGGATAGTTGGAAGTGGGTGGTTATGCCTTGATCAGTGTTATTGGTACTACCATTTGGTTTACTAGAAATTGTATTAACCTCAGCAAGGTGCGAGGTAGTTCGTAGGTAGGATGTACTTCCCAACTATGTAGGTAGGAAAGAATGGTTTAAGTGAATCCCACCTTTTGTTATATTAAATGGGATAGTAGCAATTATGACAATATGCCTGTGATAAACGTGTAAGACGCTTAAGTCGGTATATGAATATAGATGCATTATTATGGTATGTGCTTGAGAATTTTACTTGATATACCATTTATGCAATGATTATGTTAATTCAGTGAGACTGAATCGGTATCTTAGTAACTTAAATCACTAATCGGGAAAGCAGAATTTCTGAGGTTGGGTAATCTAAAACTTCCACACAAGAGTCATGTGATTATTGTATTACATGCTAAATACTTATGTTTTAAGAAAGCTCGAGTAACGTGTTAGGGTTTGCTTAAACAGATAATGCCGCCCAGACGAATCCTACGAAACCAAGGGAATGAAGAGTCAGTTAACAATGTAGAGGGAACTCCACCAAACCCAATGCAAGATTTTATCAACATGATGGTTGAAGCTCTGCGGAGTCAAACGACTACCGCAGGAAACTAGACGGGCAACCACTTAGCCAATTTTAAAGACTTCATGGCAGTAGGGCCTCCGGAGTTTAGAGGAACAGCGAACCCGATAGAGGCCCAGTCATGGATAAAGGAGATTGAAAAGGCCTTTGTCATCGCTAGAGTCGCTGAGGAGCAGAAGACAGTTTTTGCTACTTACTTAATGAAAGGTGAGGCTAACTTCTGGTGGGAAGCCAATCAGAACAAAGCTGGAACTGGAGTCGTGGCGTGGGAAGCTTTCAAGACGTTGTTTTTCGAGAATTACTTTCCTGAGAGTACGCAGGCAAAAATGGAGATCAAGTTTCTAGAATTGAAGCAAGAAAATTTGTCAGTGTCGGAGTACGCTGCAAAATTCAATGAATTGGCTAGATTCGCCCCACATCAGGTGGATACTGAAGTGAGGAAGGCCAGGAGATTCGAGAATGGATTAAAGCCGTGGATCTACAGCAAGGTAGCGGTTTTGCAAATTACATCGTTCTCAACCTTGTTGGAGAAAGCTCTCATTGCTGAAGGTGGGAGTGAAGCGGTTTCGAAATATAATCGGGAAAGGAACAAAAAGAAGGTAGAAGGAGGAAATGTAAATGTTAGCGGTGGTGGCAGCAACAGTAGGAAGCGTCAATGGAGCAGTGGGGGGAGCAATTCTGAAATCCAGCAAGGGAGCATACAACAGAAAAGGCCGGTATGTGGGAATTGCGGAAAGGGTCACTCGGGAGAGTGTATAAAGGGGAAGATGGTCTGTTATACCTGTGGACAAGAAGGGCATATCTCGCCCAATTGTCCTAAGGCGAAGAAGGGAGGTTGCTTCAATTGCGGAGAGATAGGACATCGGAGCAAGGAATGTCCCCGAAAGAGAAACATGGGATGGCGGAAAATGGCAATAGGGGCAACAACTCGAGAGCAACCAGTGGAGGACCAGCCCAGCCAAATAAGCCAACAGCAAGGACCTTCAACATGACAGTGCAAGATGCCGTGGGCATCCAGGGAGGTGGTGTCAGGTATTATTCCAATCAACAACATAGATGCCTATGTGCTATTTGATTCGGGAGCTTCATGTTCTTTTGTTTCTGATGAATTTGCTCAAAGACTTAATTTACCTAATGAAACTGTTAGAACACCCGATGAATGTAGAAGTAGCGAACAAAGAGATTATCCCCGTGAACTACATTTATAAGAATTGTTGTGTTGATGTGAGAGGGTTTAAGCTTAACGTGGACTTGTTGCCGATTCGTCTTGGAGAATTCGATGTAATCCTTGGGATGGATTGGTTAGCGAGCCACGGGGCGGTCATTGACTGTAAGAAAAAGTGCATACACCTGCAGACTCCGGGTAAGTCGAAGGTGGTGTTCTATGGTAGTAAATCGCCGAGACAATCTTGTTGTCTGACGATGATGCAAGCGAAGAGATTGCTTAAGAAGGGTTGTATAGGTTATTTGGCTCACATGGTAGATACTCGACGGGTCGAGGGTGAACTGAGTTAGATACCCGTTGTAAGGGAATTCGCTGATGTCTTTCCAGATGAACTTCCGGGACTGCCGCCGGATAGAGAGATAGAATTTGCAATCGACTTGGTACCCGGGACGACACCGATATCTAAGGCGCCTTACCGAATGGCACCAGTAGAGATGAAAGAACTGATGGTTCAACTGCAGGAACTGTTAGACAGGGGTTATATCAGGCCGAGCGTGTCACCATGGGGAGCGCCAGTTCTGTTCGTAAAGAAGAAGGATGGCTCGATGAGGCTTTGTATCGATTACCGTGAGTTGAATAAAGTTACGATTAAGAATAGGTATCCGCTGCCCAGGATAGACGATCTGTTTGATCAACTCAAAGGAGCGAAATACTTTTCAAAGATCGATTTAAGGACGGGCTATCATCAACTAAGGGTGAGGCAGGAGGATATCCCGAAGACGGCATTCAGAACTCGTTATGGACATTTCGAGTTCCTGGTTATGTCATTTGGACTGACAAATGCACCAGCGGCATTCATGGATATGATGAACAGAATGTTCAAGCAGTATTTGGACAAGTTCGTGGTAGTATTCATCGATGACATCTTGGTGTATTCAGTGTCAGAGGAAGAACATGCTGAACATCTAAGGATTGCCTTGGAGGCATTAAGAAGGGAGAAGTTATACGCGAAGTTTTCAAAGTGTGAATTTTGGTTGCAGAGGGTGCAGTTTCTTGGACACGTCATTGACAGTAATGGTGTTTCGGTAGACCCAGCAAAGGTGGAAGCCATTATCAACTGGGAGCAACCAAAGACGCCAACGGAGATCAGGAGTTTCCTAGGGTTAGCGGGATACTATCGGAGATTCATCCAGGATTTTTCGAAGATAGCATCACCGTTGACCAATCTGACTAGAAAGACGGTAAAGTTCGTCTGGACAGAGAAGTGCGAGAAGAGTTTCTTGGAGTTGAAGAAGAGACTTAGCCAAGCACCAGTGTTGGCATTACCAGACGACACTAGAGGTTTTGTAGTATACAGTGATGCGTCACACAAGGGCCTTGGTTGTGTACTAATGCAGCACGACAGGGTCATTGCGTACGCTTCACGCCAGCTGAAGGACTATGAGAAGGGATACCCGACTCATGATCTGGAATTAGCAGCAGTAGTGTTCGCCTTAAAGATTCGGAGGCACTACCTATATGGAGAGAAGTGCGAGATATATACAGATCACAAAAGTCTGAAATATATCTTCACTCAGAAGGAGCTGAATATGAGGCAGCGCCGATGGTTAGAATTGATCAAGGATTACGATTGTGAGATTCTGTACCATCCGGGCAAAGCAAATGTAGTGGCAGATGCCCTGAGTAGGAAAGGCAGAGAGAAGTTGATGAGGCTTACAACTCAGGCAAAGTTGATAAAGGACTTTGGACGCCTGGAACTAGAGGTTAAGTATCCAATGGAGACGGACGAAAAATTGTTCACCGTGACAGTGGGTCCGACTCTACTGGATAAGATAAAGGAGGCTCAAGAATTTGATGAAGAATGCATTGGCATTAAGAAGCAACTATCGGAAGGAAAAACGTTGAAGTTCAAGGTTGACAGCACGAGTCTGCTGAGATTCGAGGGAAGGATCTGGATACCCTATGTACCAGACTTAAGGGAAGAAATATTGCAGGAGGCCCATAATACGAGATTTTCGGTACATCCGGGTAGCACCAAGATGTATCAAGATCTTCGTCAACATTATTGGTGGCCGCATTTGAAAGGGGAAGTTGCGGAATTCGTCAGCCGGTGTTTAACTTGTCAGAGGGTCAAGGCAGAGCACCAACGGCCGAGCGGATTGTTGCAACCCTTAGAGATTCCTGAGTGGAAGTGGGAGCACATCACTATGGATTTTGTGGTAGGACTCCCGACAACACAAAAGGGTCTAGACGCCATCTGGGTGATCGTAGATCGGTTGACCAAGTCTGCCCATTTTCTACCGATCAATGTCAGGTACAAATTGGAGCAGTTGGCGAAACTCTACGTAAAATAGATAGTATCGCGACATGGGGTGCCAGTTTCTATTGTGTCTGACAGAGATCCGCGCTTCACGTCAAATTTTTGGAGAAGCCTACAGGAGAGACTGGGAACACAGTTGAGAATGAGTACGGCATATCATCCTCAGACCGATGGTCAGAGCGAGCGAACTATTCAAACCTTAGAGGACATGCTCCGGGCAGTTGTGATGGACTTAGGTGGCAGCTGGGACGATCATTTGCCCTTGGTAGAGTTCGCTTACAACAATAGTTACCACTCTAGCATTGGTATGCCACCGTATGAAGCATTATATGGAAGGAAGTGTCGAACGCCGTTGTGTTGGGATGAAGTTGGTGAACGGAGATTGTTGGGACCAGAATTGGTACAACAAACCGTGGAAGTCATTAAAGTAATAAGGCAGCGGTTAGTAGCGGCCCAGGATCGTCAGAAGAAGTATGCCGACTTACATCGTCAAAAGCGAGACTTTGAAGTTGGCAGCTATGTATTTTTGAAGGTATCTCCCTGGAAAGGGAATATCCGCTTTGGAAAAAAGGGCAAGCTGAGCCCTAGGTTCATAGGACCTTTCGAAATATTGAGGAGAATAGGCGAAGTGGCGTACGAGGTAGCATTGCCCCCTGAGCTTGAGCACATTCACAACGTGTTTCATGTATCAGTGTTACGTCCATATAAGCCAGACTACAAGCATGTTATTTCCTATGAGCCAATTCAAGTCGAGAAGGACTTATCGTACGAGGAGGTTCCTGTCCAGATTCTCGATAGGAAGGAACAGAAGCTGAGAAACAAGACCATACATTCCGTCAAAGTTCTCTGGAGGAATCACGCAGTCGAAGAAGCTACGTGGGAACTCGAAGAGAAAATGAAGGCGAATTATCCGTTCTTATTTGAGTAACCCTATTTTTGCAATTCCGAGGACGGAATTTTTATAAGGGGAGAGGGATGTAATGCCCGTGAATTTTGAACGTCCTTATTAATTAAATCTAATTTAATTCAATGAGTTAACGTTGTGTTCTATTTAAACCAGCTTGGGTTAATTGGTGGGAGATGTATAAGATGTGTCTATACTCGTGTTGGCAGGTATGATATAACTATGGTTAAGAGATAACCATAGGTGAGTCAAGTGTTGGAATTGGGGGGTAATGACTAAAATGGCCAAGAGTGGTTAATAACCAAGGTAATTATGTAAAGGCAATAACCATTGTATATCCAAGTGGTTAATAACCAATGAAATGATGGCGGGATAATAACCATTGTGTTTAACTAATGTAATGATGGCAAGATAATAACCAATGTCTAATAACCAATGAAGAATGGGTAATAACTAATGGATAATTAAGATTTTGCGAAAAGACTATTTTAACCTTGAAAGAGGTTGGGAAAGGACTAAAATACCCTTGAGGAAGTTGCTAGGAAACTTCCTACTATTGATGAATTGACCAAATTGCCCTTGCCTAGTCATGATTAATGACTATTTTGCCCATGGTCTCTACTTTCCTATAAATAGGACCCCTCACCAAAGTTAACAAGGGTTGGCTCACTTATTATTCACCAAGTAGAGAGTTTGTGAGCTTGAGAGAGTTTTGAAGAGAGAAGCAAGAGCAAGTCTTGTGAGAGGAAGAAGAAGACCTTGAAGTGTTTACGCCATCTCCATTCGCATAGCCATTAAAGCTAGGTATAAACTCCATTCCTTCAAACCCTAGTTTCTTGTTGCTAGTATTATATTATGATTTCTACACACTATTTTGTTGGAAACTTTTATGTGTGTTGATTGGGGTTGGTGGTATAAAGGGAGTATTCATGGATCTAAGTTTTTATTTTGTTAGATCTACATTTTTCTAAAAGATTGTTTAACTCATGATTTTAAAACCGAGGTATGGATCTTCATCTCTTTTAAAACCCTAGTTGTGTGTGGGATTAATTTTTGATTGTTGTTTGATGATTATGAAAGGGATGAGGTGTGTATAGATCTATGTTTTATTTTGCTAGATCTATGTTTTATTTTGTTAGATCTATATATTTTTTTTTAAAGAATGCTTAACTCATGATTTTAAAACCTAGGTGATGACAAATAATGGTTTAATATGTTTTATTAATAATATGTTGAAGTTTAAAAATATTTGTAGCAAGTTTTAGTGGTTTGATGGGCTAAAACATGTGTACAATGATTTATTGGAGTACAAAATTTATTGATAAAAAATATTGAGTTAAGTCATAAATATTTTGTTTTAATGTTAGAAATATTTTTCTTAGTCATGGGTAAATTTTTGAGAATTTATTTGGAGTATAAAACTTGTTTAATGGTGATTAGAATCCATTTGGTGTGAAAAGAAAAAAAAAAAAAAAAAAAAAAAGGGAGAGGAACCAATTCCCTGTATGCTGCCGGATCTGACAGGAGAGAGAGGGGCCGCGCATGGCGCGATAGCCTGTCATGTCCAAGTACCAAACGGCGTCGTTTGGGCCGCGGCTGAAGGCTCGCGCGCAAGGCGCGGGGAGGCATCAGGCAGGAAAATTACTGTTTTGCCCCTCCGTCCGAATTTCAACTTATTTACAAGAATGCCATCAAGGGTTAATTTTAATTAAATTTAATGTTTTAAATATTATTAATTAATTTTGTAAAATTAGTAAATGTACAAATTAAGTTTGCGCATTAAATATTATATTTTGTAAATATATTAGTAATTAATTATTGTTAATTATTATTAAATAATGATTAAGGATAATTAAGAATTATAAATTAATTATTTATTATTTGATTAACTTTAAATAATAAATAAACTTAATTAGTTATTATTTATTATTAAATAATAACTAAAGATAATTATTACTTACTAATTAATTATTTATTATTTGATTAACATTAAATAATAAATAAACCGAATTAGTTATTTATTATTAAAATAATAACTAAAGATAATTATTACTCACTAATTAATTATTTATTATTTGATTAACTTTAAATAATAAATAAACCTAATTAGTTATTATTTATTAAATAATAACTAAAGATAATTCTTATTCACTAAATAATTATTTATTACTTGATTAACCTTAAATAATAAATAAATTTAATTAGTTATTATTTATTATTAAATAATAACTAAAGATAATTCATATTTACTAATTAATTATTTATTATTTAATTAATTTTAAAAAATAAATAAATCTAATTATCTATTATTTATTATTAAATAATAACTAAAGATAATCGTTACGCACTAATTAATGTTAAATAATAAACAAACCTAATTAATTATTATTTAATCTTAAATAATAATTAAAGATAATTAAAATTTATAATTTGATTAATAATTAAATAATAAGTGAATATAATTAGTTATTAAATAACTAAAGATAATTAATTAATTACTATTTTAATAGTAATTAATTGAAGATAGAGTCAATAAAATAGAGAGAGCTTAATAACCCATTAATTAAACAATCATAATAAATTGCTTAAGGGTTTAATAAATAAATATTACTTAAGAAAGAGTAATGTTAATCAATTTGAACAATTATTATTAATTGTTTAAGGGTTTAATAAGTGATTATCACTTAAGGGAAACATGGTTAATTAATTAAACCATCAACCTAGAGATCCATTAAAGTGTCTTATAGGATTTATGATAGTTTATTAACTTATGTGTGCTATGTGAATTGCTTAATTGTTAAATAAATAGCATAAGTAAGCGTGTCGATATACAAACTACGCAGTACTAATTGATAGATCAACATTATCAATGTTAGGTTCTTCAATGCCAATTAGTTGAAGCTAGAATTATTTGTAGCTGAGCAGACAGGCAAGTTCCCTAACTCAAACTCGAGTTATTATTTTCGAAGCATGTTAGTGAATAATTATTGTCGATTATTCACATCTATAACTATTTATTGAGATTCGCACATTGTTGCAATTGAATTCCTATCCTATTATGATTGAACTGTAAATTTAATTAAAGTTCTTTCAAGTATGAATTGTTTATGAGATCGATCTATGCTATTTGTATCAGCTAGATCCAGCATGTCTAAATTGGTTAAGACAATGGTATTTTAAAAGCTGTTCTTATTAAATTGTTGTGGTAAGAACTCTTGGCTGAGAAAAGGATAAACTTGTTTAAGGCATGATATCAATGCTGGCTATTAAGTGTTTATGCATAAATCACGGGGTATGAGAGGCTGATCCCCTCGATTACCAAAACTTTTTAAGAGGTCCAGCTTACATGCTGAGAACCTTGGAAAACGTCCTTAGTTTATTTCAAACCACTCAGTAATTGTCATTTCAATTATTCGGATATTCAACTGTTGTTTACTAATTCATGTTCCTTCACACCCTTATACTGTTGTTGAACATTGAAAACAAAATTTCCTTCTAATCATGATATATCTCTTGTGTATATACTTGCTAAGCAAATTAGTTGCTTACCCTTGCTATATCATGATCTTTATTTCAGCTAAGGCAGAAACGTCTAGAGGAGACAAAGGAAAAGGGAAGGTGCAGGAATAGATGCCCGATAGTGCCTATGTACTAGTTATTATTGAATGTTGTTTGATTAGGTGAACCTTTTGTTGTATTAAGGGTACGTTTTATGTTAAGGTTAAAGAACCTTGGGACCAGAATTGTAAGACTTTATTTCCATTCGATAAACAATGTATGTTTATTATTCCGCATTTAGTTAGATAGTATGTTTGTCGTCGATTATCGTGAGCACCGAATTCGAGGTTTGGAAACCTGGATTTGGGGGTGTCACAGACCCAAGTGGGGCAGCTGACAAATGCTGTCAACAATCGTCCTCAGGGTACTCTGCCGAGTGACACTGAGGTCAATCCAAGGAGAGATGGAAAAGACCATTGTAAGGTTATTACACTGCATAGTGGGACTGAATTGCCTGGAGTTGTTGAGGTGACTATGGAAAATCCTGCCATTGTAAATAATGAAGATGTTGAGCCATCTATAGAGAGCCAAGTTAATGGGGACAGGGAAAAGGAAGCAAGAGAAAACATAGTCTTGCCTCCTAATGCTAGTGTTGAGCAATGCAAGCCAGTTCCTATTATTCAGCCTATGCCATTTCCACAGAGAGTGCAAAAACAGAAGCTAGACAAACAGTTTTTTAAGTTCTTGGAGGTGTTCAAAAAGCTTCACATCAACATTCCATTTGCTGAGGCCTTGGAGTAAATGCCCAGTTATGCCAAATTCATGAAGGAAATTCTATCCCGAAAGAGGAAAATGGGAGATTATGAGACTGTAGCACTGACAGAGGAGTGTAGTGTTATATTGCAGAAGAAGCTTCCACCTAAGCTTAAAGATCCGGGAAGTTTCACTATACCATGCACCATTGGGAACCAGTCCATCAGTAAAATTTTATGTGATCTGGGGGCTAGCATTAATTTAATGCCATTATCAATCTACAGGAAGCTGAGATTGAATGAAGCAAAACCTACCAGTGTCACTTTGCAGCTGGCGGACAGATCATTGGCTTATCCAAAAGGGATTATGGAAGATGTATTAGTCAAAGTAGACAAGTTCATCTTTCCCGCTAATTTTATTGTTTTGGACTTTGAGGAAGATAGAGAGGTGCCCATTATTCTTGGGCGACCATTCATAGCTATAGGGAGAACTATCATTGATGTGCAGAAAGGAGAGCTCACAATGAGAGTCCAGGATCAAGAGGTAACTTTCAATGTCTTTATGGCTATGAAGTTTTCTAGTGAATCGAAAGATTGTTCCGGGTCGACTTGGTTGATGAAACAGTGAATGAGGTATTCTTGAACAATTATTGTTTCGACTCGCTTGAGGCAACCCTAATTGGAGCAATAGATGTGGAAGATCCTACTCATTTAGAGTATGTTGATTTGTTGAATGAATATCCACGATTCACTAACTCTAGACAACCATTTGAATCATTGGATCAACCGGAATCTTCTACTTCCCAGATTAATGCAGCAATAGAGCAAGCACCCGATTTGGAACTAAAGCCTCTACCAAGCCATTTACGGTATGCTTATCTGGGAGAATCATCTACTCTACCTGTCATTGTTTCTGCATTATTGAATGAGGTTCAGGAAAGTAAGCTATTACAAGTGTTGAAAGATAACAAGACAGCTTTGGGATGGACACTTGCTGATATTAAAGGGATAAGTCCATCCATATGTATGCACAAGATCCTCATGGAGGATGATTTTAAGCCTACTATTGAACATCAACGACATTTAAATCCTATAATGAAAGAGGTGGTGAAGGCAGAGATCATTAAATGGTTGGATGCGGGAATCACTTACCCAATTTCTGATAGTCCTTGGGTAAGCCCAGTTCAGTGTGTCCCAAAGAAAGGGGGCATGACTGTTGTGACTAATGAGAACAACGAGTTGATACCCACACAGACAGTTACAGGATGGCGAGTGTGCATGGATTATCGAAGACTTAACAAATCCACTCGGAAAGACCATTTTCCTTTGCCATTCATCGATCAAATGCTTGATAGACTGGCTGGACATGAATTTTACTGTCTCTTGGATGGATATTCAGGGTATAATCAGATAGCTATTGCACTCGATGATCAGGAGAAGACTACCTTCACATGTCCCTATGGAACCTTTGCCTTTCGACGAATGTCATTCGAGCTGTGCAATGCACCTACTACGCTTCAGAGGTGCATGATGTCTGTTTTTTATGATATGGTAGAGCAGACACTTGAGGTTTTCATGGATGACTTCTTAGTATTTGGTGATTCTTTTGACTCTTGCTTGGTAAACTTGGTTCTGGTGCTTAAGCGATGTGTAGAGACAAATCTGGTATTGAACTGGGAAAAATGTCACTTCATGGTTTAAGAGGGAATCATCTTGGGGCACAGAGTATCTTCTAGTGGGATTGAGGTAGACAAGGCCAAAATCGAAGCAATTGAAAAACTTCCGCCTCCAACATCTGTGAGAGGAATTAGAAGTTTTTTGGGACATGCGGGGTTCTATCAGTGTTTCATAAAGGATTTTTCAAAAATCACAAAGCCCTTATGTAGCCTGCTAGAGAAGGATATGCCATTTAAGGTTGGAAAGGATTGCCTTGATGCTTTTGAGAAGCTTAAACAGAGGCTCGTTACAGCACCCATTGTAGTTGCTCCTGACTGGGATTTATCGTTTGAGCTTATGTGTGATGTTAGTGATTATGCCATTAGTGCAGTTTTGGGGCAGCGTAAGGATAAACTATTCCATACCATCTACAATGCCAGCAAAATGCTAACAGGAGCTCAGTTAAACTACACCACCACTGAGAAGGAGCTTCTAGCTGTTGTATACACCTTTGATAAATTTTGCTCCTATCTTATTGGGACAAAGATGATTGTGTATACTGATCACTCTGCCATCAAGTACCTCATATCAAAGAAGGAAGCTAAACCACGCCTAATCAGATGGGTTCTCCTTCTCCAAGAGTTTGATTTAGAGATCTGTGATAAAAAGGGGACTGAAAACCAAGTGGCGGATCATCTCTCACGGCTAGAAAACATAGACCAATCGGGGCAAACTGACACGGTGATCAATGAATTCTTTCCCGATGAACAACTATTTGTTTTATAAAGTGAAACATCATGGTATGCTGATTATGCCAATTATATTGTGTGCAATGTGTCACCACCCAATTCGAGCTATCAGCAAAGGAAGAAATTTTTGAATCACTATTTGTGGGATGAACCATTCCTATTTAAATAGTGTGCGGATCAGATTTTGAGAAGATGTCTGCCAAAGGAAGAAATGGAGGATGTGCTTCATTACTGCCATTTATCTAATTATGGAGGGCATTTCGGCGGACAGCGAACGGCGGCAAAGGTGTTTGAATCTGGTTTTTATTGGCCAACTCTCTTTAAAAACGCTCATCTTTTTGTGTCGCGATGCGATAATTGCCAAAGAGTTGGAAATATCTCCAATAGACATGAAATGCCCCTCAACAATATTCTGGAAGTTGAACTTTTCGATGTTTGGGGCATAGACTTTGTAACGAATGCAATTTTTATGATTGAATAAAAATATTTATTGAATTATATAAATATTTTTATTAATTTATTGAGCTAAATAAACAATTTATTAAGTTTTTGTGAAACGGGTATATGTTAAGATTAATAATGTTAAATATTATTTGACTGTGATCTGTTATGTTTATTCTAATTTAATTTAATAATTAAATTAGATGATGAAAAGGTTTATTTGAATAAATGATTTATTTGAATAATATAATTCAATTGGTGTTATTGTTATTGGTGAAATAGAATTATTAATTAATTAGTAAGGTTTAATTGAATTTATTTAATAATAAGTTTAATTAAATTAGAAGTGTGACATTTAAAACTATATGTTATAATGATTTATTAAAATAAATGAGAAAGTGTTTAATTCAGTTTTACCAAACAAGGCCCTATGACCTTTGTTTGGAAATAATGGGTTATTTTAATTTTGTTTTACCAAACAAGGCCTTAAGACCTTTAGTTAGAATAATAGATTATTTTAATTTGTATTTGCCAAACAAGCCTTATGGATTTTTGAATTATGTAACTGATAGATTAATATCATACGTTATTATTTTATTAAATCATCAGTTTTTATTCTTGTTTCATCAGTTTTATTTTAAAAAAAAAAAAACTACGTCAGTTGTAAAAAGAAAAGAAAGAAGAGAAAGAACAGAGTTCAAAGAGAAAAGAGAAATACAGAGAAAACAAGAGAGAGCTTGAGAGTTGTGAGAAGAGAGAATTGAGAAAAAATAGTTTGGGTATTGGAGGAAGAAATTCAAACCAAAGGAGGTTAACCTTATTAATCAAAGCAAATAGAAGGTATAAACTCTTTATTGTATTGTATTCTTAGTTCTCTGTATATTATTTACTTGCTTAAAACATGAATTACTTGGTGTAATTGGTAGTAATCATATGTTAGATGATTATATGATGATTAATAGTCAATGTAGAGGTATTAATTCATGAAACCATGCTTTAGAATTGAGTTCTTAGTTTTACAGAGCTTTATTTCATGTATGGTTTATGTGTATGAAAATTGATGCTTTAATTGGTTATTAATCGGTAAGTTAATAATTGCTTATGGTTATATGATGAAAAACAAGAATAATGCAAGAAGAATGGTTTTAATTGGTTGAACAATGAATTTACAGAGCTTGATTTCATGAAAATGGTCAAAACTTGAATAAATTGTTTAACAGTGAAATTCTTGAGTTTAAATTGGTTGTTTATGTGATAGAATGATTAAAATGTTTAGAAAATATGTTGGGTAATTGTTTTCTAGCATATTTGATGTCTGGGTATATTTAATTTGTGTATTGGATGGTAGAATTCAGAAAATTTGGCCAAATTTGGCCTAAGTTTTCACTGTTCGCGAATTGGAGGAGACGACTGCCGGGTGTCTCGCCCCGGCGAGAAAAATGAGTTGTTAAACTTCGCCCCGGCGAAGTCTCGCCCCGGCGAGAAATTTGTTAAAGAAAACCTCGCCCCAGCGAAGTCTCGCCCCGGCGAGATTTTCGTTTAGTAATTTTCCGCCCCAGCGAGAATCACTGCTGAAAAAAAATAAATAAATTTTATTTTGTTTTCTTTTCTTGATAGTTGTGATATATTATTTTACGCAGGATTAAACTTAAATTAATGTGGTAAGTGAATATTAAGATGTTAATATGGATTCTAAATGATGTTTGATGATGATTAAATACTAGATAATATACCTTAACTTAAAGATAAGTTTCGAGTGTAACATTGTTGTAATAAAGCTTGTAACTTCTGAAATAGAGTTGATAATCAGTAGTTAATTGGAAAATTGAGGTGAGGATTGGAATATTAATGTACGTGAGTATTGTAACTAATTGTGTTTGTTGCAATACAAACGGAATCTGTAGGTTGTTTATTGTACGTAGTTTGTAATTAGGAAAGCTACATACGAGGCAAGTTTCTGAACTCCATTATTATATTAAGCAAGTTTTCTTCCCTTAAACTTGAAAATTATTTATAGCAAGTTGTTCTTCCCTTTTGACTTGTTAATTTATTCAAAGCAAGTTTATTTATATTGAGCACGCTTATTGACCTTAGCTTATTGATATTCAAGCAAGGTTACTATCATGTTAATACTTAAGCTTTATTCCAATCATAGTTTGTTATTCAAATTTCGAGTATAGTTTCTATTGAACAAACTTTATTATTGAATCGAATGTATTAAAGACTAGCAAACCCTTATTGATTCAGCTAGTCCTTAGTTGATGAGCGATTCAAAGACTTAGAATATTTTCTATACTTGTTCCAAGCCAAGTTCCTTTTGGTACGGATTCAGACGATAAACTGAGATGAACAACCCTAATATAGGGGATTACTTACGCAACAGCGTTAAAATGTTTGTGCACAATACATTGTACAAAGGGCTGATCCCCCTGAGTACGAGATGAAGGTGCATAGTCTATATGACTGTTAAAGGTTACAGTAGAAATACTTGTTAACCTAGGACATAGTTCGAGGTCTTAAGACCCTCAGATATAATTAATAAATCTTGAAATCCATTTTCCTTGAATCGAGCATTCTAACGAGCTTTCAGACGTTGATTCCTTATTGATTGAATTCAGAAAACTATTATTCCTCAGATGAAATTCATTTCATTTAAATATTATTGTTATCGTACTTGTGAGCAATTGTTTGCTCACTCTTGCACTAAACATTGCAGCTAAGCCAGAAAAGCAGGACGAGCCGTCCACGAGTAAAGGAAAGGGCAAGTTACAGAAGTAGCTTAAGACTTGTTGTCTAATTGATGTTTTATGTAACGAGACTTGTTTAAATTATGTTCTATTCCGCATTGATGTATTAAGGTTAAGATAACCTGGGATTTGATTGTTTAACAGTTTGGTGATGTAACCCATTTTGGGAAGATGTTTACTTAAGTTTATTTAATTGTTCTTAATTATGGGTAGTTAGATGTGAATGTTTGAGATAGTGAACACCAAATCAGTGGAAATTAAGTACCCGGATTTGGGGGTGTCACAGACTTCATGGGCCCATTCCCGTCATCTTACAATAATCTCTATATACTACTTGTTTTGGACTATGTATCCAAGTGGGTTGAAGTTGCAGCTCTACCCACCAATGACTCCAAGGTGGTGCTTAATTTCCTTCGAAAAAATATTTTCACACGATTTGGCACACCGAGAGCAATTATCAACGATAAAGGCTCACACTTTTGCAATAAATACTTTGAGGCCCTTCTTGCTAAGTATGGGGTCTCCCATAATATTGCTACAGCTTATCATCCGCAAACTAGTGGTCAGGCTGAGGTGTCAAACAGGAAAGTGAACCGGATCTTGGGGAAGATTGTGAATCCAAGCCGGAAAGATTGGGCCAAGAAGCTTGATGATGCCTTGTGGGCCTATCGCACCGCTTACAAAACACAAATTAGAATGTCACCATACAGGCTTGTCTACGGAAAAGCATGTCATCTCCCGGTCGAATTGGAACATAGTCCCTACTGGGCTATTCAGAAGCTAAATTTTGACTTGAATGCGGCGAGTGAAAAGCGGCTCTTACAGTTAAATGAAATGGATGAATTCTGGCTGCAAGCCTATGAAAATGCCAAGTTATATAAGGAAAAGACGAAAAGGTGGCATGACAAGAAGATAGTCGAGCGGGTGTTTGAGCCAGGGCAAGTTGTGTTACTGTTCAATTCTAGATTAAAGCTTTTTCCCGGAAAGCTAAAATTGAGGTGGTCCGGGCCTTTCGTTATCACCAAAGTCTTCCCACATGGAGCTATCGAAGTCGAGGAGGCCAACTCTAAGAGCACTTTCAAAGTTAACGGCCAAAGACTCAAACATTATTGGGGTGGTGACGTTGAGCGTCACAAGACTGCAATCAGTCTCACGGACCCGGAATGAAGCGGGAAATAGTCAAGCCGAAGACTTTAAAACAAGCTCTCAATGGGGAGGCAACCCCATTTCCGTATCCTTTAGCCTATTTTCTTTCATTTTATTTTAATATGAGATTTATTATATTGTGTTGTTGTCATTATTGTATTAAGTCATCTTGTACTAATTAATATGAGATTTATTATATTGTGTTGTTGCCATTATTGTATTAAGTCATCTTGTACTAACTTAGCTTGTTAAAAATTCAGTTGTTAAAAAAAATAAAAAAAATATTTTGGCTACCAGTTTAGTCTATTTCTATTTTATTATAGTTTGGTACCAATTTTAGTTGTTTTAAGTTGTTTCTTGATGGTTTAGTAAGTTGTAGTTGCTTTAAGTTCAGAATGTGCATTATGGGTTGAGTTGAAATTTTTTTTTAGGAAGCTGATCTCCTGTATCCCAGCACCGCAGCGCCAGTACTAGTACAAACAGCGGCGCCGCAGCGCCAGTCGGGTCATTTTGTTTTAAACATTCTTTTGTTCGGCAGACATCACACCCAACTCTATACTCTCTCTCTCTCATTTTCAGCCCTAACATTCTCCCTCTTCCAAATACCCAAATTGAAGACCTAGTTCCCCTCCAAATCTCTCAAGGCTCCCGTTCCAAACCTTCTTCCCGTTCCGAGCCATTCTAGGGCCATTCATTCGAAGTTTGGGCAGACCGGCAATTCCATTCGATGTTTGACCTGGCATTCATCCCCATAATCAGGTAAGGTTTAATTTCAGCGCGAAGAATTCATCTAGGGAGTGAGTTCAGAGATATATTGCATAGCTTGTGCATGTTATTTTTACAAATTAATTTGGTCTTGCATTTGATCATCTAAATTGGGGGTCGGTAATACTCTAGGAGGGTTGGTTGTGTTGGTTGGGTTGATTAATGTATAAATTGCTATGCTTGGAAATATCCTGTTGGGTGTGGTTGTTATTGCTTTTAGCAGGTTGAAGAAATTTTTTTTGTTTTGAGCCATAGCCACAGGGCTATTTCACTGTTAAAATTTGAGTTGTGCGCCTAGTGTTTGTGAATTTGCCTGAGAGGGCTGTCTGTGTTCTGCGGTCGGTGTTGGGTGTGCAATTGGTTGACATGTCATATTTGGGCATCTAATTGACAGTGCTTAGCATTTGTTAGTTTGGGTTCTGCATTTGTTGATTGAATTGGCCAGTTGGTTCGGAGTGCTGGGGCTGACATTGTTATAGTGCCAGTTTTGGCTTAGGAACGCGCTGCAGGCTTGCACCTGATAATTTTGGTACTGATTGGGAGTAATTTATGAGCATAATCAGCTTGGAATTCTGCAATTGCTGAGTTGATTTGACCAGGTAGCTAAGATTGTTTGGGCAATGTCTTGTTCTGATTTGCTATTGGGCACTTAAGATCCGTGCTTTGAGGTTTGATTTTTATGGCTCCAAAGAGGCAAAGGGTCGGTACTTCACAGTCTGTGCCGCAGTTTAACAGTGATAAGTTCGTGAGTGCTGCCATAGAGCTACGTTACCACCGGGTAATTGCTAATAAGAGTTTAGTACCGGAGCGGGGCCTCGAGCCTGACTTAAGGTTAGACGAGGAGCTGGCAGCTATGATTGCTGAGAGGAGATGGGGCCGTTTGACTAGGCAGCCAGACCCCGCTATGATCTCTTTGGTGCGGGAATTCTACGCCGACGCAGTAAGCACCGAGGTAGACTTTGTGGTACAGGTTCGGGGTAAGGCAGTGGCGTACGCAGAAGGACCATCAATAACTTATACTAGCTGCTGAACCTTGTGACCGAGGACTACTTGAGAAATGGTTTGGGCGCCCATGATCTGAATGCAGTAATTTCCCAGCTATATAAGCCAAGAACTGCTTGGAGGCTACGGGATGGCACTGATGAGATGACCAGTTTCTCGCACACCGAGCTGAGCAGCTATAGAAAAGTGTGGTACAGCTTCATATGCTCAAATTTGATGCCAACCCGGCACATTAGCGACATCACTAAGGAAAGAGCCGTGTTATTATTCGCTATTGTGACTGGGTTGAAGATAGACATTGGACTGGTCATCCAACAGTCTATATCGAGGACACTGTCGGGTACCACATCGGGTGGACTTCCACACCCATCCTTGATCACGGAGCTTTGTCGGGCGGCAAATGTACAGTGGGAAGCTGATGAGATACTCCAGCCACCGATGGCGGTTATTGATCATGCCACGATTGCCCATTACAAAGTGTGGGAAGGTGCCGAGTCACACCCCCGAGGTGTGGGATTCCTGGTAGTGCCACCGCCTGCTTCGTCACAAGCCGGACCATCTTCTGACCAGCAGGGGATGGATCCCTCTTCAGCTGGGCCTATGGCAAGCGCCATGGCTATGTTAGGCAGAATGCAGCGGCGGATGGATACAATTGCATAGAGGCAGGATATCTTGATGCAGTACAACACAGAGTTCACCTCCACCTTGGCACAGATTTACTCATCAGGTGGAGCTGCATCCGGGGTTGGGCCATACCAATTCCACACACCTCCTGTATTTCCTGTTTATCTACCTCCATCTCCCATCTACAGTGAGGGCCACGATGAGGGCCATGGCGATGATGAGATGGAGTGAGCATACCTCAGGGAAGACTTTATTTCAATTCTGCATATTTTGCCAATGAGGGAATTGCTCACTCTAAGTTTGGGGGTATTGTTTTCTTGTCAATCTTTTGCCAGGTCGTGTCGTCTGCAGCTGTAGCTTTTCATTTACTGTCTTATGTATCTAGTTTTATCTGTTTTGGTAAAAGCTTTTAAGCTTTTTAGACTTAATTGATGTCGTAGTTGAGTTCAGCAATGGTTTGTTATGGTTTATTTTGATTATGGCCAATGATATGTATGTTGTTTATTGCGATTTAGGGGAATTAGTCATGCATGTGTAGTTGAAGGTTTTTAACTTAATTGTTGGTTTGAAACTGCCTTTGTGATCTAGTTTATCTCTTTGAGCACTTACCAACTGTTGTGGCTAGTTGCGAGTTAGAGAAGTTTATATGCTAATTGCTTTTTGAAAATTTTCCTTTTTACTCTTTTAAACTTACATTTGGCATTGGTTGTATGATTTAGGCTGTGATGCAAATTCGGGAAAGTCTGGGAATGTTAGCATGCTAAAAAAAGAAAAAAAGTGAGAATAATTTTTATTATTATTTGGAAATTTTATTTTGGCTAGTCTAATTATGTGGCCTTTGTTGCTCGAGTTAATAGATCCTTAGGGGTGTCTTTGCACCTAATGTCCTAAAGCCAACTGGTTTGGGAGTCATTGATCAAACGCTCGTTACATGAGCAGCTCTGAAAAGTCTAAGTTAATTAGACATTGCACTAGTCAGTTATGAAATTTGAGGCGAGATGGAGCATAAAACACACTCGCCATATTTATAGTAATGTATTAAATCTTGTTTAGGTTAAATTGCATGTTAACTACCCTTGGACCCCTTTTGTTGCATTTGTGCCTTGTTCGACCGGCTTTGATGTAGCGGGTGAGTTTGCAGAGTTTGCATTTTCATTAAGCAGTTGTCTATATGATTTTATCTGAGCTGTAACTGGTTGGAGTAGTTGGTATTCACACACGCACATGCAGGGTCAATAGCTGGTTTAAACTAACGATTATATTGAAACCTTTATCATGGCATTGTGTTGTGTCCTCTTTGAATTCTTAGTTCTAATCTTTGAGGCCATATTTCAGATGAATGTTGTAATCATTGCCTATGTTGTAAATTGTTAGTAGTTTGTAGTGTCTTTATTTATCTATTTTGCTTGAGGGCAAGCAAAGACTCAAGTTTGGGGGTATTTGATTAGTAGGTTTTATACCTACAAATCAGGCGCTTTTAACATTGAGAAATTGTATGTTCAGGTATCTTTTTTATATTTATTATGTTGTGTTTTGTGGTATTTTATAGAATTAGGTAAAGAAAGAGCTTGTTTGGCATTTCAGGGCAAAAATGGTCAATTGTCCAGTACCGACGTCGCAGGGCCGCTATTAAGCCTATGCCTGGTGTCGCAGCGCCGGGTCAGATCTTCGTAACCCAGTATCAGTGCCGCAATGCCACTAAATGAACTATATGTCGGCGCCGCAGCGCCAGTCTGCTGCTTTTTGAATTGTTTGTGCTGATTGGCTGTCCCGAAGTTGTGACACCCCCAAATTCGGGTCTCCAAATACCCGGATCCGGTCATCACGATCCAATACAAACATTCACCTCTAACAACATATGGTAACTAAAAATGCGGAATATAATAAACATACGTTGTTCATTACAAAGGTGTTACTAGTCCCAGAATACAAAAACCTTAAACACTTACACAAATCCATACCCTAAATAACTATTAGGGTTTAAATTACATTAACAGTGTAATTAACTACACGTAAATTTAAAATCTGCTACATGAAGTCTATTACTTCATCTTTTCTTTCCCTTTGTTCTTCCCTGACGTCTCGGGTTTAGCTGCAATGAAGTCATGATATAGCAAGAATGAGCAACGAGTTTGCCCAGCAAGTTTAAAGTACAACAATAAGGATATATCATGATGAAAGGAATTTAGAAAGAGATTTCAACAATAGAATTATCAGGAGCAATAACAATAAATGCTTTTAGAACAATTGATAGTCAAGTAGACTTTGAACAATAACTTCCAAAGGAGTCAATAGCTGGTTGACCCTCTGGTTACTGGCTACAGAATGAGTACTTGAGGGGATCAGCCTCGCGTACGCTATGTGTATGCATAACATTTAACTCTGCTATTTGTACCTTATATACGGTACCTGGGGTACTCCCCTATAATAAAAGGGGTGTCCATTTAGTCTAAGAATCCTTACCATCGATTGGTTCGGATAACTTTTATAAATTCTCACATACTTGCCTGACCGAACAAAGGTTCAGACTTAACCATGAATAGTTCACAAATTTCTGAACTTAAATAAATATACGAATTCAAATGCACGAGTGCGAATGTCAATAAATACAAAGATGTGGAATAATTTTAAAAGTAATTAGACCACTTAAAGCATGCTTGGAGATAAGATTCAAGCTTAAAGAATAACTTGCAATATATACCTTTTTGCACAATTAAAAATAATGCATAAGGTTTAGAAACTTGCTCAATGTAAAAGTTGAGTAAGATAGAACTTGCATTCAATATACTGAAAGAATAGAATTAGGGAACTTGCCTGTTTGCTCAGCTACAGATAAAATTTAGCTTTAATTATTTGATCTTGGATAACCTATCAGTTGATAAAGTTGGTTTATCCATTAGCATTGTATAATGGTATATCGATACACCCACTTATGCTATTTATTTAAAAGATAAACAATTCACCATATATTTTTAATTTCTGTCTAATCATTAGCTTAATAGAAATTAACCTAATGACCTTTAGCTATTAAAATAATTGATAGCAAATAATGATTACTATTCTTCGAATGTTCAGATTATTACCCTTATTGTCTCTAAATATGGGTTAATAATCTTTATTTATTATTTGAATAATAAATTTGTCATGGTTTAATAGCAACTAAATACTAGTTCGTCACTTACTCAATTTTTATTTATACTTAATTACTATTTACATTGAGTAATTATTATTCTCGTTCCTTGTTCATTAATTAAATACTTAATGTATTACTTCTATACACACTTAATTATTATTTAATCTTAAATGATCATTAAGTATTTATTATCTTTATCTATAAACAATAGTTACTTTACTCATACTTAATTATAATAATTAAATATTTATTATCTTTATTTATTATGAAATGTTACATAATAAATAATTATTAAATACTTATTATCTTTATTTGTTATTACAAATAATTATCTTATTACCTTTATTCCTACTTAAGTAAATATTTGGTACCTTTATTTATAAATAATTACTTTATTAATTTCATCCATTCTTAATTATTATTTAATATTAATTATATAATAATTATTTATTATCTTTATGTATTAAACTATTGATAAGTAATAATTAATTCATTAATTTTATTCCTATTGATAGAAAAAAATATTTATTATCTTTATTTATTATTCATTGATAATAAATAATTATTTTATTTAATTTAATTATTAGTTAAATAAAAATCAAATATTTATTATCTTTATTTATTATTTACTGATGAATAATAAATAATTATTTTATTAACTTATTCATACTCAATTATTAAATAATAATTAAATATTTAATGTCTTTATTACTATTTGATGCCACATAGTAAATAATTTATTTCTTCGTACCTAATTGTCATTTGTTATTAATTAGATATTAACTAATTATTTATTGATGTTATTCATACTTAACTTTTATTATCCGTAATTCATTATTCCCATTAGTGTATCTTTAACTCAAATAGCAACTAATAATCAAGCCAACAGTGTTACAAAATGACAGTTGCATTTGTGGTATGTTAGCACTAATCAACGTGGGAAGGGTCCTTTAACCTCACACTGCCCAGCCCCAATTCATGCCGACTGGCTACTTGCCTAACTCATCAGCACCGAGGCGCCCCAGGGCGTGGCTGCCACCCGCGCCACACACAGACACTGCGCCCACGAGTTAAGGCGCAAATCAGCCGCCTGGTTACAACAGCCACACCTAGTATAACGAATGCTAGGATTTTCTTCTTATTAGCCTAATCAGATCACTAAATCAACCAATAAGCAAAGTTAACAAGTTGCTTCTTACTGACATTTCAACAAACAGTATGTGTACATATTAATGTTCCAAAATAAAACAGGGATTACATGGTATCCCAACCCAATTAGCAACAGAATTCGACAATCAACCAAAAGTAATTCAATACCAGACTTCTTAATCAAAACAAACCCATACAATACAATACCAGCCTTGTAAATCCAACAAGAGCAACATAATTCAATGGTTACACTAACAATCAGAGAAGGAAAACAAATTAAGCCTAAGATCACTACCTTGGACTCGACCGAATTGCAGTCCGCCTTCTCCTTCCAAAGTAGCTGACGACGCCGGACATTCACCGTCGAGCGACTGACTTCCCCTGGTCCCCCTTCTCTGCGATTTGTTTTCTCCTTCTAATTTGGACTTACAGAGACTCGGCAACTTGGCTAGGTCTTGGGCTCAATTTATAGGAAATTTTTTTACCCAATTCGCTGGGTATTACCTCAATCGATCCACCACTGACCAACGGTAGAAGGAGTGGGCCTATGGCCGTCGGTAGACCACCCTCACAAACCCTTCTATGCCGCCCAATTGCATCGGTCAGACGTCTCTGGCCTTAGCCCCTTGGTTCAAACGAATTGCGCTCAGTTGCCCACCTCGAGCCTTGCACAACCCAGAGGTCGTCGAGCTCTCCCTCCAGTCCGAACGACCGGTCGCCTCACGTCATCGCACCGCCCCTTTTTACACGCTGGCGCGCGGCTCGGCGTGACCTTCTCCTCTGCACCTGTCTTGTTTCGCCTGATTGATTGAGGGGTTTGCCTCCTTCTTACTCGGTTAGCCTCAATTGCACCCTCGACTGGCCTTTCCCCCAATTAACCTACCGAATGCCCAAATCCACAAGAGACGGATCCCACCCGTTGCAATGGTCCAACCCGACTTGAAAGAAGAGAATGGGCTTTAGCCCAATTGGGTTTAATTCCTAAAGACTTACTCCAGTCCACTTGGTTCGGCCCAACAGGAAAATGGAAAGGAATTTGGGTTCAGCCTAATTAATATTGGGTCAGCTGAAGTAAAAGAGTGAGATGACCCAATTATTATGTTTCTAATATTTCTAATATTTAAATTAAATAGCTAATTCAATTAATTAATTATTTAAATATTTATTTCACCAATAATTCATCATTCGCATTATTTAATCCGATAATAGTAAAATGAATTTAGTTATTAATTTTTCCCGAATTTCTTGCAAATCAAATCTTAGGGTTAACTCACTACTTTATTCAAACTATTAATGAGCCCCCTTTTAATGCAGAGAAAATTATTGGGCCATATATTTAGATATAATTGAATAATAATACCTACATGGATCCGATTAAATTCGAAAATTTTTATAAAATGAATTTCATATATCAAGATAATTTAATACAATGTTTAAAATTCCTGGACATTACAGAAGTGATTGTCTCCTCTCCTTTATTCATTTTGCCAAGCTTTCTTCTTCTCTATGCTACTGGCCATCTTGGTTCAGGGGAAATGGAATTAAGAAAGGATAGAAACATATATTTCCTTCTTGGTCGCACAAAATTGCTAGCAGACAAGAAAAAGGAATATGGAGTAGAGAGAAAGGGGGCTGCCATTTTATCATCCATGAGCCGCACCATTATTGATGATCTCTACTCGGAAGAAGGAGAGAAAATAGAGAGCTGCACATCACTTCCTTCGGAGCAAACAAAACAGAAAAGGGCTGAAACCTTGTAGTAATTGTGGAAACATTGCAACTAAGTGGAACCCTAATTATCTACACGGAAGGAGGATTATTCACTATCAAAGGGAGTTTTTGAGAATAAAATTATTCATATATAATTTAGTTTCTCTGCTTTCCCTCGATTATTGTATAATCCAATGATGTTTAGTTCTCTGTCAGTTATATTTATTTTCACAGTTATGAACTAATTCCTTATTCTGAGGTTACAATGGAACTGAATGTATAGTGTTAATTCAATTTCTTTCCCTTTAATTCTTATGAATCATGTTTGAATGGATTTTTATGTTGTATGCTTAATGTATGGATTAACTGGAAAGTAATTCATGTGATGTTTTATACTAAATTGAAAAATGGATTATAAAACTCAGATCACCAATATGAAAGCACATGTTATGGACTTTTCTTTATAGGAATGAATTCATAATTTGCAGGTAGGATAGGCATATACCGAACATGTCATGTGTAGCCAATTGAGAATGTATCCTTAATGACTCATGTTTTAATTAATTCACATAGGAATATAATGTTGTATTAAACATGAGATTTTTATACTACTATCGGAAGAGGTGTATAATTGCTTTAAGTTCTCGGTTATTTATTTGTATGATTTATTGATTTAAAGGGGAAGTTAGGAGATTAAACCTTGCATTTGGGGAAATTGTGACCTCGGCTTGTTTTACATTATAAACAGAAAAACAAATCAACTTCTCTTTATATTTTCACTTGTTAGATTAATTGTTCATCAAATCACAAATTATAATCATTTAATTAAGATTAATTTGACATAAAATTGATAATTGATAACTATTAGCTTTATTTCCGCATGCATTCGACACTCTACTTACTTTATATTACTTGTGGACTGCGTATACTTGTGCGTGTTTTATTGATTGCGAAATCAACCAACACTCACCCTTTTCTCCGGCTGCTCCACCTACATTCTATACGCTGGCTCTTTCTCTACTATAACCACCACTGTGACAACCCAAAAATTTATAAGATTTATTAATAAAATATTAAATGATTAAATAAAGGTTAAAGAATAAAACCTAGATTGGAAATAGAGGACTGATTAAATTATTTTTAGAAGAACCTATACGGTTTGATATTTGAAAGAATATAGAGAAATTAAATGTGAATGATAGAAGAATAAGAATTGAGTAAATAAATTTTATCTTATTATATGTGATAGAAATAAGTATGTATATTTATTGCGTATGAATAAATTGTTATGAAACAATTTATATTACAAAACGAAATCATTAGTCTAAGTATATAGAAATATTGTATACTTTAAATAAATAATATTAAAATAAATTCTAGTGTTGAATTATTTTAAAGAGAAAATATTATTTTAATTATAATATCTTATTTACTGAATAAATTTTCATTTATAAGGTAAATATATTAGGTTATATTTACTATATGTAAATAAATTGATATACACAATTTATAATATGAGAAAATAAATTTATTATTTATTTTCTATATTTGATATGGATACATGTCCATTATATGAGATAATTGTAAGGTGATAAAAATATATTTATATATATATTTATTATGCGAGGGAATGAAATTGTTTTGAACTAGTAGCGTAATGAATTGAGGGGGGATGGTTTAAATATATAACATTTATATATACTTTACCCAAGGATATTGGAACAAATTCTTATATGAAGTATTTTAAGAAATAAAGGATAATATATTTATATAATATATTGAGAAAGTCAATAAATTCTTAATTGAATTTACGTTAAGGAGATAAGGATATTATATTTATTATAATATCTTGGGTATGTAGATAATTGTATTTGCATAAGAAATTATGTCTAGCATGTTTATTTTGTAAATATGTAATTCAAGTATGATATGTTATGTTCTATATAATTTATATATCAAAGATGGGTTATATAAATTATATTTTTTCATATGGGTAAAACATTTTAAAGAGGGTGAATTAGTAACTTAAGAGTTAAAATTTAGTTACTAATTATTGGGTGATTTTAAATTATCCAATGTAAGTATTATGTTATTTAAGAAGCAAATAAATTAAATCAAAAATGGGCTAGAAAATAAAGGAGTAGTCGGTTAAGGGAGAGGAAATAGAGCACATGGTTCAATTAATATTTCGCTTCCACCTTGCAAGGCTAAAACACCAACTCACCTAGCCTATGAAAGGAAAATCCCTAGTTTAAGATATGGAAGATTTTATTTAGATTGCAAATATTAGAGAGAGAGAGAGAGAAGATGAGAGCTAAGCACAAAAAGAAAAGAAATAGAAAGAGAGATAGAGAGAAGAAAAGGAGCGGTCGGCAGCCCCATCAAGAGAAGGAGGAAAGGAGAAATTTCTTCCATTCTTGATCAAGCTATTTTGAGAAAGAAGGAGTGCACAAGAACTAGGTATAACAAACTAAATTCTAGTAAATTGATTATGTATTTGGTTTTAGTTGTTTTAAATCAAATCATGAGCTTATGATCTTAATTTTAAAACTTTAGACTACATATTTTATGGTGTATTATGTATAGATTTAACCATTTTTGGTGTTAAAAGATTGATCAAACAAAAGAAAAGAAAAACTAGTAGACTACTGCCCCTAAATAAAAAATTCGGGGTTAGCTAGATTGTTCTAAAAATTCTGAACTTTTGGTATGTTATTGTACACTGAATAAGATTTTCATAGACTCTAGAACAGACTAATTCTGACTTCGGAGCAAAGAGTTATGACCATTCTAAGTAGTCGTGTAAAACTATCCAGCGAATTCGGTGCAGTCCCCCTTGCACAAAATTTTTGGACTGATGTGTTCGGAATTTGGAACAATGTCAGTAGGTAAAAGTTGTAGTCCCGGAAGTTAGCTTCGCGTGGGCTCAAGAATTGCTTAAAAATATTTTGAAATGAAAAAGTTATGACAGTTTTAGCAAGAGAGGGTAAAGCTAGAAAAAAAAAATAAAAACTTTGACAAGTTTGAAAACTAGTTTATGAAATAGTTATATACATGTATGGTTTATATTGTGTATTATTTGTGGTGGACTGAGATAGAGCCATGGAGACTAGTTGTTGTTGTGCGGAGATATAAGGGTGGCAAAAATGGGATTAAAACGTAAACCAAACCCTTAGAAATCAGTCCACAAAAGTACCGCACGCGTTATGTTCGTTAAATGGCCATAAAGAACAAACATAGATGAAAACTTGGAATTTAATGAAGCCGATACTTTAGACGAGTCTTATTATGTTAAATAAGACTTATTTGTAAAGCAAGTTGGTTTGGAACGCGTCGAGGCGAGTTTTGACCTCTAAATGCGAAAATTGAAAATTTGTGACCATAAAGAGTAAAAATGGTGAAAAACTTGGAATTTTACAAAGCCGAGACTTTAGACGCGTCTTAATATGTTAAACAAGACTTAGTTGGGTAGCAAAACGAGCCAGAACGAACCACGGCGAGTTTTGACGTGTAAACGCGCGTTTTGAAAATTGGCCTCTGCAGCCACTTTAGGGGCAATGTTTAGGCAGCATAACGAACCCGAAATTGAGGGGTTATATTTTTTAAAAATAGTGTGATATACCATGTATAACATATCCGAAATTCGGATCAATCCGATAAACAAACAACGCATGAGAAATTTATAAAGTAGGCCGCTGGAAGATGAGCAAGCTGCCAGCAGCAGCCAGCACCTACTGTGCAGAGCATGCTGCTGGTGCGACTTTGGCGCGCGGTTTTGCTCAACTTCCGTAGTTTCTTTTCGTGGTTAGAAATTTTTTAAAAATACTATGACATGAAGTCTATAACATATCAAAATTTCGCTATTATTCAATTTATGGTTTGAGAATTAAAAATAGGCAAAAAGGCATGTCAGAACTAAAATTTGAGCGACGCCGAGCGTCGGCACGCCGGGCTGTTTTTACATTCGTCGTTCCGAATTGCATTCGGGCGAGATTTTAAGCAAAGTTAAGTTAATAAAGTCCCAATATGAGAGTTTTGACGTTTTTGATAAATTTATGCCATGAAAATTCATTTCGGGCATAATTAATGTAATAAAAATATATTAAAAATATGAAATTTCATTTTTAAGCAAACGGAAGCCGACGAGAGTATGTAAAATGGTTTTATAGCGAAATGAAAACCGTGAAACTGTTAAAAAGTGTAATAATCATAAAAGTGGCGAAATGAAGGTTTCCGGAGTTCAAAATGGAGGTTTTAAGCCGAGATTTATATAGCGATGCATATATACTTAATATATATACAAAGCGAAAATGTGATTTATTTGCTAAATGATAGATGAAGCTAACGTGCTAATAGATAAAATATTTATTAATGAGACAATGGTCCGAGTTGACTCATGGACAGACAAAGAGATATAAATAGTAATTAAATTAAAAAAATAATATAGTAAATTGAATTTTAATATAAAAGCCATGTATTAGCTGTTTAAACCCCGAATTTACGAGTAAAGGTAAAAGATATTTCTGAAATGGAATATAAATAGTTTAAGCTTCAAGATGTAAAATATTTACATCTTAAAATGTGTGAGACCCTTATTATTTATATTAAGGATTAAAATGAATAAAGTTTCTAAAGGAACCAAGGTTGGTTTTTGAATTAAGTACAAATAATATTAGTTTTTATAAACTAATATTTATGGATAATGAATATACATGCATATTTTGTGACATATTTAATTATCTAAATGTGTGTGCATGTAAATACAATTGTGTAGGATTTGTGGAGAGAAGTTAAGTTAAATTATAGCGGTAATCTCCAATCACGACAAGTTCCCTAATCTTACTCAAATTTATATTGAGCAAGTTTCTTACCTTAAACTTCTTACATATTACAAGTTTCCCAATTCAAACTTGAGTTAATATTTTCAAGCATGCTAGTGGTTTAATTATTGCCAATTATACCACATCAATGAAATTTATTGTTAATCGCACTTAGTGCAAGTTGCACATGTTCACCTGGTATGAAAGGCTGATCACCTTGATTACCAAATTTGTTCATGGTCATTGTTGGCCACTCAGTGTTATTTATTCAGTTACTCATTTATTGAAATTGATTCTCATTCTTTCACAATGGTTATATATTGTTAAAACTTCAGAAAGCTATATTCTTTTCTTCAATCATGATATATCTTTATTGCATTTAAACTTGCTGAGCAAAGTAGTTACTCATCCTTGCTATATTATGATAACATTTCAAATTAAAGCCTGAATGCTCAAAGAAGGACAAAGGCAAAGACAAAATTGAAGATTAGTTTAACGGTTATCTATTATGATAATTAAAGTAAATGAAGTATGTAAATCTTTTAAGATTATAAAGGTATGTATTTAGTTAAGGTTAAAGACCATGAGATATGTTGTAGAATGTATTGTATAAACAATTTATGTTTATATCTTCCGCAGTAGTTTTAAATACGTTGTATCGTGACGCACCAGGTCTGAGGTTCAAGGAACCCGGATATGGGGGCGCCACAACCACAAACACCAGGACTTCGCTATTGTCGCCGGTGCCCTTCTGGGTATCGGCGCCGGACTACTCTGGGTCGGCCAAGGCGCTATTATGACCTCATATCCACCCCTAGATCGGAAGGGAACTTATATTTTCATGTTTTGGAGTATTTTCAATATGGGTGGTGTGATTGGTGGTTTGATTCCATTTATTCTAAATTATAATAGAAGTGAGGCCAGTTCTGTAAATGATAGAACCTACATTGGGTTCATGATTTTCATGGCAATTGGAACAATTCTTGCACTTGTAATTTTGCATCCTAGAAATGTTATTAGAGATGAAAATCATGAACCCAATGTAGGTTCCATCATTCCCAGAACTAGCCTCACTTCTATTATAATTTAGAATAAATGGAATCAAACCACCAATCACACCACCCATATTGAAAATACTCCAAAACATGAAAATATAAGTTTCCTTCCGATCTAGGGGTGGATATGAGGTCATAATAGCGCCCTGGTAGGCCCAGAGTAGTCCGACGCCGATACCTAGAAGGGCGCCGACGACAATAACGAAGTCCTGGTGTTTGTGGTGGTTATAGTAGAGAAAAGAGCCAGCGTATAGAATGTAGGTGGAGCAGCCGAAGAAAAGGGTGAGCCGACTGCCTAATATATTGTAGATTCCTCCGCCCAACACTCCGAAAATGGCGAAAGTGGTGTAGAGGACGGCGTTAGCGGCGGTGGGATCGACCTGACCACCACCTCCTATGCCGAATAAGGCATTGAACATACCAGGGCAACAAAAACAGACCAATCCAATCGGACCCACTTGGACTAATGGGGAATTATAGCGAACATAAGATGATTTTTGATCAATTTTTGGGTTTCCAGTATCTTCATCAGCTTAAAAACCCATGATTGGATTTGCTTGAAGAAGAGAGAGAAATTGGGATAGAGGACAGTTAACTGAGAGGAGGAGTGGTGAGATGTGGGACAGAAATGAGTGAGCCAGAGAGGTCACTGTTTTGTAAGAGAATGAGGCAAAGAATTTAAAAAAAAATTCCAAAACGAACAATCTCCCTGCGTGTGGGAAAGCAGGGAGTAAATCAGAGGTACGTATAGATTTACTCTATAAATTTATAAGAAATTCATTTGCTTCTGATGATGAGAGGATATACCGTACTTCATTTCAAAATAATAATCTCAGTTTTTAAAAATGTGTTGTCTAGGGATTATGGGACTGCGGGACGACTATAGGAACATGCTTTATTACCTTTAGAGTGAGAACCAAAAATAGAGCTACGCACGAGCGCAATCTCTCACCTTCCATTATGTTTTTGAAAAATACTAAAAAATAACTTCATATTTCGAACAAAATTTTAATAAATTAAGATGTTAAACGTTATTTTAATCAACATTGAGATTACTTATTATTGAATTAAGAGGTTAATTATACCAACAACAAAAAAAGCATTTTGAGGTTAAAAGAGAATTTGAGATTTTTTTTATTTTTTTTGAAATATTATTTAGGATGACACCTTCAACTTGGGACAGAAAAAGTAAGTATGTATTGATAAGATTATTAAGATTCATACTAGATTTACACTATATTTATGAATTTGGGGAGAGAGAAAAAAAAAGAATTTAAATTTATAGAGAAAAGAGGAGTGAAAGAACGGAAATTTACTTTCTTTCTTTATGTTTATGAGTTTTTGAAAGAAATTTTAACTTAAAAAGTATTACTATCTTAAGATTATAGTTGAAAATTATTATAAGAATAGTTTTAGTATTTTAGTATGTCATTTAAGCTTTTAATAAATTTCTTTTCAAATTTTCTCAAGTTTGGGAGGAAATTTTTTATAAGAATTTTTTAAAAAATCTCTCTCATTTTTCTTTTCGTCATTCAAAAAACTCACAAATGAAATACTTTTGATTATTTCCTTTAAAAAATAATTTATTCTCAATTTTTTTTTCTTTTTAAAACTCACAAACACACGTAATCCGAGTTGAGTGATTACTTAATAGTCCATATGATGTTAGGTGCCATGAGACAAGGAATAAAGACCAGCAGTTAATACTGTCATCTGCATCGTTCCATGGAGCAGGTAGCATACCTGTCATGGGCTTGTTACTACTAGAGTATTATTAAATACCATTAATTATATTATCTCTTTACCCATCTAATTTACTCTTTCCGTCTCCAAAAAAATAATTAAAAGTATAATTTTTTTTATTCTCAAAAAAATAAAATAAAGTACATAATATGAAAGATAAATATGTTATTTAGTAACGTCAATTAGTATAAAAAATAAAAATATTCATCACTTTATTTAATCTTATAGGACCATTAAAGATAAATTTTAAAAAAATTTACTCTCTTTTTTTTACTTTTTTTTTTCTTAATATGCATATAAATTATATTTTGTTCATCCTTTTGGGGACGGAGAAAATATATGTTAATGAATTTAGGCAATTTTGTATTAATAGATGACTATATTACCCCCTCCAAACAAAACGAAGAAAGAGAAAACAAGCCCCCCAAAGTCTTCTGTTGTAAATCCTGTTTTAAAAAATAGGGTATTTTTGTTTTATTAAATATTAACCCCATTAATGTAATAAGATTAAGTCTCAAATTTACCGTCTCAGAAATTTCATCAGGTTATATTGACATACTAAAGATGCACTCAAAATATCATGACGTTGATACCCTTGATAAATAAATAAATTTTAAAGAAAAATTGTAAAATATGAGTGAAAAAAAATATAAGAGAGATTATACGGAGAAAATATGGAAAAAAGAAAGAAAGTTAAAACTTAGATGTGCACAACTTCAAATGAGACAATTATTTTCACTACTCTCCCTTAGTAATATAGATACAACACATATTTTTAGATATGAGGAGGGTTTCTACTCTATACTAAAGAGACCCTTTCTCAAGTTTTTTCTTACATTCTTTTATTTAATTGTTTTTATTTTTTCTTTTTGTGGTTTTTTTACCCTATTATGATATTTTATATTTCCTAATTTGAATTTTTTACAATCTATGGAACTTTCTTCTCTTAGTTTGAGATTTTCTCATTCTACGGAGTTTTTTTTTCAACTTTATGATCTCTTCGTGGAGGAGATTTGATTTGTGTTAATCAGTGAACACAAATCTATTTAGATTTGTGTGTGTGTTTATCACAACAACCTTATTTTTCATTGATCATGTTGAAGAACTGCTCAAGTTTGTTTATTTTTGTCTATTTTGTATAGCCAGAAGAAATATATAAGTATTCGAGTTTTAATTTGGGACTAGAGGTATTTACCTTGACTCTAGTGTTTTTGTAATTCGATTCATTAATCAGTGAGAATTATTCCTTGTTCTTACTCCAGGGTTTTGTCAAAATAAAATTAAAAACATAGATATCGCACATCCAACATATTTCGGTGTAAGACTGAAGTATTACAATCTTTCCCCACTAAATTATTGACGTTCACATCAAATCACAACCTACAATTCCCAATCCAAAAAAATCACAATCTTAAAACTATGTGTGGGCTTCAGAAACTACCACACTACGAGAAGTCACCACTCAGATATGAGTGATCTGATTCGACTCGAGTCAAGATAAACTGATTAAATCTCAAATTTCCTGTTTCAACAGTACTACTGACTACTGAGTCATCTTGAATCTTGACCCACCCATCACCAATCTAACACAAAATATTTGTGGTCCACTTTTTATAATAACAAGCTTAATAATTCGTGCAAAGTACGATTAAGCTTAAAATCGACTAATCAAGTAAATTCTATATATAACATTTTTAAACGACATTTTAATTGATCTCAAGTCAACTAAACAGTCCAAATTTGGTGACTTGATAGCTTAATTTTTTTTTTTATTTTCTTTGTTTTATTTTTTTTTATCTTTACTTAATTCTTAGTGACAAATGGTACATTGTATCTTTCATAATAAATGTGTACTAAAATTTTGTGGAAAAAACATAACTTTTGAGCTTTTGAGTTGACTTTTGGGAATATCAAAATTTATGGCCAATTAGAAGACATGAAAATAAAAAAAACCCTTCTGAGTTACCGAATCACCAAAATTGAACTACTGAATTGATTCAAAACTAACCAAAAACCCGGTATTGTTATAGAGTAGGGAAGGCATGCGTTAAACTGTTAATTATGACTTCCAAAAACTCGGTATTGTTATAGAGTAGGGAAGGCATGCGTTAAACTGTTAATTATGACTTGTGGTTATGGAATGTGGCTTACTAAAAAAAATTCTTTAAGGTAACTAGTTTAAGTGCCCTTCATAGTTCATAGTTCATAGTTCATACCATACCGGAAGTAGCTCTTGTAAATTATTTGATATCAACATGAAATAGTAACATTATAAAAAATTAAAATACATATATATATATATATATGTATATATATTAGAGGAAATTTTGACTTTTAAAATTCAATTTAATACATTTTAAATTAAAACTAAAATAAATTGTTTAATTTAAAAAATACATTTATGAGAATATTAAATTATATAATAAATACCACTAATTACAAAATTTATGGTTTTCAAAATTTAAATGAATTCTACTAATTTAGAACTTGAAAATATCTCATATACACTTTAAAAGGTCAAAATTAATCTTCTAACTTAGAATCCAAGAGCAAGTAAATATAAAACTTCATGGCACAATAAATTGAAAGTGATATATGACTTGAAAAGGGTACAATTGGAAATTTGTAAGAAACTGTTAAACAAAAAAAAAACAAAAAAAAAGCCAAAAAAAGAGCAAAAATATCATCAAAAGCAGCAAGCATTCAATATTACTACCTTCCTCCACATATACCAAAGAAACATAGTCTCGTATTTATTAAGCATACAGTCCTTTAATTTGAATCTTGAAGAGCTTAAGGATCAAAGGAGAAATGGAGGAAACTTCAGAGGAGAGAATAGCTGCTGTCTACAATCCTAGCAACAAAATTCATTGCTGCTTTTATTTACAAGAAGCTATAAGGGCTATTATTTTCAAGTGTTTGGGTTTTGAGCAAACTAATGAACAACCAAGCTCCAGCTCTCAATCTTCTTCTTCTTCTTCTAATTCAAGCCCAGATGTAAAAGAGATGGATTCTACACCTTCATCTACTGAAAGACTATTGAAAACTTTTGTAAGTTTCTCTCCGTCTCTCTCTTTCTGTCAACTCAACTCAACTCAACAGTCTTATTCCCAAACTAATTAGGATATGCTGCATGAATTATTTACCGTTGTACTGTCAGATTTGGATTTCAGCTAGTTAAAATTGAGCTATATATTTGAACAATCATATAAAAACAAGCTGTATTTATATAATTGAAAGTTACAAATATATAATACTAAGAATAACAATCAATAAAAATGTAACTATACGATTTTTCCTTTCTTAATTTAAAAATGTGCTATATTTTTCAGTTATGCCCAAATGTGCCATGTTTAAAATCTAACCATTCATATTAAAAATATATCTAGTATTCTTTTGTAATATTGAGAGCAATATTAAAAATTTAGTAACAAGAAACTCTTAATAAATTCTTACACCCTTTGATTTTCATTTTCTTTTTCTTTTTTTTTTAGTGAAAAGGGTCTTGGAGGGTATCTAACTAGTATATATATCATATAGGGTTAATAGTCCATCCTCTACGGTCTTTTAAGATACATTTAACCGTACGGGTATAAAGAACATACAAAAAATATATGTGAACATCTAAATTTTAATATGATTTGGTGATGTCAATCATACATTAATAAATATTCAATAAATCTCGTAAGAAATATACTTATTTTACAAGGTTATTCTATTTTTATTTTTTTTGCTACTTTTTACAAGGTTATTCAAATGGTGCTATATAAGCTCAAATTAATTTTTCTTTTTTCTTTTTACATTATATCATATATTTTGATTATCATTTTATCCGTACGGTTAAATTTTATTAAAAGATCAAAATAAAGTCATTTTTCTAAACTAGGATATATAACTTAGATACAGAGGGTATCTCCGATTCTCCTGCAAACCCTTTCTTTTAATGTATCTATGTTTTCAAAATTCATATATAGCTAGGATCAAAAACTCGACGGAGAACAGATTTAAAGTGGCAAAAATTACAATAAAGATAATATTTAGATAAAATTCAATATCAAGAAATACGTTAAAATTAGTTTCATTATCGTTTCAATTTTCTTTACTTTTGTTTCAATAATTAATCTGATTTTATACCTAAACAAACGTTAACCCGTCATTAATTTTCTCTTAATTTAATGCATTTTCTAGAATTTCAAATTAGGCCATTATGTATTTTTTTTTTGGCATGCATGAATTATATAGGAAGATATGGCAAGGAGATTCCGAGCACCTCCAAGGCCACCAGTTATCTCCGGAAGAGGTCCTCAGACTAACTCGAGCGGCATCTCTTAGACCTTCTGCATCAACTTGTTACTATCTAACTTGTTTGGATGTAAATTAATTATTTAGTTTCTCTTAGTTGTTTTTGTTTTATCTCTAATTCAAGTAGAGTTTGCTTTCTTCTCCATGTTATTTACTCATCAATGTCTAATGGTTTTTTAATTTTTTTTTTCAATTTATGATTAACTAGGTGATATCCCGTGCAATGCACGGGCTAGTTTAAAGAATAGATTAAATAATTTGTCAAATATGCGATGAGAACTATTTATATATATATTGTAGACACCCAAATTTTGCGTCCATATACTAACCGTGACAGGAGGGCAAAATCGGCAATTGAACCGGCTTGCGGGAGCGAAGGAATGGACACAAGCGCGAACGTTCAACGCCACCGCGATGATTGGCGACCAAAGCTGACGTGACAATAAGGCCATCCGAAACGGGCATTCCTGAATGAGGTGGCACGTCTCCCGGTAATTTCCGGACTGCAAAATACAAGCCTGTCAGCGGAAACCGACGTTACAGCACAAAAATCGAGGCGTGGCACGAAAATCGAGAAAGTCAAACCGTCCAGCCGCGGATTGATCTGCGGCCAAATAGTGCGCCTTTTGAAAACACGGAACTCGAAATCAGGTGAGTGGAAGGCAGGCGGCCAGCCAGCCTATTTCATCTCAGTTTCGTTGCAGCATACAGGGAGTTGAAAGTGGGAAGAATTTGAAGGAAGAAGGATTCAACAGCAGCAATTAGCACGGAAATAGAGAGGAAAAAGAGCAAAATTTGCAAACAAATAGGAAGAAAAGAGAGAAAAAAGAGAGGATTTATTTCTTTTGATTTTGGTTGTATCAAATACACTCTTTATCCTATTCAAATACACAAGTCTACATCCATTTGAGATCATTTGCAAGGTAAAAATTCCTTTGTTCTAGCAATTTATATCATATTGTTTGGTTAAATTAGATGTAATTTCATGTATCTTGCTGAACAACCATGGATTAGGGATTATTAGTGAGGGTTCCATCGGAACAAAATTCTTCCTAATAACCCGAGGATATCCAAGTGGTGAAATTTCTAGCTTGTTTGTGATGATTTATTAGATGTAATTTATTTATATTTTTATTTTCGGATATCATGGTGTATTAGGCAATTCCGTGTTGGTTGGTTTTGTAGTATTCATTTGTGGGCATGTAGCAATATCGGGTGTGAGCCTAGGAACGCGACCCCGTGGTCCAAATCCGATGATGGACGTGTTGACATATGTAATAGATTCAAAATACTCGTTTTTTGTAACATGTAATCGTCGGGCCTTAAAACGACGCTAAAGCGAGAATCGGATTTAAGGCCCCGTAGTAGTGAAACATGTGATTGTTGGCGTTCGGGGATGTTTTGATGGCTTACATGCCCATGGATAGCCCCGACGCGTATTATGCTTTGATTGGATTTCGTGACACCAAAATGATTTCAAAGCCAAAACAATAAAGATTTTGCTAAAATCAATCAAAGTAGGATATTAGCATCACGAGGCTAAGAATTGGAAGTGCTAATGAAAGTCGATTCCTGTTTTACGAGAAGGCCAAAGGAAATCATTTTCAAACATCACCAAAAAACGGCTTTATGAATGAAATAAACGTTTCACTAAACCTTGATACATAGGGCGAAAGAGATCCTAGAAATTGCCCATCATTTATGAAAGCAACGTATAAATCTCGATTCCTATTCTGGTTAAGGTTTAGGAAAATTCATGTTTTGTCAAAACAACACTTAATCTCGTAGCTTTTGTCAACTAAAATCAAATCTTTTCTCATAAAGAAATAAAAGCTTTCTCGAATAGGCCGAAAGACATTCTAAGGCATTCTCAAAATAAAACACGTCTCTTTCATAAAACACAAACAAAAGAATTCCTTTTATACAAAACTCACCACAACAGTTCATTAGGCACACACACACACACGCACACATTTCATGAATTAAGGGATATGAAAGTATCAAGGTTGCGGTAACCGTGTTTCACGGAAGACGGGGGGTGCCTAACACATTCCCCTCGCTTAAGCAAGCCCCCGAACTCTATGAATCTCGATTCGCAGACCAATTAATTCGGAGTCACATATGAGCCAGCGATTTATAAAAAAATGAAAATTCGGATGAGTTGGTACATCCATTTCAAATATACCAACTGGCGACTCTGGTTAATTGGCTCATCATAAAAAGGCGATCTTTCAAAACCCCGTCGACATTAATGCCGACCTTTTCCCCAAAAAAAATCATCAATCAAAAGGTAAAAAGAGAAATCGGAAGAGGCGAGAAAAACCCGGCGTCGACAGCTGGCGACTCTGCTGGGGATTTCGAGGGCTTAAGCCGCGTACATATCTTGATGCTATCCTATCCTTTAAAATTCATAAAATGTGTGTGTGTGCGATATTTTGATTTTTTTACTTTTGTTGTGTGAATGTGTGTTTTGCCCAATAAATTGAATGGATTTGCTTTACTTTTAAGTAATCATTTGCATACGGTGAGGACGATGAATGTGAATGTATGTTGAGAGAGTACCTCCTCCTGAGGCGAACCTGTCGGTTGCTTATTACTGGACTCGAAGGGGCTGCTCCCCGGAGATGGCTCAGGAAACGCACCACCCAAATCCGCTCCAATCGAAAGGGCTCAGACGAGTAGATTGTGAAGATTTGGGGACTTTCATGCCGAAAAGCCCGTGAGAGTAACCCTAGGATAGGTCAGCCTCAGATTAACCCAGCGCAGGAAAAGTCTCTTCATGCCTTTTTGCATTCACGCGTAAATGTCATGATCTCATTCATATATGCCTCCCTTTTTGTCAAGAGAAATTACTAACCTCTATCTTTTACAGGGAACAGCTGGGGAGCATAATAACGTCATGTTTAGCATTTGTTATTGCATTAAAAGACTACTAACTTTCTGTTTTACAGGGAAAGATTAAAAAACCCAAAAACACAAAAATTACAGCTTTAGCATGCATCCACATTTTTCATTCCCCAGGACTAAACTTTGAACCGTTGTTTTCTGTAGGATTGCTCCTCAAACACGTTCGCAATCTAAGAGAGCCCAGAACTCTACATCTGAAATGGCTGATATTCCATCTACCAATTCCGGTTCCATATCTAGGGAGGAATTTGATGACTTTAAAAAGCAGATGTTAGAAATGGCCATAATGCTAAAGGAGCAATTGATGCCCAGACAGGAACCACCTAAGGAGGATCCACCTCAACTTAAGGGCGAGCCAGTCGTCCCAAAGGCCATTCCCGTACCAAACAAGACAGTGATTACTATCCCGGAAGAGGGAGATACGGATGACCTGCGAAAGAAAATGAGACAAATGGAGGAAACCATCCAATCTATGAAGGGCATAGGGTCCCTAGGCAGGGTTAACTATTCAGATTTATGTGTCTTCCCCGGAGCCAGATACTCGGAGAAATTTAAAATCCCCGAGTTTGAAAAATACAATGGGAAGGGGGATCCCTACACACATCTGAAAATTTACATCGGGGAACTTGGATCTTACGCCGAAGATGAGGGTCTAAGGATGCAACTTTTCCAAAAGAGTTTGACGGGAGAAGCGAGAATCTGGTATGCCCGGCTTGACAATGCCCAGATCCATAATTGGGAAGAGTTGGCCCATACCTTCTTAACCCAATATAGCTTCCAGGCCCAAATGGCCCCGGATAGATACCAAATGACAAAAGTTAAGAAGCAACCCAGGGAATCCTTCAGGGAATATGCGCAACGATGGAGGGGTATGGCCGCACAGGTGAATCCCCCGATGAACGAATCGGAGATGGTGATAACCTTTGTAGACATTCAAGAGGCACCGTATTATGAACGAGTCATCTCGGGGATTGGAAGACCCTTTGCTGAAATGATTAAACATTGAGAAATGGTGGATATAGGGTTGAAATCTGGCAAAATCCGGGATTTTACGGCTTTGGAAACGGCTGCAGAACAAATACAGAATGGAAACTATGGCAGCACTTTCCGGAGGGTCCAAAAGAAGAAGGAAGAGGATGTTTCCCTCATCCTGCAGGGGTCGTCCAGAAAAACAGAAAACCATCCTCCAGTACAGATGCAGAGGGTAGGGCCATCCCGACAGCCTAACTTCGCTGATCAGAGGGCGGAGGGGCGAAGGAGATATGAGGCCTCGCAAAATCGAGTATTCACTCCGCTCGGGGAGCCTCTTGAACGGGTCTTAGCGGTATTAGTAGCCCAAAAGAAGATAGTTGGTTTGGCACCCCCGAGTGACCCAAAGGGAAGAAGGTTTGATCCAAGCAAGCGATGTGCATACCACTCAAGTTCCCCTGGTCATGATACACAAGACTGTTGGACGTTGAAGCACAGAATCCAAAACTTGATTGATAGTGGGGACATGCCAAGACATGATGGAGGGGGGGTCAATGCGACGGAGGCCAGTGAAGCCGGGGGGCCGCCAAGGTTGAACTATGTGCAGAAAATTGAGGAAATGATCAACGTGATACATGATCATGGGAGTGCACGGGGAGTGCCCATCAGGTTGATAGGGGTAAGTACAACTATCACGGAGGGACCTGTCAAGTTGACGGCTCCGAGGCCCCTCATCCTTGCGGCAAGGCCGCAAATCCCTATCAGTAGTCTAAAGACGGTACCCTGGAATTATGGGGGGATGCCAGAGGAGGCGGCCAGTTGTGCTTCTGTGACGACAAAGGGGAACCCCTTATATCTTCCCGGGCGAGTCCTTGAGAGCCAAAAGAAGAAAAATGAAGAGATTTCCGAGGAAAAGGCCATAAAATTCTTGAAAAGGATGGATCACCCGGAAACAAGAGGGATCCAGATTTTAAATGAGGAATCGACCCTGACATCAATCATGGACTTGGTGTTATCGTCCAATGATCATTGCAAAACCCTGACAAAAGTCCTAGAGGAGGCATACGTGCCCAAGGAAATTAGTGAGGAAGGTTTCGGCCAGCTGGTGGGCCACCTGTTGGAGAATGATGTAATATCCTTTGCAGATGATGACATCCCCAAGGAGGGAAGGGGGCACCGAAAACCGCTACATATTGCGGTAATCTCCTCGGGTTATATCATGAATGGGGTGCTGATTGATGGAGGATCGGCGTTGAATATCTGTCCCCTCAGTACATTGCAGAAGATGAACATCAATCCCAAGCGCCTACGGGCCAATCACGTGGTGGTGCGAGCTTTCGATGGTTCCCGGAGGGATACAATGGGAGAGATAAAATTGCCGGTGGAAATTGGACCATGTACTTTTGATATCTCTTTCCAAGTCCTAGACATTGCAGCCAGTTATAACCTGTTATTGGGGAGGCCGTGGATACACATGGCCGGGGCAGTTCCTTCCACGCTACACCAACAAATCAAACTAATCATCGACGGGAATATGGTAACAATCTCGGCAGAATGTGATGACCCTTCTCCTCCCAGGAATGGCCTACCAATCATTAATGTGGACGAGTCGGCGGCACCTGCCAGTTTTCAGGCGCTGGAAATCAGCACTCCCCACTACAGATTCCTGGGAGCTCTAGCCATGAAACCTAGGGTCTCTCCAGAACTCACCTTCGTTGCAAAGGAAATGATGAAAATGAAATTCCAGCCTGAACATGGGTTAGGAAAAAGCAGCCAAGGAATCACCGAGCCCATTCAGCTACCCCATTAGATAGGTAAAGCAGGGTTGGGATATCGTGAAGGCGTAGCACGGAGACATCGTCAAGGTGCGGCTCCGATTCGGCTGGCTGGCAGTCTGGTGACCAAGGTCAACAATGAGCAGGGGACTAGCGAGCCTGTGGTTAAGGCAGGGGATGAGGAATTAATCCTCTCAAGTGATGAATCGGCCAGGAGGGAAAGTTTCCTACAGGAGGTCGCGAAGGAGTTTGAAACCAAGTGCTATATCCCCGGACAATTAACAAGCAATGGAGAGGGGACGGATGTTGTCATGCCACTGGAGGCCCAACAAGCTGTGCCTGTCATCGATTGGGCAGGATTAATTATTCCCGAAGGGGGTAGAAAGAGGGACTCAGGCGATGTAGCCGTAGTCATCGGGGAAGCGTCCGGTGTGAAGCCCCCTTTTATCCAGCGCATTTCATCTGACCTGACCGTCGACAACTGGACCATGAAACCAGTGATATCCAAACAAGGGTAAAACCCGACATCAGGGTGGTAGACCCCAGAGGATGGGAGAATGAAGAAGTTTATTTTTGTTTGTTGTTTTAGATTTTGCATAATTATGTCGTTTCTTCATGTTATCTGAAAATGTGATCGTCGTGGAAAATAACTTATATATGACAAGTATTTTGTTTCATGTCAGGTGTACCCATTTGAGTAATCCTTGCCTAACAAACGGTCGCCCAAATTTGAATGATGATTATGATTTTGACATTGAGCTGGATTTCGATTTAATGGGCATTGAGCAAGACAAGACAGATTATGACGACGCGCCTGACGAGATCAAAGGATGGGTCGAGGATAAACCCAAACCCAACTTGGACCAAACCGTCACCATAGATATTGGAACCCCTGACAGGCCAAAAGAACTCAAGATAGGGACGGACCTTACCCCCAGCCAAAAAGCTGAAATGACTAAGTTGCTAAACCAATATGAGGATGTCTTTGCCTGGTCTCATGAGGATATGATCGGATTGTCCACCGACATTGTGGTACACCGATTGCCCATCAAGGAGGGTTTTAGGCCTATCAAACAAAAATTAAGAAAGTTAAAACCGGAGTGGAGCTTAAAAGTGAAGGAAGAGATCATCAAGCAGTTCAGGGCGGGAATCATTATGGTGTCCACTTACCCAGAATGGCTGTCCAATGTAGTCCCAGTGGCTAAGCCTGGAGGGAAGGTGAGGGTATGTGTAGATTATAGAGATCTAAACAAGGCCAGTCTCAAAGATAACTTCCCGGTGCCTTTCATACACATCCTGGTGGATAACACAGCCCAGTACGAAATGTACTCTTTTGTGGATTGCTTTGCGGGGTATCATCAGATAATGGTGGCGGAAGAAGATCGGGAAAAGACCGCATTCATCACCCCCTGGGGCACTTTCTGCTATAGACGATTGGCTTTTGGTCTCACGAATGCGGGGGCTACTTATCAGAGAGCCATGATGGCCCTGTTCCACGATATGATGCATAAGGAGATAGAGGTCTACGTGGATGACATCATCGTGAAGTCTAGGGTAGAATCTGACCATATAACCCACCTTAAAAAGCTATTCGATCGGCTCAGAAAGTATAATTTGAAGCTCAATCCAGCAAAGTGTGCTTTCGGAGTGCAGTCGGGTAAGCTCTTGGGATTCCTAGTTAGTGATCGGGGCATTGAATTGGATTCGGCAAAGATTAAGGCCATTGTGGATATGCTAGCACCTCACACAGAGAAAGAGATAAGAGGGTTCCTGGGAAGAATAAATTTCATCAGCCGTTTCATATCCCACTTGACGACTACGTGTGAGCCAATTTTTAAGCTGTTAAGGAAGGGTGCTTCCCAAGTATGGAATGAGCAATGTCAGAAGGCTTTTCAGACCATTAAAAAGTAGCTGACTGAGGCACCAGTGCTGGTACCCCCGAAGGACGGGATCCCTCTATTTATGTATATATCGGTCAATGCCATCGTGATGGGATGTATGCTGGGACAGAAAAATGAAGCAGGTAAAGAGCAGGCCATCTATTACCTCAGCAAGAGATTCAGCCAATGTGAACAGAACTACACTCCCATTGAGAAGACCTGTTGCGCTCTGGCCTGGGCTGCAGGGAGATTACAGCACTACCTCCATGGGCATACGATGTACCTGATATCAAGAATGGATCCCCTTAAATATATTTTTGAAAGGCCCATGCTGAATTATCGACTGTCAAGATGGCAGTTAATCTTACAACAGTTCGACATGGTGTACGTAACTTAGAAAGCCATGAAAGGGCAGGGAATTGCAGATCAGTTGGCGGAAACCCCGTCAGGAGGGATGGAGCCGTTAGAAACTCCTCTGCCGGGCGAAGATATATTTTGGGTGTCACATTCAAAATGTGATGACGAAGGGCAGTTTTGGAAGCTGTATTTTGATGGTGCCATGAATGCTGAGGGGGCAGGAGCCGGAGCGGTCCTGGTCTCTATCACCGGAGAACAATACCCTGTGGCCACTAAACTGCATTTCAGCAATTCGAACAACACCGCTGAATACGAGTGATGTATCTTGGGACTCCGCTTTGCCCGCGACATGGGAGTGAAGAGACTAGCGGTGTTCGGCGATTCAGAATTGGTAATCAGACAGGCAATCGGGGTGTACAACATTAAAGAGCTTCGGTTACTTCCATACCATCGTTGTGTTACCCAGCTGATGCAAGAGTTCGAAGATATCGCTTTTCGACATATCCCCCGGGGACGGAATGACTTTGCCGATGCATTGGCAACCCTGGCGTCCTTAATCCATATAATCAAAAGAAAAGACGTTCCATAGATTGAGATAGCAGTACAGAATGCCCCGGCATACGAGGAACATATTGCAGTATTGTCAAACGAGGTGGTTCTGCCAAAGCAGCCTTGGTATCAAGACATAAGGGAGTACCTGAGGGATAGATCCATTCCCGACCAGGCGAGCCGAGCTGAGAGGATGAGGATTCAAAAGATGGCAATGAAATTTTACCTGAGTGGGGATTCACTATACAAGAGGGATGCTGGGTTGGGACTGTTGCAATGCGTAGATGAAACACAGGCCCAAAAGATTATGAACGAAATACATGGTGGGGTGTGTGGGCCACACATGAGTGGACCAATGCTGGCCAAAAAGATCTTGAGGACAGGGCATTATTGGTTGACACTGAAAGCTGACTGCGATGATCATGTCAAACGGTGTTACCAATGCCAGGCGCATGGTAATGTGATCCATACGCCTCCCAATGAATTGCACTGTATGACCTCCCCGTGGCCATTTTCAATGTGGGGAATGGATGTAATCGGACCAATAGAGCCCAAAGCAAGCAACGGATACCGATTCATTTTCGTCATGATCGATTACTTCACCAAATGGGTAGAAGCAGCTTCTTTCCCCAAAGTAACTCAGGAGGTCATCGTCGGTTTCATCAGGAACAATGTCATTTGTCGATACGGGCAACCTGAGGTTTTGGTCTCCGACAATGCTAAGAATTTAAACAACGCCCTCATAAAGGGACTGTGTGACCAGTTTAAGATCAAGCACCTCAATTCCGTCATTTACCGTCCTAAGATCAATAGGGCAGTGGAGGCTGCAAATAAGAACATCAAGAAGATCATGGCGAAAATGTCTGCTAATCATCGGGGATGGCCGGATTTGTTACCCCTCACCCTGCTGGCATACCGAACGTCAATGCGTACTTCTACAGGGGCAACCCCTTACGCTTTGGTGTATAGAATGGAGGCCGTTCTGCCAGTTGAGGTTGAAATGGCATCCCTCAGAATAGTGATCGATGTTCAGATAAGCGAGGAGGATTGGATGCAAAGTCGATATGACCAATTGGCCCTAATTGATGAAAAGAGGGTAGCCGCGGTTTGGCATGGTCAGTTATATCAACAAAGGATCTCTCGATCATACGACAAAAGGATAAGACCTCGAAAGTTCAAGGAAAATAATTTGGTGCTAAAAAGAGTCATGCCTTGTCAAGACGAAGCCAAGGGGAAGTTCGCCCTGAACTGGGAAGGACCATTTGTGATTAAGAAAGTGCTATCCGGAGGAGCCCTCATATTGCAGGAAATGGATGGTGAGGTATTTCCACAACCCCTCAATTCCGACTCGGTGAAGCGGTTCTACGCTTGAATCATCAGTTCTCCCTTTTCTTTGAGAAGCGAACTACGTAGGACCTGATCTCCCAACTTGTGGGGGTACGTAGGCAGCCATCATGGCGCGGTCCGATCCCTTAAAAATAATCCTTTCCCTAACCCAAACCAATTCCCAATAGCCAGAAAAAGCCTTCCTCTACCCTCGAAACCTTCCCGATACCAGCCCTAATCAGATTCGTCCCGAGGAACATAAACCTAGCCCAACCAAACAGTCAGCCAAAATCTAAAACTCAATTCGATGAAATCGACAGGGGTACGGCAATATCTGTCAGATCTCCATCAAGACTTGAGAAGAGAAAGAAGGCGAAATGTCAAAATCGTGGTCAACTGGATAAAATGAGGATCCAATGAAAGGCAATGATACGACAAAAGGGGAAAATGACTAAATTTAAATGCATGTCTATATATATAAGTCATTTTATTACAAGATTTCTCTTTCGATAATCGATGAAACTAACATAGTCTATGCAGGAAATAAAATAATCTACAAATCTGAAACTAGCTGAAGCAGGATGGACAAGGTGGTGGATAGATCTGAAGCATCAGCATCTCCTGCAATCTGCTGCCCCATCATATCAATACGATCCAGTAAAGCAGTGGCTCGGCTGACAGTCCCAAAATGAGCATCTACAACTGCCCTGGTCTGAAATACAATGGCCTCTCTGTCAGCAATGGCAGCGTCTCTAGCCCGAATGGCATCATCTCTCTCGACAAGAGCGGCATCCCTCTCGGCCTCAGCAGTAATCAAGGCCAGGCGGAGTCGGGTATCCTCAGTAATCCGACTTGGGGCAGAATCAGCTGAGATGGAGTGGTCTGTGGTATCCTCTGGAAAAATCACTCCAGAGTCATCAAAGCCCCCAGTCTGACTCAAACCAGCCGGATCCAAGTCTCCGCGCAACCACTGCACGTAAGCAAATGTCTGGATGTGGCAGCTCTCACTATATTCGGCAAAGATCCTGCGAGACCAAAGGTCGTATACCCGCACAGTAGATCCCTCTCTGTCTGGGATGATATAAGGAATCGATGGGCGGCTGCATCCGCGAAGGGGTGAAAATCCTGTGCCTAATCAAACTACCCCATAACCGCCAAGGGATGATAAGTCGTCACGCCCCTCAAGCCAGCAATAGGGATGAAATCCAGGGGGGGCACGTGAGTCAATAAGCTCATAAAGGAGCAATAACCCGAATAAACCAGTAGATGAAAGGGGTTCTCAATGACCGACAAAAATGATGTCCAGGAGGCCACATCAGTACAGTTCACGGGTCGAAACGAAAACTGCGTGGCTATGTCATGGCTGAAGCAAAACCCTTGGAGACGGAAATGGCCGATGGGACTGAGATGACTCATGAACCACACGTACAACAAAGTCGAGCTCCCTCTAAATACTCTGCCTCGGAAAGACTGGCAATATGAGGCCGACATGTAGGTATCCGCCAATATCATGGGAAGAATGGTGTGATCCTCCTGAAGGGCTCGAACGGCCGCAACAACCCGCATGTCCAAATGATCGGGTTCTGCGGGCAAGTACAAAACTAAGATGACACAGGCCATCAGAACATCCACTCTCAAGGCATCCCAGCGCTCCTCGGACACGGAAAAATCACCGAAGAAAAGACGAAAACTGTCAGGTGAGCCAAATCGGTCAATCAAGAACTGAAGGGGAACCATATGGTCTGATGTGATCACCGGTAACAAGACAGCCCTCCGCAAACCGGTGAAAGTCAAGAATTGACGGCGCATGGAACCAACTGTAACCCTAGCACAAGGGCCATTCAAAGACAAGCCGGTGAAGCGAGCATACTCCTCGAGAGTGGGGGTCAGCTCTACTGTCCCCAACCTGAACACTTGACGGGCAGGGGCCCAATGGCTCAGAATACCATCCATAAAGCCCGCTGGCACCTGAAAGGTTAATAAGGACCAAGAATGGCCCAAAAGACCATCTGCGATAACCCTGTCGGTCGGCAATAAACTGTCCAACCAGCGGAGGAGACTGCCAACCAACCCTGTGGAAGGAATTAAATCCAAACGTACCACGACATCTGAGGACGACATCTGTGGTAAAATAGTATCAAAAAGACTGTACATGGGTCATTTTCTATCCATAAATAAAAAGCATGCATCGTACAAATAATAATAAGACAAATGAATTTCATAGACATAAAAGATAAAAGCTGTGCATAAATAAGTAAATGAGTTCAGTACATAGTGCATAAAATGAAAAAATAAAAAAATAAAACTAAACAGGTGCAGGTACAAAAGCCCTATCCTATCCTGATCTAAATAAAATCAATCTCATCTATGAAAGCGGGATCCTCGAACTGATCACCTGGGGTCGTCGAAGTCAGAGGCCCAAAGTTCATGTCAGGGATATATGGCTGCGCTGTGGCATCAGATGAGCTCGGGCCTGCATCATAACCCGCACCGTCAGGATCGTAGGCATAAGCATCCTCTAGAGTCCGGCCCAACACCCGAAGATATAGAGACAACTGGTCTACCTGACGGGTCAGAGTGGCGATCTGCTCAGCATGGGTAGGGCTCCGAACGCAGGCTGCCCAGTCAGTCATCATCACCGAGCCGGGGACCATATCCCCGAGGAAGAATGTGGCCCGGGTCTGAGGACCGATAGTGCGGGGCACCCACCAAGTACGGAAAGTATCACTCGTACTGGGACCCGTCGAAAGCATCCGGCCATCCTCCCCTGCGAGTATGATCTCTGAAGGCTGAGAATCCAGTGGCCAGGAGGTAGTGAAAGGAAGGGAATGCGGGATGCGGATCTCTCCAGTGACGCATCTGAATGCGCGCTCCCCAGGTACATCACCCATCCTCCAACACTCTGCAAAGTGAGGCGACGGGTGGAAAGCTCGAACTCCGGGCCAGAAGGATGCCCATCATCAAATCCCACAGCCAGATGCTCGGAGAGGTAGGGAACCCAGACGACATCAGTAGCCGTGATTAGCTCCAGCTGGATGCGGCAGTGTGCAAAGCTGCCTGATACCGGGACCTCCTCCAAGGTGCTATGATGCCATCGCCGGCCCCGGGGATAAGTGTCCAGGCCAAGAGTAGTGACGGGCCTCAGGCATGGAAGACGCTCGTAGGCCCAGAACTGCGAACATAAGTAGTGAAGAGCATGAGTAACCGACGAATGCAAAAAAGAGAAATAAATGAAGGAAAGTCCAGTAAGAAAAGAGGAGGAGGAGCCTCACCAGCAGAAAATGATAGAATCCCAGCCAAGTATCTGTCTGGCCCTCCGAGCGTAGACGCAGACCGTGGAGGAAATAAGCAAAGGTGAACGACCCCCAATCATAGTCGCTGATCCGGTCCACGTCTCTGACAGCCCCTACGACGCTGAAATGAATGGTGGAGGAGTTGTTCCCTAGGAAACAACCCCTCATAATGGTCAGGAACAAGCGTCGTAGCAGAATGTCCTGGGTGCCCTGATCCGCTGGAATAGGCAGTGCGTACAGACCCCCGACAGCATCGACAGCCAAAGCACCGGACCGAATGCTACAGGCCTTAAAGACCCGGTCCTCAGCGGCGAAGCCCAATAAATCCCGGACCTCCGCTGGAGTGATGTCAAGATCCAGAGGGACGCGGGATCCAGTGAACTCAATGCCCGTGATGTACCTCCAGTCCTAGGGAGTCAGCACGACCTTACAGTCCAGAAGGTGAAGGGACTGGGTCTGGTGAAACCATCTCTCGGACAAAGCCCGCATATAACCCCAGGAGCACTGACGGGGGATGATAGTGAAAAAGTGACGGAAGCTCCAAGAATCCACCACCGCCCGGTAGTCGTTGTGCAGAGCCGTGTAGAGGGAGTAGATGTTGAACCAGTTGCCCATGGGCTGAGTAAACTCCGGCACCTGTGGCAATCACCAAATGGTCAGTCCAGGTAGAACGGGAATTGAGAAATTGAAAATGAAATGAGAATGGAATTGAATATACCTCATTAGCTACAAGAGATGCCGAGGGGTGACGACTGAGATCCTGACCCAAAAGATCGGGTATCTGCACAGGGGCGCCAGAAGGAGCATGATGAGTAGATGGAGCCGGTGTGCTGGAGGATGGCCCCTCTGCCACAACCTCCGGAGGTGCAGCCTCCTCAACATCCGGATAATCGGGACGGATGACAGCCTCCGCCAAGCGGCGAGCCTGACGGGTCCGAGGAAGAACAGGGGCAGGTGCAGCCCTACGACGGCGAACACCCAATGTCCGAGACGCAGAAGAGCTACTAGGAGCGTCGGGATCCATAGCTGGAACAGAGCAAGCAAGGAGGAATGTAAGTTCCTTTTTTTAATTTATGCCACAAATATTCCAATATTTATCGTAGAATTAATGCAACATGATGCATGTTTATTATATATATATATAAAAAAAAAAATTATTCGGCAGAGTTCCGTCTGTAAAATGGACATCTCAGGCATAAGCCAAACATGTTTTCCATCAATCCAAGCCTCAAACAGATCAAAGTTGCATTCATATGTGTAATTACAGCATGTAAAGGACCATGACGCATGATTTTCTTTCAAAAAAGGAACAACAGATATGTGAAACTGCATCATGAGCATAAAATAGGACTCACACAGTTGATACATAGCATGTATATATGATAATACATAGCATAACATTGTAAAGCATACATTTCTATCTCTAACCATGCAAATAGCCAAATGTATAGCAAAACGTTGACGAAATTGAAAAGTGAACAATCAAAGTGTTACCTGTAGCGCGTAGATCAATCCTACCGGAGCAGTTTTTGCAGAAAAGTTGGAAAATTCGGCAAAAGGCCCTTGCAAACGAGCAAAATCGCAAGAATCTATGTGGGGTATGTGGTTGAAAGTGACAGATCTGGAAGTGGCGAGCCGCTTAAGAAAATCGATCTTGGCCGCAGATCCATCTGCGGCTGGCCCTGGTGGGTCCCCCTGCTTCCCGTGCAGCCGTTTGATGTGTTTAGTGAAAATAAATTACGAGATGGTTGACCGGCGACGATACCCAGCCCCGACAAGACAATCGACCGACGACGATAACCGGCGATTACGAGATGGATGTCCGGCGACGAAAACCGGCTCCGACAAGATAACCAACCGACGACGATAACCGGGGGTTACGAGATGGGTGACCGACGACGATACCCGGCCCCGACAAGACAATCGACCGGCGACGATAACCGGCGATTACGAGATGGATGTCCGGCGACGAAAACCGGCTCCGACAAGATAATCAGCCGGCGACGATAACCGGGGGTTACGAGATGGGTGACCGGCGACGATACCCGGCCCCGACAAGACAATCGACCGACGACGATAACCGGCGATTACGAGATGGATGTCCGGCGACGAAAACCGGCTCCGACAGGATAACCAACCGGCGACGATAACCGGGGGTTACGAGATGGGTGACCGGCGACAATACCCGGCCCCGATAAGACAATCGACCAGCGACGATAACCGGTGATTACGAGATGGATGTCCGGCGACGAAAACCGGCTCTTCCAAGATAACCAACCGGCAACGATAACCGGGGGTTACGAGATGGGTGACCGGCAACGATACCCGGCCCCGATGAGACGATCGACCGACGACGATAACTGATGATTACGAGATGGGTGACCGGCGACGATACCCGGCCCCGACAAGACAATCGACCGGCGACGATAACCGGCGATTACGAGATGGATGTCCGGCGACGAAAACCGGCTCCGCCAAGATAACCAACCGGCGACGATAACCGGGGGTTACGAGATGGGTGACCGGCAACGATACCCGGTCCCGATGAGACGATCGACCGGCGACGATAACCGACGATTACGAGAGGGGTGACCGGCGATGATACCCGGCCCCGACGAGACGATCGACCGGCAACGATAACCGACAATTGCGAGATGGGTGACCGGCGACGAAACCCATCCCCGACAAGACGATCATCCGCATTGACACCCTTTTATGGATATTTTGCATACATTGCATCTTACGTTGCGCCCTAAGTCATATGTGTTGCATCACGCATGTATTGTCATCCTTGTGCACTGTCATTCATGCATCGAGTGTCTATTCTTTATCCTGTTCATTTCATTTAAACATTGCATAAACATGATAAAGAGGGGCAGCTGTAGACACCCAAATTTTGCGTCCATATACTAACCGTGACAGGAGGGCAAAATCGGCAATTGAACCGGCTTGCAGGAGCGAAGGAATGGACACAAGCGCGAATGTTCAACGCCACCGCGATGATTGGCGACCAAAGTTGACGTGACAATAAGGCCATCCGAAACGGGCATTCCTGAATGAGGTGGCACGTCTCCCGGTAATTCCCGGACTGCAAAATACAAGCCTGTCAGCGAAAACCGACGTTACGACACAAAAATCGAGGCGTGGCATGAAAATCGAGAAAGCCAAACCGTCCAGCCGCGGATTGATCTGCGGCCAAATAGTGCGCCTTTTGAAAACACGGAACTCGAAACACGGAACTCGAAATCAGGTGAGTGGAAGGCAGGCGGCCAGCCTATTTCATCTCAGTTTTGTTGCAGCATACAGGGAGTTGAAAGTGGGAAGAATTTGAAGGAAGAAGGATTCAGCAGCAGCAAGAAGCACGGAAATAGAGAGGAAAAAGAGCAAAATTTGCAAACAAATAGGAAGAAAAGAGAGAAAAAAAAGAGGATTTATTTCTTTTGATTTTGGTTATATCAAATACACTCTTTATCCTATTCAAATACACAAGTCTACATCCATTTGAGATTATTTGCAAGGTGAAAATCCCTTTGTTCTAGCAATTTATATCATATTGTTTGGTTAAATTAGATGTAATTTTCATGTATCTTGCTGAACAACCATGGATTAGGGATTATTAGTGAGGGTTCCATCGGAACAAAATTCTTCCTAATAACCCGAGGATATCCAAGTGGTGAAATTTCTAGCTTGTTTGTGATGATTTATTGGATGTAATTTATTTAGATTGTTATTTTCGGATATCATGGTGTATTAGGCAATTCCGTGTTGGTTGGTTTTGTAGTATTCATTTGTGGGCATGTAGCAATATCGGGTGTGAGCCTAGGAACGCGACCCCGTGGTCCAAATCCGATGATGGACGTGTTGACATATGTAATAGATTCAAAGTACTCGTTTTTTGTAACATGTAATCGTCGGGCCTTAAAACGACGCTAAGGCGAGAATCGGATTTAAGGCCCCGTAGTAGTGAAACATGTGATTGTTGGCGTTCGGGGATGTTTTGATGGCTTACATGCCCATGGATAGCCCCGACGCGTATTATGCTTTGATTGGATTTCGTGACACCAAAATGATTTCAAAGCCAAAACAATAAAGATTTTGCTAAAATCAATCAAAGTAGGATATTAGCATCACAAGGCTAAGAATTGGAAGTGCTAATGAAAGTCGATTCCTGTTTTAGGAGAAGGCCAAAGGAAATCATTTTCAAACATCACCAAAAAACGGCTTTATGAATGAAATAAACGTTTCACTAAACCTTGATACATAGGGCGAAAGAGATCCTAGAAATTGCCCATCATTTATGAAAGCAACGTATAAATCTCGATTCCTATTCTGGTTAAGGTTTAGGAAAATTCATGTTTTGTCAAAACAACACTTAATCTCGTAGCTTTTGTCAACTAAAATCAAATCTTTTCTCATAAAGAAATAAAAGCTTTCTCGAATAGGCCGAAAGACATTCTAAGGCATTCTCAAAATAAAACACGTCTCTTTCATAAAACACAAACAAAAGAATTCCTTTTATACAAAACTCACCACAACAGTTCATTAGGCACACACACACACGCACACATTTCATGAATTAAGGGATAGGAAAGTATCAAGGTTGCGGTAACCGTGTTTCACGGAAGACGGGGGGTGCCTAACACCTTCCCCTCGCTTAAGCAAGCCCCCGAACTCTATGAATCTCGATTCGCAGACCAATTAATTCGGAGTCACATATGAGCCAGCGATTTATAAAAAAATAAAAATTCGGATGAGTTGGTACATCCATTTCAAATATACCAACTGGCGACTCTGGTTAATTGGCTCATCATAAAAAGGCGATCTTTCAAAACCCCGTCGACATTAATGCCGACCTTTTCCCCAAAAAAAATCATCAATCAAATGGCAAAAAGAGAAATCAGAAGAGGCGAGAAAAACCCGGCGTCGACATATATATAGACTAACTGAAGACAAGAAGAGCAACACCCAATATCTTTTCCTATGTTAAAAACAGATCAATAATTAAAGGCTTAAACAATCAATATCAATAATTAAACCTAATGAAATATATAGAAACAGTAGCTCAAAACCCAAATTAAAAGTTACAGGACGCAAGGCCAATCTCAAATTAGTCAAATTCCTAAAACATATAGCCTGCCTTTACAAAATTCATATAGGTAAGTGTACATAATTACTGTAGGTTCTGCAACTTCTAATATCAATAAAGGTTGTTCATCAAAAATTGAATGTATGATCCCACATATAGCAGTTGAAGCCAGAGTTTTCATTTCGCTTAAGCTTCCATCTATATACAAAAAGTGACTCGTCAAAGCCCTCCATCACATCCGCATACTCAAATAAATATGCCAACCCAAGCTGCATCAGTTTTGCAACTTGTAAATTGTATTACTATCTTCACTAAAGAAATTTAATAAGAATAAATACATGACTAACCCGTGTCTCTACGAAATTACTCTCCAAACGCAATGACAGAGGCAAAGAATATATAGGTTGTTGGAGCCAAAATCCTGCTTAAAGGAAGGCAAGATCAGATTCCAATAAAATTTCACTTCTATCATAGGTAAAAGAAGAAGCAAAAGAAGAAACAGAACCTGCCCCTTGAGCATAGTGCGTTAATCCAGTCTTGTTTGTAGCAAGCTTTTCTTCCTCTAGTGTCATTAATAATTCCCCTGAATGGTGTTTTGAAAATTTTCATTGCCGAAGGCAAGTGTAAAATTAAATAGCATTCTGAGAATAGGAAAACCAATGAGAATGATGAGTCTCCATGCAGAGTACATTAATTTATGTCAATGTTCCCTGAGAAACAGGGTAGGCTATCATTTCCAGAAATTGCAAGAAAAAAAAGATAATGTTATGTCTTGTTGGAAAGTTGTGAGATAAACAAATTTGTAATTAGAGTTTAACGGTAATATGAAAAATAAGTTATGAAATCTCCTTGATATCTAAAAAGAACAGAAAGGTAAAGAGGAAGTAACAAATATTAATACATACAGCACAGAGTTTCTTAGTACTCTTGACAGCAACCTTCAAATTTTTTAGAGTCTCTTGGTGATATTCAGGGTCTCCCCACGAAAAGTCAAATCTAGCCATTGCCAAAACACGAACCCAAAAACCATTAATTAAGAGAGAAAAAAAAGTCCATCTTTCATATCAAAAAGAAAAATAAAACTCAAATTGGAAGTTTTGTTCTTTGTCCTTGATGTTTCTGCACATTCTCAGTAAGTCTATGCTCTCATCCTCTAGATCTACTTTCCTAAATGATTGAAGTAAATTCCGAACATCCTTCTCCGTGAAGGGCAAATATCCAAGCTCCATACACTTCTCAAGCTCCATAAGTCTCATCATCTGTTGCACCGATATTCCTGTTTTGGCAAACATGAGAATTCTGCTCTTATCTGTATTGGAGATGGTGCGATATGCGGGAAGAAAATGAAATTGCTTGGCTTCTAAGAGTTTATGATTATGGTTGTTTGCATATCCTGTTATCCGCCATTTTGGTACTCCAAATTCAGTTATCTTGCTTATTCGCATGTAAGCTTGACAATTACACCATGAGGACTTTCGGTTTCTTTGAGGTTTATTTTCATTTAAGACTTTGACAGGAGTATTACCTGCACGGTGGCAGACAAAGTACCGTCTTGTAAGCCCTTTTCCAACCCCATCTTTACCTTCTGTGCGATGACGGCGGATATAAAAGCCATTTCTCTTGGAAAATTCACTATAGAATTCATAAGCAGTATCATGAGTAGTAAATCTTTGCCCAATATAAGGAATTGCATCATATGTGGTTTCTAAGGAGAGCCTGGTTTCATCTGGTGATTCCTCTGTGCTGCTTCTATCATCCAACGACAAAGATCTTTGATCCGAGTAATCATCATAAACTACCATCATCTGCCTAGTCTCTTCAGACATCATAGTCTTCTCAAAATCTTGTTCAAGGTCAAACGAAAACCATCTGGTTTCCTACCATATAGAAGGGAAACAATCAGAATATTTAACAAAAATGACCTTTTAGTTAAGAACCCTCACGGAGCAATGTTCAACTGGAGGAGAAGATTCTCAAAATCTTCAAAGAAGAGGGTCACCACTTTGTTCACAAAATTTGGGTTGCTCTCATCGCGCAGTTTCTAAAGATAAAAAAATTGATCATCCAAAACCCTTATTTTCACACTTAAATAAAAACAATCCATCACTAAAAAAGTTAAATAGAAACACATCTCACAAATTTAAAAAAGCAACTTTAAGAAAAATCACAAATCTCCATGGTTGTCTTTTTGTCATTCGAAAAATTGTAGAAGATAGCAAAAGTTAAATAGCATTACCACGATTTTCAAAAGTAACAACATGAGATGACCCATTCTTGGTGTTCGTAGAAGAGAGCAAAAATTAATAGCATCACCACGATTTTCAAAAGCAACAACATGAGATGAGACACTTTTGGTGTGAGAAGTTATTTTATGGTGAATGATCTATGTGGACCTTCCTCATCACAACATGTACACATGGGAATAACCTCAAATAGAATGTCTCATAAGAAAAGAAAAATATAATTGTCCTACACATAAATTAGCACGATACGATTAATAATTCTAACTTGATTCAAGATTGAGTATAGTTCGAGTTCGTCTCCTATATCATCAAAAGTGTTATAGAATGACAAATTAACTGCTTAACAATTAGTCATTAATGTTATTCAAAATAATGTCCTAAAATTCACCTGAAAACATAAATAATTAGAATTGTTTCACTTTCGTAGGGAGATTGTAAATGAAGTATGAGCTATTTTCCTAGACAACATGTACTTCTTAACTTCTTATTATACATGAAGCAAACAATTAAAAAGAATTATGATGGTTAAAACTCTAAACTTTTGAAAAATAAATAAATGCTATGTTATGATTTTTTCTCATCATGTATCTAAAGAATAAACTATTGAGTTCTCTTAAAAATTCCAAGCCATAATAAATAAAGTATTTGTTGTATTAACAGACAAATCTCGTTTTAAATCAAAGAAATAAAAAATCTAAACATTGAGCTAAAAAAAAGCCAAGTCAAATCCGTAGTGCTGTCATTGCAGCCATAAACTCATAGCCAACAGTTCAATGTATATGTGCGTGTTACCAACTCATTCCATGAAAACAATGAACAGAAAAATGAAGCTAAAGATCTTAAAAACAACACTTACTTGAGCCTACTTAATGGCCAGTTCATAGCCAGAAATCCTCTTTAAATGCTCCTTCAACAACCTCTTTGAGTCGTACTCTCTGATCTTCTTGCGTGCCATTTATTTCTTTTTATCTATTTCCAAATCAAAAAATAAATCAAAATCTAATGTAGATCTTAGAACTACATTACTTGAAACGTTAGTTGAATCGCATTAAGTCAGATTCATAAATAATTAAATGATAAAAGGAAACTCAAAATGTTTAAGAATTAAAGATAGAGGATAACGTACCGTCTGAAAGACACAGAACTGAAAAATGCTTGTATCGGAGAGAGGTGAAATGCAACAAAGTGAGAATCTCTACACCAATCTCCCTCTATTTATACTTCAATTGGTCTGTATTAATTTTTATTTTGATGGTTAATTTGTAATATTTTATGGTTAATTTGTATTAATTTTATTTTAGGGTAGAGACAGTTTTTAATTAAGACAAATAATTAATCTTAAAATATTACCTGGAGCAAAAGTTTGTGTCATGTCTACAACAAAGATGGCTAAGCAAGTTAATTGATTATTATTATGTGAGCAGTTACAAAAACGGAAAAGAAAACTTTGTCGCAGATGGATTATCCAAAAATTTTGAAGAAAGGGCTCCAAATACATCTATAGGGACATGGATCATTTATAGGGAGAGGAACTGTTAACCCAATATGGGGAATGTTAGTATAATACTATCACTGCAAATTTTCGAAAACCCAAATTGAACAAACGGATCAATAATTAATCAAATTACTCAAAAACATTGAACAATTAGGCATAAGAACTTCAAATTAATCAATAATTAAGAACAAATACCAGCACTTAAACCAAATTCCTAAAACATTTAGGCATAATCATTTCAATTTCAACAATAAATCTACCCTCATTACACAATAGAAGAGAGAAGGAATGTTTTACAGATGGATCAGATGATCGAACCTCCTGCTCACTTGATTCCCCACCAGAATCCTTTGCCGGACATAGGGTTTCGAGCGACGAAGCCTCAGCCGCCTATGGCACCAATCAAAACCAATCAAACTCAAACCAATCATACAAATCCATTCATGCACATGTACATAAATATAGAAATTTGTGGGAATTTAGATAAACCACAACCAAAATAGAAGGCGAACCAACCTTTGATCGTTTGCCATTAGGGAGAGGAGATGAGGAAGGGGAAGGTAGCAAATGTTTCGAGGATGAAGTGCTTCAGAGAGAGATGTATAAAGATATATAATATAGGGAGAAAAAAAGGAAGAAACAGAGATAGTGAGGGTGTTGAAATAAGAAACATCAACTTCGGTGCTATCTTACTTGGAGACACCACCGAAGTAATACGTCGTGGAACTAAATGCTACGGCGGTAAAGAATTTCCATGCTTTAACTGGAGAAGGCCAATAAATTGAAGATTGAGATAAATTGAGATCAGACTTTTGAAATGCCCAAGCTAAAGGGAATAAAGAAAAGGAGATAATGAATTTGTATCAATTAGGAAGAGTTAATTGACTGATGGAAGAGGAAGGGGAAGAGGAAGAGGAAGAGGAAGAGGAAGAGAAAGAAGAGGGGAAATCCATCGACGGAAAAGGAGTTGATCGAGAAGACAGACATCGCAAAAGGCAGGCGGAAAAGGAATCAACAATTAAGGGTTAAGATCAGACCAATTCGTAACAAATTAACCGACTTAACTCTTAATTATTTAAGGGTTGACTCAGCGAGTTTTTCAATTGATTAAAGATAGATTCGACTGTCCTGCTTTTATATATAATAGTTGAAGTTGATAGTTGATAGTTGATTAGTAGAAAGAGAGGTACATATTTTATTTCAAGTATTTTAGGGGTATGTCTGATTAAAAGCCTGTTTGGGGGAGTTTTTGAGTATATTAAAAAAAATTCTAAGTTAAAAATGGATATGTTTTGGTGTTTGGTTGGGATGCCCCCGACCCTAGTAACCTCAAAACCCAGTCAGGAGTCTGTCAATCTACACACAAAATAACTAAAACTTACCTTAGGACTGAATTACATATATGTCCCCTAAGTTGTCATCGAATTTTAAAATGACTCCTTAATTGGCAAATGTGACATTTTTGTCTTTCAAGTTGACATTTTAGTTAATTTTGTTCCTTGTATTGATTTTTTCTCAAATTTGAGTTATGTCCGATGCACATGGTTTTAATGATGTTATATTTGTTTTTTTGATATTTATATGTTTCCCCAGAATTCACAAAACTCATCCAGGTTTGAGGTCATGACTTTTATGTGCCCTTGATATATATTTTAGTGTCAAAATACAAATATAGCCTCACTAAAAAGTACGTATATTACAAACGGCTCAAATTTAGAAGAAAAAAATGAACCAAAATACCAACTTGAGGAGAAAGTGTCACTTTTGTCAATTAAAAGGTCATTTTGAAACTTGGTAGTAATTTAGATGGACAAATATGTAATTTAGCCCTTACTATAATACAAGGAAGCTCCTGTAGTCATTTCTTCATCATCCACAAGTAAGCCCATCCTTCGGCTGTTTGCACAATAATTTTTTTTCATTAATTTCTTTTCGATCCTTCCTACTCACCCTTTAAGGAAGATACAGAAACAAACACATGAGTAAATTTTTTGCTTAGCAAGTATCTTATTCTACAAAAGTTCATCAGATATATAAATCACTCGTCAATTATTCAGTGGTTATGAGTAATAACTTTAAAAACAATTTATACGATAATTTAAGTCACGTAAATTTATAACACATCATATCACATTAAATGCAAACTGTGTAGTATGGTCCGATAAGACGAAACACTTTTAAATGTAGAGTTTTTGACACAAGAACTTTTATAATAAAATTAAAATAGTATTTAGTTACACAATTACATAAGTGCTTTTGAAGGTATTAATGACAATTTTTAAGATAAGTGTGGTATAAAATTTTATGAGAATTGTTATTTCTACAAGTAAAAATTGATATTTTCACAAGATCACTCTCACATAGGTGTGAGACTCATTTATTATTCATGTGAGAGGGACCTTGTGGAACTATCACTTTTGCTTGTGAAAATATCAATTCCTAATTTTATTTTCTTTTAATAATTTAAGGATAATTTTGTATTTTATGCTTTTGCCAAAAGTGCTAGAGTCAAAAGATACAAATTTTCTGCTTCAGCTAAAAGTGCTTTTAAACCCAAATCTCCACTCTTTCAAAATGCTTTCAGAAGATTACCAAACACCACACTTCTATATTTAATTTAAAAGTGATTTTACTCCACCCAAATCGTACACAACAATACTACTAACCATCTATCAAATTTCACACAAGCGATTTGATTTGTCATTCGAGTCGTTATGAGCTTCACTTAATAAGACGATCGTCATCTCAGTTATAACTTGCATTCATTTGTTCCGTCATATTCAATGCACATAGCAATTCATAATGTCAATTTTACTTAACATTAATAATCATATGAATAATGATGTTGTGGCAGATTTCAATTTTGAATCAGATTTAGAATAAAATTTAAATTTAGTATTATTTTTATTTTAATAGTTTCCAACTACTTGTAGAAAAAGTTAATTAGATTAGGATAATTATTTATTATCCTTTTCAAAGTGTATATAGGAGAGTGCCTAAGCTTATAAATATAAATTGTTGTTGTGCCTAAATAATTTTATGTGCGGGCGTGCCAGAGTTTGCTGAACTCACTGTGAGAAAGTGTTTTGTCTAATTGATAATATTATATTTAGTTAACATTGTCCTTTAAAATCGGCCAACTACTTGGTCGAAACTGGTCAAACGATTAAAGAGAAGAAACAACTGCTTCTCTATGGGTCTTTTTACTTATGACTAAGGACTTTAATGTTAGACACTTGATTTTATGGTTAACTGACTCTAGTTGTCTACTCGTTGATTTATAACCAGAGTTAACTATACTATAAATTGCAAACTAAACTATTATGAGTTTAGTTATCTTAATTCGTTGATTTTATGATCAAGTTCAGTTAAGCATGCAAATCAACCAAGATAATCGAGTAATGTCATAAGTACAATTATAAAGCAAGTTAAACCAATCTATCTGTTTGTCTAGCAAAAGTCAATCTCACACATACACAGATACAAGCAAGAAATTTTAATTACTAGTTACAAACAGTTAAGTAAAAACCTGGAAATAACTGCTGGATATGTTGTAAACTTTATAACCCGGATCAATACACCGTTGACAAAGTATAGAGCAATTCAACAACAACATATGATGGTCTAGATGTAAGTAAGCAATTGGGTTGAACATGCTACTAAGTCCGAATGGATGTAATAAACTGCACATCTAAGATTGAATACACAACTAAGTCCAAATGAACGTAACAAGTCATAAATCCAATGCAAACTAACTATTACAACAAATAATTAAGCCACAAATTGGCGTCGTAACAAGCTAATTGTTGTAGCCTAACCAAAATTTATTGGAAAAACTGGAAAAATAGAGTTTTGGATTGTATTTTGTGCGTCTCTCATGCAAAATTGACTTTTTCTATTTATAGAGTTGCTGAGAAGCTGTTGCACCGCCTTAGCTGTCCACTTAGCCACGTTTTTCTTAAAATTCAGCCCACTAATCCACTTTCTGCTAGTGCATTAGGTACTTCAATGTGACCTACCCACTATGCTAAACTAAAGGATCGTGAGTCTTCACTTGCTTGATTCATTTATTTGACTTAATTGTCACGTTGAATTTTGGCCAACTCTGTTGGTGTGCCAGTTAACTAAACATGGTCTTTCCGTTTTGCTGATTTGAAAGAACGTGTATGTCCAACTGCTATTCCACATGTTTGACTGTTTCAAACACGTCTTCAACTATTTTTATAATATCCCAGATATTTATAAGGCTATCATATATGATCTTGAAAGACTAAAAAAGGTTAACTTGAAAAACTAGTTGTTATGAATAGAATACCTGAGAAATGATTACTCGGGTATGCATTGAAGACCTAATACGACTCGAATATGCGATTGTATGCGATTAGAGGTTAAAATTATAACCTAATCTATATGCTATGTGATTAAAAATAAGTGTTGTTTCGTATAAGAAAATAAATGTTTTTCAAAAAATAACGTGAAAACACTATTCACGCAAAAAACGCTTTTCGCGTTTACGATATTTTGTATTACGCCATAGTATTTATACGGGATATATATATATATACGCAATTACTATTTAAAAGTACAAAAAGTCAAACTTGGAGAAAAGTTAACGATTTCGGCTAACTAAATTAGTTAGGAAAGTAACTAGAAAGCTAACTAGAACGCTAACTAGAAAGCAAACTAAGTTTGGAGTAACCAAGCTAGGGTTGAGCCAAGGGTTGAGCCACGGCTTGAACTTGGAGCCAAAGCTTATTACTTAGAGCCAAAGCTTGGAAACCTAAAGACCATTTTACTTTAGGTCTTAATTTTCCTATAAATAGAATCCCTAACCTTCATTAATCCTCACCAATTCATAAAATCTACGAGAGAAAACTATAGTGAGATTAATTGAGAGAATGAATCAAAAAGTACTTGCTTAAATTAAGAGTTAAAACTTGCACTTCAAGAGGTAACAAAATTATGTTGTTATAATTTTAGTTTATGTTCATATGTTCTTGAGTAGAATCTATGAAATAATGCATGTTTTGGTTTATGATTATGTATTTCAATGTTATAGAGTCATAAAACATGGTGGCTAGCTAATTAATGCTAGATGCATTAAGTTTTAAGCAATCAAAAGTACAAGAATTTATGAAACTAGTTTTCATTGGGTTATTATGAGATGGTGGCCTAGCTAATTAATGCTAGAGGCATCAAGTTTTAAGCAATCAAAACAAGAACTTATGAAACTAGTTGTCATTTGGTTATTGTGAGATGGTGGCCTAGCTTATTAATGCTAGAGGCATCAAGTTTTAAGCAATCAAAACAAGAACTTATGAAACTAGTTTTTATTGGGTTATTGTGAGAGGTGTGCAGCCTCATATGTTTGTATTTGGCCATGAAATTCATAGCCTCGTAGAGGGCGAAGTTACGAATGCGTAGGAAAAAGAATTGCTCGAAAATACCTTGTAGATTGAAAGTTATACATGTTTGAATGAAGTAGGATAAAATTACACAAAGTATGAAAACTAGGATTTTTGGGACTGTCTAGGCAGGGCCGCGGTCCTGGGCTAGGTGCTTGTTTGCCTAAATTTATACTTAGCAAATACACGCAAGTATACGCGATCGACTTAGTAATATAGAGGCAAGAAGAGTATCGTTCCCATGAGAAATTAATTCTACTGATTTTTCAAGTACCAATTTTATAACAAGCTAATCTTATTTAAACGGATGAATTAATTAAACTTAACAATTAAACTAAATACTAAAAATAAATTACTAAATAATAAAATATAATTAGATACATGTCGACGCCGGTTTTTCGTCCTTAATGTCTTTTTTAATCTTTTCCAATTTTAGCCTCTTGATTAGATGACTTTTTGGAAAAGGTCGGCATTAATGTCGACGGGGTTTTGAAAGATTGTTTTTATGATGAGCCAATTACCCAGAGTCGCCAGTTGGTATACTTTGAAATGGATGTACCAACTCATCCGAGTTTTCGTTTTTTATAAATCGCTGGCTCATATGTGACTCCGAATTAATTGGTTTGCGAACCGAGATTCATAGAGTTTGGGGGCTTGCTTAAGCGAGGGGAAGGTGTTAGGCACCCCCCGACTTCCGTGAAACACGGTTACCGCAATCTTGATGTTTTTCTATCCTTTTATTCATGAAATGTGTGTGTATGCGCGCGCGTGTGTGTGTGTGTCTATGCGAATGTTGTGATGAGTTTGTATGAAAGAATAATTTGGATTTTTAGGAAAAAGTCGTGCTTTAATTTGAGAACGCTTCGGATTGTCTTTTCGGCATGTACGAGAAAGCCTTATGAACAAGGTTTGATTTTATTTGTCAAACTAGGAGATTTTAGGTGTCGTTTTGGCAAAAATAAGAGTTTATTAAGCCTTAGCCAAAATAGGAATCGAGATTTATACGTTGCTTTCATAAATGATGGGCAATTTCTAGGATCTCTTTCGCCCTATGCATCAAGGTTTAATAAAACATTTAATTTCCTTTACAAAACCCATTTTTTGTGACATTTGAAAACGACTTCTTTTTAGCTTTCTCGTAGAATAGGAATCGACTTTCGTTAGCATTTCCAATTTTTAACCTCGTGATGCTAATATCCTACTTTGATCGATTTTAGAAAGATCTTTATCGTTTAATCCTTTGGAATCATTTTGGTGTCACGAAATCTAATCAAGCATAAACACGCATCGGGGCTATTCACGGGCATGTAAGCCATCAAAATATCCCCGAACGCCAACAATCACATATTTCACTAATACGAGGCCTTAAACCCGATTCTCGCCTTAGCGTCGTTTTAAGGCCCGACGGTTACATGTTAGAAAACAAGCCTCTTGAATCTATCACATACACCAAAACGTCCATCATTGGATTTGGACCACGGGGTCGCATTCCTAGGCTCACACGAGATTGCTACATGCCCACAAAATGAATACTACATAACTAACCAACCCGGATTTATCTAATACACCATGATATCCGAAAATGACAATCTAAATAAATTACACCCAATGAATCAACACAAACAAGCTAGAAATTTCATCAATTGGATATCCTCGGGTTATTAGGAAGACTTTTGTTCCGATGGAACCCTCACTAACAATCCCTAATCCATGATTGTTCAACAAAATACATGAAAGTTACATCTAATTTACCCAATCAATATGATATGAATTGCTAGAACAAATAGAAATTTTCACCTTGCAATTGATCTCAAATGGATATGAACTTGTGTATTTGAATAGGATAAGGAGTGTATTTGATACAATCAAAATCAAAAGAATAAAATTCCTCTCTTTTTTCTCTCTTCTCTTCCTATTTTTGTTGCAAAATTAGCTATTCTTTCCTCTATTTCCGTGCTTGGCTGCTGCTGAATCCTCTCTTCTTCCAAAACCCTTCAACTCCTTGACTCCCTGTATGCTGCACGAAACTGGGCTGAAATAGGCTAGCCAGAGCCAGCCGCCTGCCTTCCACTCACCTCGATTTCGAGTTTCGTGTTTCGAGTTCCGTGTTTTCAAAAGGCGCACTACTTGGCCACAGATCAATCCGCGGCTGGACGGTTTGACTTTCTCGTTTTCCGTGCCACGCCTCGATTCTCATGTCGGATCATCGGTTTCTGCTGAAAGGCCTGTATTTTGCAGTCCGGGAACCGCTGGGAAAAGTGCCACATCATTCATGGGTGCTTGCTTCGCCCGTCGTCGTGTCAACCTTGATCACAAGTCGTCGTGGTGGTTTTGAGTGTTCGCACTTATGTCCACCTTCCGTCTCGTAGGCTAGGCTAATTGACGGTTTTGAGTGTTCGCACTTATGTCCACCTTCCGTCTCCCAGGGTTTGTTATTTTTTATCTTTTTTCTTTTTGTGGATATCAGCCCTTCCCAGGGGTGCTCACCATCTTGTTGTGGTTCGCGTGGATCTCAGCCCTTCCCAGGGTTTGTTGTTTTTTGTCTTTTTTCTTTTTGTGGATATCAGCCCTTCCCAGGGGTGCTCACCATCTTATTGTGGTTCGCGTGGATCTTAGCCCTTCCCAGGGTTTGTTGTTTTTTGTCTTTTTTCTTTTTGTGGATATTAGCCCTTCCCAGGGTCGATGGTTTGATTTGAGTGATTTTTGCAGTGGAATGTGTGATCGACTTCTGTCTTGGATCTCCCATCAACATCGTCCACGTATCATGCCGCAAAAGCCATCACAGTCTGATCATTTGTGAGGTTGAAAGCGACGTGCTTGTACTTTCCTGAAGATTTTCATTTTGATCGTACCTGCATGCATGAAAAAGATGTTATGCATGATCTGGCAGATATGTTATGTGCACAACATATGTTTTAGATAGAAATGACCCCTGTTCAGTCAAATGATACGTTTCGACAATCGTCGTTGTTGGCCCACATTTGACTGGATCACGCCACGTCGTGAAGTGTAGTTTCTAGACTTCAACATTGGTTTGGTACTCAGCCTGTTCTTGGTCGTCTTCATTTCATCGAGTTGAGGCAGTCTGTTTCGTTCTGTGTGATGATCGACAGCTATGTTGGGCTCCTTAGCCTTTTGATCATTTCTGCTGGCCGATATGCTGTTGTCCCGCATTATATCATACCTTGTATATGCTCATGCACGTGGATCATTTGGATGTCGAGGCAGTGATAGTCAGGATTGGGGAGAGGCCCAATGACGAGAAGTTCTGTGCAGCCTCAGCTTCCTTCCATTTCACGATTCTTAACTGCCCCTGCCTTGGTGCGTGTCGCTACCAAGAATTTCTATCGAGAACTCGCGATGTTGATCGTGCTGAGTTATCCACAGCTCTGCAAGATCCTGCATATCAGATGACTAACAAATGCCAAGCTTGAAGGCTCGGGCCGTTAGTGTTAGTTCAACACAAAGATATTATAATCTCGACAAAAATGCAGTTAAAGCACACGAAATTGAATATCTATTGATCGCACAATCTAGCAAGTTATGAACCGTGAATGTACTAGATTGGAAGTTATTTTCAATCCCTCGTGAGTTAATGATTTTCTATTTAACGAGTTATGAAATCGTAAGAACACCTTCAAGCATTCATGGTCATTGTACGTGAGTAAGGTTGAATTTAGAAGAACTACCTTCCCTTGTCAAAGGTATTCTGTCTCCATTCTGGACAACGTTCTTAGCAGGATTGACGTCATGTGACAAATGCACTGTGCGATGCAGCACTCAGTAGGGGTTTCTCTTCCATGACTCATTGTTTAAGGCCGAGAGTTTTTTTTTGTATTATCTTTTCTCTTTATTAGCCCACTTCACTTGTCTCGTTTTCTTAGGCTATTCAAAGTTACCCATTTAACGAGTTTTGGACCAATGACTCCCAAACCAGATGGTTTTGGGGCATTAGGTGTACAGACACCCCTTCGGATTTATTTACTCGAGTAACAAAGGCCACGGTTCGAGACAAGCGGGTGGTCTGCACCATTTATTCTTTGCTTGACCTTGCGCAAGATTCGTTTTCTTAGGCTTGAGTTACCCATGTAGCGAGTGTTAGGCCGGTGACTCCCAAACCAGACGGCTTTAGGGCACCAGATGCAGAGACACCCCTTAGGCTTAATTACTCGAGTAGCCCATGCCACGATTCGAATCTGCTCGGCCTCCTCTACTGTAATGTTCGTTTTCTTAGGCTCTGAGTTACCCATGTAACGAGTGTTGGGCCAGCGACTCCCAAACCAGATGGCTTTAGGGCACCAGGTGTAGAGACACCCCCCGGGCTTAATTACTCGAATAACCCAGGCCACGATTTGAGACATTAGCTTGATGATCATTTATCGTCTGACTTCTTGATTTTAGCTTGATAATTATTGACTGTCTGACTACGTGTTAATCGCCACCAACGTCGTCATAGTTTTATACCCCACAACTGAAAGTTTGTGCAAATGCAAAGTGAAGGCTGTCATATGAGGTCGATTCTGTCGCAAACGTTGCTTTGAATTAAGGCTTTGTACCCGATCAAAAGGTTGAATAGCCTTCTTCGTCTAATCATACTCACAATCGTGCTCCACGGTTGCTTGTCAGAAATAATCCGATTCCTATCAAGCCAAATAAAATCCCCCTCACGCGGATCATCCTATCCCGGGAAAACTATGCTTGACAAATGCCAGATGATCGTACCGTTAAAGATTGAATTGACATGAGGTAGCATTTGATGATGCTGGTGCATGTTGATGGGATTGTTGCATGGGTGCCAATTTGCACGTCATCATTTCCTGGGGGGTTGACAAATGCCCCAGTGCTAAGTTGCTTTTCTTGTGATCTCCCTCGTACTGGTTGCATCGGTATCTCGCTGGGTTGACAAAAGACCCGGCCTTTTGACTTGTTGAAAGGTTTGGGGGATTTTTGATTTTTTTGATTTCTGATGATTTTTTTTTTCACAGGGTTGTTTCACAGAGTCAGAATTAACAGGCTGGGGAACGCCTTTCCGTCCATTCCTCGTAAGATGAGGGCTCCCCTAGAGAAGATTTTTTTTTTTTTTTTTTTTTTATCGTGACGGCTCCTTTTAATTTAGAGCGAAATTCCCCATAGCTTCGTCTTGGCAGGGCACGATCCTTTTGAGGACTAAATCGTTCATTTTGAATTTCCGGGATCCTACCCTCTTGTCGTATGCCCGGGAGATGCGTAAGGGGCTGCCCCTGCAAATGTGCGAACTGAGGTTCGACAGGCAAACAGGATGAGCGACAATAAATCCGGCCACCCCCGATGATTGGCGGACATTCTTCCCATGATCGTCTTTGTGTTTTATTCGCAGCCCTTACTGCCCCATTCATTTTGGGCCGGTAAGTGACTGAATCAAAATGTTTGATCTTGAATTTGTCGTATATCTCCTCCTTGAGGGCATCGTTCAGATTTCTATAGTCGATGTGGCCCCTTACTTCTCCTCCAGGCTGTGGTACTGGGATTCTGTCGGACAGCCATTCAGGGTAAATAGATACCGTGATGATTCCTGCTTTAAACCGGTTGATAATCTCGTCCTTTACTTTCAACCCCCATTCAGGCTTCAACGTTCTCAACTTTTTCTTATAGGCAGTCGATGTCCTATAACGTCTGTGGACAATCCAATCACGTCACCACGGGACCAAGCGAACATATCTCCATACAGGGTCAACAACTCGGCTGTTTTTTCTTTTTTTTTTCTTTTTTCTTTTTTTTGTGTGTTCGAATTTGCCCCTACTCCGGGTTCTTTGTGATCGTTAGGGGCTCTGACGTTTGATGGCGATGGTTTGGTCTAAACTGGGTTTGGGTTTACCCCCGACCCATCCTTTGATCTCACCAGGCGTATTGTCGATATCTGTCTCGTCCTGCTCAATCCCCATTAGATCGAAATCTAGCTCTATACCAAAATTGTGATCCTCCTTCAAATTTGGCCTATCGCTTGTCAGGCTAGAATGCCTCAAATCGGGGTACCTGACATAAAACAAAAATGCTTGTCATATATATAAAACATTTCAGCACATGATCTTTTTTTTTTGGATAACATGACAAAATGACATGAGCGTGCAGGGATTTAAAATAAAACTCAGAATTTTAAAACCCATTGATCCTCTACTGGCCGAGATTCACTGCCATACTCCTGGATTTACCCCTTCCGGGATATCACTTGCTGCACGGTCCAACTGGTCACGGTGAGGTCAAGCAATGGAGCTCACTAGGAGGTGCATGGATCGCATTGGCATGGATCTGGCATTGATGACATTTCCTGACATGAGTATCGCAGTCAGTTTTCATGGTTAGCCAGTAGTGACCCGTTCCCATGATTTTCTTTGCCAAAAATGTTCTGCTCATATGGGCTCCGCACACATCGCCATGTACTTCGTTCATTTGTCTATGGGCTTCTTCGGCTTCCAGATATCTCAGCAGTCCCGTAGCTAGGTCCCATTTATGCCCTTTGATGCTGTATATTCCCATGGCCTGCCGGATGACCAATTCGAGTCTCCAACTACTATCATCTTTTTGATTCCCATTCCCAGGGCTAACCTCGGTCCTAGGATGAATCCCTCGTATTCGGCCGTATTGTTGGAGTGGCAGAACTGTAATTTCATGGTTATCGGCCTCTGCCATTTGGATGGATGGAGTATGGACTTCACGGCCTCTTAGTACTGTGCCAGTTACAAGTTGGTAGATGCATGTCAACATTGATGCATGATTATTATTCTTTTTTTTTTCTTTCTTTTTTTTTTTTTGTGGTCGAATATGCCCCTACTCCGGGTTCTTTGTGATCGTTATGCCACGCTTTCACGGTTCTCTTAATCTTATCCTGTAAAACAAGGTCAGTGTTTGATGACAGGATAGTATTTAGAAGTTTTAGAAAACCTTGGTACGTGGCACGGATTGCCCTCCTGCAAAAACCATGTCAGTATTCTCTTTATATGTGCAGGTGATGCAATCACATGATACAGGACATATTTATTATGATGATGACAGTATGACAGTTGTATGCCATGACATTTATTTATTTGAATGATAAAAAGGCATGAAGAAGCTTCCCCTTCGTTAGGTTTATCAGAGGCTGACCTACCCTAGGGTTACTCTCGCGGGCTTTTCGGCATGAAGGTCCCCAAATCTTCGCAATCTACTCGTCTGAATCCTTTTGATTGGAGCGAATTTGGGTGGTACGTTTCCTGAGCCATCTCCGGGGAGCAGCCCCTTCGAGTCCAGTAATAAGCAACCGACAGGTTCGCCTCAGGAGGAGGTACACTCTCAACATACATTCACATTCATCGTCCTCACCGAATGCATATGATTTACTTTGAAGTAAAGCAATTCCATTCAATCATTTATTCATTTGGACAAAACACACATTCACACACACAACAACAAGTAAAACAGGTCAAAATATCGCACACACATACACATTCATAAAAATTTTAAAGGATAGGATAGCATCAAGATTTGAACGCGGCTTAAGCCCTCTAATGTCCCCAGCAGAGTCGCCAGCTGTCGACGCCGGTTTTTCGTCCTTAATGTCTTTTTTAATCTTTTCCAATTTTAGCCTCTTGATTAGATGATTTTTTGGAAAAGGTCGGCATTAATGTCGACGGGGTTTTGAAAGATTGTTTTTATGATGAGCCAATTAACCAGACTCGCCAGTTGGTATACTTTGAAATGGTTGTACCAACTCATCCGAGTTTTCGTTTTTTATAAATCGCTGGCTCATATGTGACTCCGAATTAATTGGTCTGCGAACCGAGATTCATAGAGTTCGGGGGCTTGCTTAAGCGAGGGGAAGGTGTTAGGCACCCCCCGACTTCCGTGAAACACGGTTACCGCAATCTTGATGTTTTCCTATCCTTTTATTCATGAAATGTGTGTGTATGCACGCGTGTGTGTGTGTGTGTGTCTATGCGAATGTTGTGATGAGTTTGTATGAAAGAATAATTTGGATTTTTAGGAAAAAGTCGTGCTTTAATTTGAGAACGCTTCGGATTGTCTTTTCGGCATGTACGAGAAAGCCTTATGAACAAGGTTTGATTTTATTTGTCAAACTAGGAGATTTTAGGTGTCGTTTTGGCAAAAATAAGAGTTTATTAAGCCTTAGCCAAAATAGGAATCGAGATTTATACGTTGCTTTCATAAATGATGGGCAATTTCTAGGATCTCTTTCGCCCTATGCATCAAGGTTTAATAAAACATTTAATTTCCTTTACAAAACCCATTTTTTGTGACATTTGAAAACGACTTCTTTTTAGCTTTCTCGTAGAATAGGAATCGACTTTCGTTAGTATTTCCAATTTTTAACCTCGTGATGCTAATATCCTACTTTGATCGATTTTAGAAAGATCTTTATCGTTTAATCCTTTGGAATCATTTTGGTGTCACGAAATCTAATCAAGCATAAACACGCATCGGGGCTATTCACGGGCATGTAAGCCATCAAAATATCCCCGAACGCCAACAATCACATATTCCACTAATACGAGGCCTTAAACCCGATTCTCGCCTTAGCGTCGTTTTAAGGCCCGACGGTTACATGTTAGAAAACAAGCCTCTTGAATCTATCACATACACCAAAACGTCCATCATTGGATTTGGACCACGGGGTCGCATTCCTAGGCTCACACGAGATTGCTACATGCCCACAAAATGAATACTACATAACTAACCAACCCGGATTTATCTAATACACCATGATATCCGAAAATGACAATCTAAATAAATTACACCCAATGAATCAACACAAACAAGCTAGAAATTTCATCAATTGGATATCCTCGGGTTATTAGGAAGACTTTTGTTCCGATGGAACCCTCACTAACAATCCCTAATCCATGATTGTTCAACAAAATACATGAAAGTAAACATCTAATTTACCCAATCAATATGATATGAATTGCTAGAACAAATAGAAATTTTCACCTTGCAATTGATCTCAAATGGATATGAACTTGTGTATTTGAATAGGATAAGGAGTGTATTTGATACAATCAAAATCAAAAGAATAAAATTCCTCTCTTTTTTCTCTCTTCTCTTCCTATTTTTGTTGCAAAATTAGCTATTCTTTCCTCTATTTCCGTGCTTGGCTGCTGCTGAATCCTCTCTTCTTCCAAAACCCTTCAACTCCTTGACTCCCTGTATGCTGCACGAAACTGGGCTGAAATAGGCTAGCCAGAGCCAGCCGCCTGCCTTCCACTCACCCCGATTTCGAGTTCCGTGTTTCGAGTTCCGTGTTTTCAAAAGGCGCACTACTTAGCCGCAGATCAATCCGCGGCTGGACGGTTTGACTTTCTCGTTTTCCATGCCACGCCTCGATTCTCATGTCGGATCATCGGTTTCTGCTGAAAGGCCTGTATTTTGCAGTCCGGGAACCGCTGGGAAAAGTGCCACATCATTCATGGGTGCTTGCTTCGCCCGTCGTCGTGTCAACCTTGATCACAAGTCGTCGTGGTGGTTTTGAGTGTTCGCACTTATGTCCACCTTCCGTCTCGTAGGCTAGGCTAATTGACGATTTTGCCCTCCTGTCAAGGTTAGTATAGGAAACGCAAAATTTGGGTGTCTACAATACATAAATAAATCTAAGAATTTAATTTCACCCAATGCTTCATTCAAATCTCATAACTTCCCATTTGATTATATGGTCACGGCGAAGTGTTAACCAGGAATACTTAATTTCATTTATAAACCTCTTTCGATAGTAAATAAAAATACCTGTAACGATCCCAAAATCTAGACAATTCATTCCTGACTTTGCTCGTTAACAATACATTTACAATCTTCCTTTACATCATTATTCGATGTTATAATTAATAAAAATACGGATAAATTAAAACTTTTATATTTTTTTTTATTTTCCTAAATCACAACCTTTGCGATTACATAACTTAGAATCATATTTAATCTATGATTCACTTCATCAAACTTATTCTATAAGTTAAACGTTTTATTACAACATCTTTGACATTTCGAATAATTCAACAATACACTTTGTCATTAAATAGACATCGTAAAGCTACCTAATACATCTTTCAAAACCTTTGGCATGGTTTAATCAAATTCTTGACAAAGTAAGTATAATTTCTTGTAAGTCTTCTGGTCATCATCATCCAAATGGTAGAAAACATCTCATTATATCCTTAGCTTGCAAAATGGTTATTTTTGCAAGATTGAGCTCGACAGCTCAGCAAATCAAACAGTTTTCATGCATCACATAACACATATTATCATGCTCAACTTGTACAATCATAAATATCTAACATGTTATATATACTGCATCTCACATAGCATACATTGAGATTGAGTTCCTTACTCAATCAACATAGTCATAGATTAATTTTCACACTTCATATATATTTCATATGCATTTCATACATAACTCAACATTTTTATAGCAGCACACAATTCCACTAATCAGTTATCAAATTCATATAGCAAATAGGAACTAAAAGACTTGCCTTGTGAGTTGATTACAACTACCGCTACTTGCGCTTCACGAATCCTATATAGTCATTTTATCATACATAAATACACATCAGTCATACAATTTTTTTTATAATTTAGTTCATATTTAACTTAAGGTAAAAAAACCTTTGACCAACGTTCAAGACTTAACCTCCTTCTTACTCATAGCTTATTAATTCGACATATAAACATGTCTATAAGTCTAATTCCAGATTTCACACTTCGTCACTTAGATTTTCTCAAATTCTTATTATCTTATAATCTAATCTCATATTTAATCTTTGCTTGACATAGTCAAAACATTCTTGAATAGGTAATTTGTTAAGTAACATATGTCCTGCTACTTACGAGTCCCTATTACACATGCCCTATGCTTTAGCTCTTCAACAAACTGATCTTGACAACCCTGCAGCTAGGCGCAACCGCGCTACATTTAAGCCTGGGAGTGGCGCGGCCTTTTCAGCCCATAACTGAGTTTTTCAACTCTACTTGATGCTTATCATACTAGGCTCTTTCAACAACTAAACACTTCACATATGCATAGGACTTTTAAGTGATTTAAACCAAGTTAGGCTCATTAAGTTTTATTTACAAAATCGTATAGTTTTTATTTGAAAACTTATGCTAAACTTTGCTAAGATAGTTCATTACATGCTTGGCTATCTTGATCATCATATGGGACACATATTAGAGCCTAGAAGGCTTAACCATGCATGCTTAAAGGTTCAATACACAAAGAAAATATCTTGGGACCTCTGCAGACTAGTGTGGCCGCGCTGGTTTTAGGCTTGGAAGTGGCGCGACCTGCGCTACTTCGGGTTCAGACGCAGACATGCTTTGGTTCAACAGAACTTGAAACTTAATTCTCAAATCTTTCGAACATGCTTATTAGATGTTAACTTATTATACCAGATAACTAAAACTAATCTTCTCTTCGATTTTACAACATCAATTACTACATACATCAGTCAAATTCCTTTAATTACCAATTTCAAAGTTCATACCAAATTTTTATGTTTTAACATGTTTAGCGAAATCGCTCACCACGAATTCGTTTCTCAACCAAATTGATTCATTCAACTTGCATTATTTTTGTTTCTCAACATATTAACAACATCCATCACCAATTTTAGATTCTATACATGGATCCTAGCCAATTTTAGTCTCTAAAATAGACCAAAATATATACAGTAAACCAAAAGTCCAATTCTTCCTTCTCAAAACATAAACACGAATTTGGTTGATTCAATATCAATTATAGATGATATCTAATAGGTTATAAACATCCAAAAACACATATACCATATTCTTCATCAAATCATATGAATTCATAGAAACCCCATACTTTGAGAAAAAACAAGAATAAAAGTTTTAGGGTTTAACAATTACCTCTTGAATCAATCTAAACAAGTGATGAATAAGGTTTCTTCCCTCCTTGGTTTTCCAAGGCTCCTTCTCAATTTCACAGAGAATTCTCCCTCTCTTTCTCTCTCAATTTTTCCTTACTTAGTCTTATGCCAACAACATGAATTGAAGAATAAGTTCACGTAAATCCTTCTTCAGTTATAATACCAAAAGGCTTAAAGTTTATCAGTTAGGAAAAATAAAAGGTCTAGGCCATGTTTGGCAAACCCAATTAAGCTCCACTTGGTTTATTTTTATTTTATTATTTCTTTACTACATGATACATCCTCTTTCCTCTAAATGTCACGCTTGCTCAATTATTTAGCCACATTAAGTAATTATACAATTATAATATGTATAATTACTATACTATAAATTATGAAATTACATTCATAAATGGAATAAACACCTCTATTAAAATAACCATTTCCATTAAAATAATTAATACCTACTCCACTAATTATTTTAATAATTATTATGCATAATTATTTAATTTCCTTTCTTCTATAAATTGTCCCAAGATAATTTATTTAATCCACACCTTTAATCACAACTTAAATATTAATTCACTTTATTAATCTTGACACTAATATTTATTTATAAATATATTAGTTTTTCTCATCTCATAGACCACTTATACTTGCTTGGTATAATATAATATATTAGGCAATTACATAAAGGTATTACATTTATGTGTAATATAATTACTCTCTCATTTTATTAACACAAATATATTTACGCTAATTCACTATTTAAATTAAGTGAAATAATCACATCATTTATAAAATTTAACTCATAATAACTTCATTGCCATCCAAGGCTTGTCATTCATATTTTAACTTAATCTCAATTAATCATTATTTATTAATTGATTTTCTTCACTTCCATAACACATTTAGCAATTAACTTTATTCACTTCCTTTAATAGTTTAATTAACTATTAAATCTCATTTTCCCAATATATAAATATTTATATTTCTCTTTTATATATATACACATTTAATTCCTTCGCACCAAATCACATAATTCAAAATATATCGCACATAATTATATACTCGAACCTGACACATCTCATAGTAAGAATTTTATTTATTAAATTCTTATTTTAATAGCTTCTGAAAATTCGGGTTGTCACAATACCCATTCTAACTAACTTGCTATATTCCTAAGCAAATTAAATTAGAATAGATTTATAAGAGCAAATTCCTGAATTGGTTACATATGGCGCATAGGTATATTCCTATCCTATACGCAAATTAGCATTCAATCCGAAGAAGAATAACTAATCACATGCCATTACTTTACACAAAATTGAGAGATTAAGGAATCAACTTCCCCTGATGAATCATTTAATCAACATTATCCTTCTTTCGTTAAATTAACTAATAAGAATTGCCAACAGAGAATCACTAATAATTTATATAACCATTTTCCAAGTAATTATATAGCATATTTACCATCATTAATTTCACTATATTCCTATGAGAAACAATGATAATAAATTCACTAAGTATCATCCTCAACACGTTGCTTGCAGTATTCAAGTATATTCATATCCTGTCTACAAATTAGCATTCACTCCTAAGAAGAATTACTAATCACAAGTTATTATATCCAGATCTTAATTTAGAATCCATTGTCCAATTTCATCTAGATCCATCCAATAATTGTTGGCCACACAATTATAACTTTAAACACAAGATATAATAAATAATTCAACCCATAATTAATTTAATGAAAAGAAAGAATAAATATTAAATTAAACTATCATCGGGTTCCATTGAATCATTAAATAGGAGTTTAGTTCACAATAATCAATAAAAACATCATTAAACTTTTAGGAAACATCTTAAGAATACAAGGAATAAAGATAAAGATTGAAGAATAAACTCTCTCGATGTCGATCTTCAACTCTCTCCTAAATTCTTTTGCAAGCCTTCAATGTTCTCCTTCCAGTTGATGAAACCCTAGCCTCCTTTTCTCACTAACTGATGTAACTCTAAGGCTCTATGTATCTAGGGTTAGTAATCTCCTATCATTAGCCTTTTAATGTGTATTTATAGCCTCCATGTATTTAGGGTTAGTCCCAAGTCAATTAGAAGTGCAAAACTCAGCAAAATCAGCTCTGCACGCGTACTAGGGCCGCGACTCACCTTCTTAGTGCCGCGACTTTCTCCCCAGCGCTGCGGCTCCTCTATTGCAGTGCCACGGTGCTCTACCTTCTGTCCATGCAGAAAATTTTATCAGCTTCATTTTGACAGGTGGCTCGTCCCGTAACTCCTCCCGGATAAAAAGTTATGGCCATTTTAAGCTCACTAGTCCGAACAAGACTTCAACTCCAACTAGCTTTACTTTGACATACTATTTGGAGACCCAAACACACTTGAATTTTTGCAAACCATACCTTTCTGGAAAGATTAAGACGTCCTCTACAACTTTATGAAGACCATTTTCTCATTCCGAAATTTTAACACCATTCAATCCTCCATTGAACCTCCGAAGGTCAATTTTCCTAAAAGTTGAAAATTGCAATGCTTCTCCCATTTGACTAAAATGCAACTAAATCGCTCCAATTTAGCTAAAATACAACCAAATAGCTTCGAACTTCATTTCCTATATAAAAACATAAAAACACATAAAAAAGAATAGAAAATACTCGAAAACTCACAAATCATCAAGTCAAATGCACTCAATTTATAGGTATAAAACTCACTCATCAAATACCCCCAAACTTGAATCTTTGCTTGTCCTCAAGCTAAACAACTAAAAACTAAAAACTAACTAATATGCATATTAAACTAAGCATGCAATTAACATGAATCTGAAACATGGCCTCAAAGATCTCATATAACCAACTCTCAGCAAAACCAAATCATGCAGAGCTTAACAATTCAACTCAGTCATTAATTTCACAACAGTCATGATCCCTAAAAAGTGTGTGTGTGTACCAACTGTTCAAGCTAACCATTCAGGAGACAAGATCAAATAACTAAACAGTTAATAAAAGGAAATCATTATCAACCCCAAAATCTTATTTACAACATCAATTTCAGTAAAAACAAACTTCATAAAAACTATGGGTATCAAGGGATTCTTCAACCATTTCCTTCCCATATTTTCTTTTCTCATCATTTTTTTCCATTTAGTGAGTGCATTTTATGTTCCCTCTCACATTTAATTGAACGAGTGCGTCTTACGCTCCATCTCGTTCCTGTATTTATCGAGGAGTGCGCTTTTAAGCTTAATCTCAACCCACCACGTAGTATATACTTTAAGGAAGGATAAAATTCGAACTATATCTCCCCCAAAACTTATATGAAAGCCTATCTTTACTTTAACTGAAGTTGAAATAAGTTCGTAGGGTTTTCACAATTTCTTTCACCACTATTCAACTATACGACCTCTCTAAAGACATAATCAACTGAACAACGGGATATACGTGATTTTTACAGAGCAGGGGATCACGACTAAAATAAAATCAAATTCTGAGTCAATATGTCAAACTACTGCATAATTCAAAATTTTACTCAAGTTTTACCCACAGATCATCATCTCTTATCATCGACCATCACAAATTCATATTTTATTTTATTTTATTACTAACATGATGCAAACTAAGCAACTAACATTACTACATAACTACAAACATACAACTAACATGCTAATGTAAAGTCTTAAGTACCCCCAAACTTAAAAATTACATTATCTTCAATGTTTTAGATAAGTAAGTAGAATTAAAATTCAAAACAAAAGGACTTTCCTGGGGTTTCAAGCATCATCCTCATCAGTCAGGTCATCATCGTCATCCTCCTTCTCTTTGTTAGATTGAAATTCGGGAAATATCGGAGGTGGTGGGAACAGAATGGATTATCTCTAGGAGCATTGAATCTGGATGTAAATATAGTAGTGACCTCGTTCGAATACTGCAAGAATACATCCACCCTACTAGCAACTTCATCCACGCTCCGAAATTAAAGTTTTGTTCAGCAACAAAGAGTTAAACCGCTTAACGAGTCCGATCATAATTCCTTGTAGCCCTTGATGATGAACTTTTACCTCTCTGTCGTTTGGGAGCCATACTAATGCACCATGTTGCTAAGAAACCAACCAAATTAATGAACACTGTCGTTGAGGCAATTTATCGAACACTTGGCGTGCACTTCAACTTTTTATCATAATCAAGGAAATACTCTAGCTTTCTTCGTTGGAGCAATCAGAAGTTGATTTCGTGTTGTGGTTGAGAGCTTTGAGTTGTGTTAGGAATGCAGCGATAGTTGGCTAATTGTTGGGCGCCTGTGTTTTTATACTAACTCCGAACGAGCGCCACGGCTTTCGCCTAGGGCGGCGTGACCCTCATGCATCACCGCCACGGCTGCTTGGCTTTGCGCCTTCTTTCATTGCATTGCCTTGGCTTTGTATTGGCCTTGGCATTGATCGTGCTTATCGTGCCTCATCTCACTTTAGTTTCGTGGCATTCCTTTTTCTATGATTTCCGATAACACCTGAGATTATCACATTATTGGTTTGCAATCATTATTCAACTTAAATAGATATAATGACTTAAATGACTAAGAGTTCATTAAGATGCAGTTTAACCCCGATTTTTATTGAAAAATAAGCAACATACTACTTAACTAAATTAAATGCTTAATACTTATTAACATAGAATCTAATGCGGAATTTAAAACCCTTGGGTTGCCTCCCATTAGTGTAATAACCCAAGAATTTTGATATATTAAAATAAGAAATTTTATGTATAATTATTTTTTATATAATAAAATTATTTTTATTATATATTAAAGCAAGTATGGAAAGAATGTGACAACCCGAAAATTTATAAGATCTTGAATGATTAAGTTAAAGGTTAAAAAAAATAAAAAAAAATAAAACCTAGATGGGAATTTGTGGATTTATTTAAAAATTTCTAAGAAAAACCTATATAGTTTACTCTTTGAAAGAGAATAGAGAAAATACGGGTTATAAAATTTCAAAACCCTAGAAATAAATTTGTATGTACTTGAATGAATATTATGGATAAGGTATTACAATACCTATAAATTTGATGTGAACAAAAGGATTATTTTTTTTATTTAGTGGTATTAGTATTTTAATTATATACTAATGACTTAATTTAAGAGATTTATTTTATTATCTCAATTTATTAAATTAGTTGGTGGTATATGTGAGTAAATGAATATGGATATTATGTGTTTGTTTATATTTGTTATTTATATAAACAAATAAAGGAAGGTCTTGTAACCTAATTTTATATTAGGTATAAAAGATTAAAAGTAGTGGACCATACTAATTTATATGGCTCAAATCATTGTTAGTTAAAGGAGGTCCCACTAATAGTTATTTAATTTAGTGGACTAACCTAAGAATTTTAATATCAAACGATTGATAAGATAATAAGATAATTAAATATTCAATTAAAGTGAATATTTTAAGTAAATAAATTTTGTACATTGATTAATATGTGTATTAATTAATGAGAGATATATGATATATGAATGATTAATTTTAATAGTCCAAGTAGGAAATAAAAGCTAATGGACTAGCCTAATTAGTTTATTAACCAAGCCCACTCGTTTAATTAATCATGGACTTGGATAATGAATGTGTGGACTTATTAAATTAGTCCAACAGTTAATAAATTAGTAACCAATCATGGATTAAATAATCTTGGCAACTAGTAGCCCAAAGCATTGAAAAGTGAGCCCAAAATGATTTAAAATGAAGTCCAATTGTTAGCCCAATTGGGGAGCCCTTTTAGCAACTTGTTTAATTTAATAAAGCAATAAAAGAAAAGCAAAAAGTGAGCAAAATAGCAAGTGGGCTGCCGGCAAGCAAGAAAGAAGAAGGGGAGTGTATGTAATGATTACTCCATTTTAGTGAATGACTAACACAAGCCACGTGTCACCATTTTAGTAGGTCATCAAGATTACAAGCTAGATAAAAAAAAGATAAGATAGAGAGAGAAGGTGGAAGATATTGGAAGATGAGATATATATACCACTTATATCTATACATATTTATTTCATTTTCATCTCTCTCATCTCCAAACCCAAATAGCCAAAAAGAAAAACAAAATAGGAAGAAGAGAAAGGGGGAGAGAATCCGTGGGGTTGGAGAGGAAGAAGAGGAGGGGGAGAGCTCATGCTACCAAGCTCACTAACCATCTTGGAAGAAGAAGAATAGCACAAAGGAAAAGGTATAAAACTTCTAAAAATCTTAAACCCTAACTATTTCTTTTGTTTGATATGATTTTTTTTATGGTATGAAGTTATGATCTTAGGGTATAAAACCCTTAATCTATATGCTAGATGATATTTTATACTTAGTTGTGCTCAACTTGGGTATTGATGTGTTTGGATGGTTAAGAAAAGAAAAGAAACAAAACTATGTTTAGAAAAACAATTAGAAAACCCTAACTTTTTAGCATTTTGTAAGTTCATAACTTGAGATCTATAAACTCTTTTTGCGATCCGTCAAAGAATAGTGCTAGATATATAAGTTAAGTATTAAAGCCAAGTGGTAGAACTCAAAAATAATGTGTACAAAATTCGTAGGGGTTGTTTTTACCAAAATAGTCCAGGTGGTTCAAAGGGGAAAATGGGCTGCTACAGGGCAGTCCCATCCAGGGGCTTTTTCGTTAACTTTTTATGCTCAACAAAATTCTGGAAAACTTTGAAGTGATAATATGATAAGTTATATGAGTCGTGTAAAAATATAAGAATTTTTGGCCTTATAGAATGAAAGTTATGAATTTTATGGCGAAGGACCTCAAGTCGAAAAACGGGACAAAACCCGCTGACCCCTTGCTTGTGTGCACTGTTTTGACTACTTAACAAGTGCAATAAATTTAGGGCTTTTTATCATTGAAAATATAGGAAGTTATGTAGCTCCTGGCCAAAAATCGCCGCATTCCGACTTGTAACGAAGAATCTACGGCTAAAATAAAAAAATAGAGTTTTTCGACGACAATGGCTAAAATTGGAGTTCTATAACTCCGATGGCCACGAAATTTTAACTAGGAGTACTTGTTAATATGTATAAGATGTTATCAAAAATTTGGTGTCATCGGAGTTGTGCAAGATAGTGATCATTTTTCTTAGTTTTGAAAGTTAAAACGGACGTTTGAAAAATGTTAACGGAAATTTAAAACTTTCATAAGGAAAGTATTTTTGTGTATGGAATATATGTACATATGTGTGGAAAGATTTGAAGAAAATAAAAATCGATTATTAAAAGAGGTTAAGTCATTTTGAGAATGCAGCTTCCAATTCGGTTTGGTGTATTCATATTTGGTTTAATGTTTTAGCATTCGGTTTGCTGTATTAGCATTCGATTTGCTGTATTGTATTATTTGGTTTGATGGATTGAAAATTTGATATATTAAAAAGGAAACAAAAATACTTTGAATCCAGTTTACTGGATTGTGGTATTCGGCTTGTTGAATTAAGGAATTCGGCTTGCTGAATTGGTGAATATAGTTTGCTGAATTATTGAATATGGTTTGCTGAATTAGTGAATCCAGGTTGCTGGATTATAGGATAGTTTGAATAATCCAACTTGCTGGATTAGGGATTCAGGCTTAATGGATTATAAAGAAGAACTTATAAAATGAAAGACTTAGTGTTAAGTCATGAGATTTATGATAAAGTAGTAGCACAGTCGTGTTCTTTAATAGTTGATGTATAGTAGCTGGGCTAAACAATTCCTTCAGGGAGCGGAGGTATATACGAACTAGCAACCGATCTAACTCACTGTGAAAACAGTATAGACGAGACGGAAACTAGTTTGTTGGTTGTTTGTGGGAAACCACTCAGCATACTATATTGAACACTGTTAAAGACTCGACGTGTGCTAGTTTTAGAATTATGAACGTGTATGGTGCTAAGGTGCTATCTAATATTTGCTTATGTGCTTAAATATTAGAAGTAGTGTTATGAGGTATATGTGTTACTAATTGAAAGATCAATCTTATAACTGATAGGTCTTTCATAAGAGATTAAGTTAAATTGCGTAGCAGTAATCGACGATACAGGCAAGTTCCATCTTACTCAACTTTTATATTGAGCAAGTTCCTCCTAACTCAACTTGAGGTGTTATGTTTCAAGCATGCTAGTGGTTTAATTCTTTATAATTATTCCACCTCCTTAAATTATTGATTCACACATAGTGCATGTTGCATATGTCCATCAGGTATGAAAGGCTGATCACCTTCATTACCATAAGGTTCAGTTAAATTAGTTCATGGTCATTATTGACATCTTGTATTATTGAATCCAGCCATTCAATCATTAAAAATTTTGATTCATGCTCTTTCACAATTATTATATTGTTAAAAATTCATAAGCTTATTCATTCTTTCAATCATGATATATCTTTCTTACATTTAAACTTGCTGGGCAAAATAGTTGCTTACCCTTGCTATATCATGATAATAAATTTCAGATTAATACGAATGTACGAGGAAGGATAGAGACAGAAGCAAATGACAAGATTATAGTGTTATGCATGATAACCGAATTAGTTATTTGATGTAAGTTAATTGTGTAAACCTTTTGTGAATCTAAAGGTAAATATGTATTAAAATAAAGGTTATAGACCTTGGGATATGTAGCAAAGATTATTGTATAAACAATTTATGTTTATATCTTCCGCAGTAGTTGTAAATATGATGTATCATGACGCACCAGGTTTGAGGTTCAAGGGACCCGGATTTGGGGGCGTTTACAATTAGTGCTTGTTTTATAGTTATCAGCCTGACTTCTTCCATTCTTCATTAATCTGGTTCAATCCCAAAGATTATCATATCATGCTGCCTCGCTGTCTTTTCTTTGTACCACATGGTATTCTTGCATGATTGGCGACCTCCAAACTTAACTGTATCCAATGGCAAAAAGAAACTTCCATCATCTGCTTTATCTGTTATTGCATCCTTATCAAGATCAACCCGACAACATTCTTCATGATCTTTTGGGTACTTGATGGTTTTGAAATTATTAAATGCGAGCTTTTGATCTTCATCATTTGACAAAAAATAACTGTCCTTTTCGACTTGTACTATGTCTGTTTTAATCACATTGACCCAATAACACTCTTCACGTTCCCTTGTTTTATTGATAGATTCAAACACCTTGCATAACACCTCTTGATTTCTCTTTTCTTGGCTCCCATTCTTGATCTTCTTCCTTACAATCTCACTATCATCTTCTATATTCGGATATGTCCTCTCTAGTTGTTCCCCAGCAGCCTCATATAGCTCCTCACTATTCCGACTTGGAATTGTATTGTCATACTCCATGTTTTCTCTTCTTGGATTTAACTCTGTATCTGTGATATTCCAGACCTTAATAAGATTCGTATATGTAAATTATGTGTTTATTAAATGAAATTTCTTATTCCGACTCTGTGTTATGTAATTGTATATTTTAATAAAGGGTTAGGTCAAATAAAAAAATTTTCGAAGCTGCTTAGTCGTGCTTACACTGACAAAATCATTTGTCGTGCTTTCCACGATTTCACCGATAAGCATCCCGACAAATTATTTTCAGTAAGCTGTTGTGTCGTGCTTGGGAATGACAAAGTGATTTGTCGTGCTTCGATTAACTGATAAAAACCTAAATATGTTAATTAGGGTTAAAAATGATAAGTTGAGTTATAAACCCTAATTATAAAACCTCAATTGACAATTGTTAACCGAATTAGCAAACCAAAACCCTAATTGGTGCACAAGAATTCTAATTGATATAATTATATCTTAAGTAATGAAACATAATATAAATTATGAATCATTAAACTTAGAATTAAAACTTAATTGAATGATTAAAACCCTAAATCATAAATTAGAAAATCCTAAACCCTAACCCTAATTAGGAAATCCTAACTTTAATTATGAGTTCCTAAACCTTAATTATGAAACTTAAGCTTAATTAAGTTATTACTAACCTAATTAAGTTGTCCTAAACATGAATTAGAAAACCCTAATCAAGATTTGTGTGAATTAAACCTAGATTAGTAAACTAACCAATTGAAAACCGTGTAGGAGTGTGCTAGCTTGTGTTAAACACACTCCAACACAAGCATGAGGATAGGATAAGATCACAAGCATCACACGTTTAATTGCTAGATATTTGTGGAGGCAAAAATGGGTGAAAAGTCCATAAAAACCCTAATCTTGCACTTCTATAAATAGAACAAGCCTCTGACCATTAGACTTACGAATTCACAAGTTCAACCACTCATAAATATAGCCTGAATAAACTCCAAGTGAAGTCCCAATCAGAGCCTAAGCATCAGATCAAGAATTAGCTCAAAAAGGTGCAAAACCCTAATTTTATGTTAGATCTTTAAAGCTTTGTTAGATGTTATGTTTTAGTGTTTAGAAATACTTAATAATATGTTATTAAGTGATCTGGGTTGTTAAATCATGTTTCCATAACATTTAGATATGAGAATTAATCAAAATTAACAAACTGTTCAAGACAGTCAAGAATAGTCTGACAAGCTATTTTGTCAGACCTTTTGATCCCCTTAGGTTGTTAGTTTGATGTGTTTTGATGCATGTTATTGTAGTCTGCCATGAGGTTTATAAGTTAGAATTGAAATAACACTAAAACAATCCTTGAATTAGAAGTTATTAAAGGTCAAAATCCATTGATCGACCACGAGCGATCTGTTTCTGGGCGGGCAACCCAAAAAAGCGAAGAACAGCTCTGACAGGTTACTGACAAGGTTTGACCGACCTAGATTTTGTTCATGTGTTACAGTTAAGGTTATATTAGTACATGTCGTTGTTCTTTGCCATGTAGACTACAAGTACAAATCAACTAAACACCAAAATAGTGCATGAGATGAAAATTAAATCAACCTAAAGGTCCCTGTTTGACCATGACCAATGAGTTTCTGGGTTACCCAGAAACTCAAGAACAGTTTGAGAAGGGTAGTTTGACCAAGCTTAATCTCATATCATATGATGTTGTATAACCCAAACCAATACATGTCGGTATATTATGCCATGTAGACTCCACCCAGAAACAAAAATTAAAACCAAACGATTAACCAACAAGGAATTAAATTAAGTCAAACCTTCCATCTCGACCATGACCAACTGTTCTTCATGAAATGAAGAACAGCTATAGCAACGGATAATCGTCGCTATAGACCCCTTAGCCGACAATCTCCTTCCGGTTCCTCAATAACATCTTTAGCTACGCCAGACTGTCGCTAAAGCCTTTTAGCGACGGAAACTAATAAAATAAAATAATAATAATTAAATTAATTAAAATAAATATTAAATAAATATTAATAATTAATAATTAATAATTAAGTTTTAAAATTTATTTTAAATTATATTTATTAATTATTAATATTTTGACATAAATTTCATTAATAATTTAATTTAATTAAATATTAAAGATAATAAATTATTTAATAATTATATTAAATAGATAATTTAAAAATGATATTAAGGTATTAAAATTATTTTAAATGATAAATAAATCATTTAAATAATATATTAACTTTCTAAAAATATTATAAATGATAAATACAACATTTTAAATAATGTTCTAACTTTCTAAAATTATTAGAATAATATATTAAATTTCTAAAAATATTATAAATGATAATTAAATCCTTTAAATGATATTCTAAATTTCTTAAATTATTTTAAATGATAAATAAATTATTTAAATAATATATTAAAATTCTAAAAATGTTATAAATGATAATTATATCATTTAAAAATACTTCTAAGCTTGTAAAAATTATTTAAAAATACTACCAAGGTTGTGGAAATTATTTGAAAATAATATTAAGCTTCTAAAAATATTATAAATGATAATTAAATTATCTAAGTTAATATTTAAGCTATTAAATAAAGTTTTATTGATAAACCTACGTGCTTAAGTGTCTATTAACGCTATCGAAAGAAAGAATCAATGTCGAACCTTAACGATACTTGTCTAGTTCAATTCGATACGTGTTATTATAAGGTATAACGCTTATTATTGATATGAATAGACATAAATAGACTACATGACGTAGATAAACAACGTAAACCAAACGTACTATGCACAGGCAAGTCTCCAAACCTTGTTACCTTTATGCAAGTATTATATATCTTGCTATCAATTATTGTGAAGTTATTGCTTCTTGATTCAGCATAACTTACGAAATGAATTATTATTCATATATTGATTATTCGAGCACGAATTGTTATGTCAAGCCAAATTGTTTGGTACGACATCTCATACTGAGTATATAAACACCATATATAGGTTGTTATTGTCGATAATATATTGACATCTAGTGCATGTTGGGTACGATTAGGATGATATGCATACTCCTAGGATATCGAATTGGCTGATCCCCTAGAAGATATCTGAACAAAGTTTTTCTAAGTCATTGAAGGCTGCTAGAACTAGTTGGAACACATGGTTCATGTATTGAACCCTCAGTTGGCAAAAGCTTTTGAACTTCTTTCAAATCAAACACATTGTGTTTATATTTTTGAAATAAACTTGCTGAGTATTCGCAGTTTTAGATGGTAATCACGGAATTTCAGGGACAAACAAGGGATGTTAATTAGTTTTATCTTACTGTTTTGAATAAATTCAAGTCTTATAAGACTTTGTTGTAATAAGAACATAGTATTGAGAATGTTGTAATCAAACTTAAAGTTATGAAATATATATCATCTTTTATTATATCTCTTGCGTTGTATTTACATTCTTAGTTAAGTTAGAAAGTAGTATTGGTTTAATACATTATCTATATGAACTATACATCTGAATGAGAGTATTTAAATGATACTGGAGTTCTGTAAGCGCTGAGGTTACACTTAATGAGCGCCGGTAAGGTGCCAACTTTACTGGAATGCGCCCCTCAGTTCCAAGAACAATCTTATCATTAATACTGTGAATGTTAGATAGATAGAGAATATCGATATGAAAGAGATATCGATAAGATATGAATATATACATCTAAGTGAGGGTATCCAAACACAGTTAACATTCTGACAAGAACTATTATCTGTTATGGGATACTGTGAACCTTGGATAGATAGAAGTTATATATTATGGAATATTTATAGTTGAATAGTTTCACGTGAGCACCAAATCTGCTACCAGGGAGTGTAGAGAATTTAGAGGCTTCACAAGTTGGTATCAGAGTTGTAGATTATAGCTCTAAGGTAGTTAGAAAATGCATTAGGTTATAGTCTTTAAGTCCGTAAAATACTTACTTATACATGAAATAATCTAAAAAGCATTATATTTATGTGTAAACTTGCTTCACTATAATACTAAATAAGTAAAATTCTTTTGTAGGATGACAAACACAGATTGGAATGACCTTCCATTATTAGATCTACCTATGGGAGAGTCTGAGACAGATAGTGACCCAGAGGAAGAGCCGATAGAGATATATCCAGCATTAGGATCACTAGAGGAGGATCCCGAGGAAGAAGAACTTTTACATGACCAAGAGTTATTAGATGCGGAAGAAACTGAAGATCCTATAGATGGACAGTTGGTAGATCCTGATGAGGAGATTAGAGCTAGACAGATGATGAGTGTTGATAGACATGAGGAAATAGTCACAAGATTGGTACAACAATCGACTGAGGACATAGAGGCTGCCAACTTTCGGGCATTCATAGCCGAGGGTTTGCTAGAGTCAGAGAGGGGTTCTACTCGCCAATTGAGGACATTGTTACAGAGTACTCAAAAGGAGAAGCAGGATGTGCAAGTGCAGTTAGATCGTGTTATTCAAGGGTGTCGTAACTCATTCGACGACTTAACTTTTGGAAAAGTCTTCAAAAACACTTAGGAACCCAGTTGAGATTAAGCACAACTTATCACCCACAAACAGTCGGTTAGAGCGAGAGGACAATTCAAACATTGGAGGACATGTTGCGAACTTGCATCATGGACTTCAAGGGAAGTTGGGAGGAACATTTACCTTTAGTAGAGTTTGCCTATAATAATAGTTACCATGCCAACATAGGAATGCCACCATTTAAAGCTCTATACGAAAGGAAGTGTAGGACGCCATTATGTTGGGAAGAAGTCGGAAAACGATAACTGCTAGGGCCAGAAATAGTTCAACAAACCGTTGAGGTAGTTCAAATTATACGAGAGAGATTGCAAGCGTCTCAAGATTGACATAAGAAGTATGCGGATCAACACAGGAAACGACAAGATTTCGATGTCGGTAGCCATGTATTTTTGAAAGTATCTCCGTGGAAAGGCAAAATATCTTTCGGTAAGAAAGGAAAATTGAGTCTGAGATTCATTGGACCATTCCAGATATTGAGGATGATAGGTGAGGTAGCCTATGAGGTAGCCCTACCTCCTAAGTTAGAACATATCCATAACGTGTTTCATGTGTCCGTGTTACGACCATACAAACCCGATTATAAACACGTTATAGATCACGAGCCTATTCAAATCGAGAAAGATTTGTCATATGAAGAAGTTCCTATTGAAATCATAGATAGGAAAGAACAAATTCTACGGAATAAAGTGATACCTTCAGTCAAGGTAATTTGGAGAAATCAAAACATAGAGGAAACTACATGGGAGCTCGAAAGTAAAATGCGAGACAACTACCCACATTTATTTCTGTAATCTATACTGTAATTTCTAGGACGAAATTCTTATTAGAGGGAGTGAATGTGATATTCCAGACCTTAATAAGATTCGTATATGTAAATTATGTGTTTATTAAATGAAATTCTTATTCTGTCTCTGTGTTATGTAATTGTATATTTTAATAAAGAGCTAGGTCAAATAAAAATTTTTTGATGCTGCTTAGTCGTGCTTACACTGACAAAATGATTTGTCGTGCTTTCCACGATTTCACCGAGAAGCATCCCGACAAGTTATTTTCAGTAAGTTGTTGTGTCGTGCTTGGGAATGACAAAGTGATTTGTTGTGTTTCGAAGTTAATATAATAATATATTAACTGATAAAAACCTAAATATGTTAATTAGGGTTAAAAATGATAAGTTGAGTTATAAACCCTAATTATAAAATCCTAATTGACAATTGTTAACCGAATTAGCGAACCAAAACCCTAATTGGTGCACAAGAATTCTAATGGATATAATTATATCTTAAGTAACGAAACATAATATAAATTATGAATCATTAAACTTAGAATTAAAACTTAATTGAAGGATTGAAACCCTAAATCATAAATTAGAAAACCCCAAACCCTAATTAGGAAACCCTAACCCTAATTAGGAAACCCTAACTCTAATTAGGAAACCCTAAACCTTAATTATGAAACTTAAGCGTAATTAAGTTATTACTAACCTAATTAAATTATCCTAAACATGAATTACAAAACCCTAATCAAGATTTGTGTGAATTAATCCTAGATTAGTAAACTAACCAATTGAAAACCGTGTAGGAGTGTGCTAGCTTGTGTTAAATACACTCCAACACACTCCAACACAAGCATGAGGATAGGGTAAGATCACAAGCAGCACACGTTCAATTGCTAGATATTTGTGGAGGCAAAATGGGTGAAAAGTCCATAAAAACCCCAATCTTGCACTTCTATAAATAGAACAAGCCTCTGAGCATTAGACTTACGAATTCACAAGTTCAAACACTCACAAATATAGCCTGAATAAACTCCAAGTGAAGTCCCAATCAGATCCTAAGCATCAGATCAAGAATTAGCTCAAAAAGGTGTAAAACCCTAATTTTATGTTAGATCTTTAAAGCTTTGTTAGATGTTATGTTTTAGTGTTTAAGAATGCTTAATAATATGTTATTAAGTGATCTGGGGTTGTTAAATCATGTTTCCATAACATTTAGATTTGAGAATTAATCAAAATTAGCAAACTGTTCAAGACAGTCAAGAACAGTCTGACAAGCTACTTTGTCAGATCTTTTGATCCCCTTAGGTTGTTAGTTTGATGTGTTTTGATGCATGTTATTGTAGTCTGCCATGAGGTTTATAAGTTAGAATTGAAATAACACTAAAACAGTCCTTGAATTAGAAGTTATTAAAGGTCAAAATCCATTGACCGACCACGAGCTTTCTATTTCTGGGCGGGCAACCCAAAATAGCGAAGAACAGCTCTGACAGGTTACTGACAAGGTTTGACCGACCTAGATCTTATTCATGTGTTACAGTTAAGGTTATATTAGTACATGTCGTTGTTCTTTGCCATGTAGACTACAAGTACAAATCAACTAAACACCAAAATAGTGCATGAGATGAAAATTAAATCAACCTAAAGGTCCCTATTTGACCATGACCAATGAGTTTCTGGGTTACCCAGAAACTCAAGAACAGTTTGAGAAGGGTAGTTTGACCAAGCTTAATCTCATATCATATGATGTTGTATAACCCAAACCAATACATGTCGATATACTATGCCATGTAGACTCCACCCAGAAATAAAAATTAAAACCAAACGATTAACCAACAAGGAATTAAATTAAGTCAAACCTTCCATCTCTACCATGACCAACTGTTCTTCATGAAATGAAGAACAGCTATAGCAACGGATAAGCGTCGCTATAGACCCCTTAGCCGACAATATCCTTCCGGTTCCTTAATAACGTCTTTAGCGACGCCAGACTGTCGCTAAAGCCTTTTAGCGACGGAAACTAATAAAATAAAATAATAATAATTAAATTAATTAAAATAAATATTAAATAATTATTAATAATTAATAATTAAGTTTTAAAATTCAATTTAAATTATATTTATTAACTTTTAATATTTTGACATAAATTTCATTAATAATTTAATTTAATTAAATATTAATGATAATAAATTATTTAATAATTATATTAAATAAATAATTTAAAAATGATATTAAGGTATTAAAATTATTTTAAATGATAAATAAATCATTTAAATAATATATTAACTTTCTAAAAATATTATAAATGATAAATAAATCATTTTAAATAATGTTCTAACTTTCTAAAATTATTAGAATAATATATTAAATTTTAAAAATATTATAAATGATAATTAAATCCTTTAAATAATATTCTAAATTTCTAAAATTATTTTAAATGATAAATAAATCATTTAAATAATATATTAAAATTCTAAAAATGTTATAAATGATAATTAAATTATTTAAAAATACTTCTAAGCTTGTAAAAATTATTTAAAAATACTACCAAGCTTGTGAAAATTATTTGAAAATAATATTAAGCTTCTAAAAATATTATAAATGATAATTAAATTATCTAAGTTAATATTTAAGCTATTAAATAAAGTTTTATTGATAAACCTTCGTGCTTAAGTGTCTAGTAACGCTATCGAAAGAAAGAATCAATGCCGAACCTTAACGATATTTGTCTAGTTCAATTCGATACGCGTTATTATAAGGTATAACGCTTATTATTGATATGAATAGACATAAATAGACTACGTGACGTGGATAAACAGCGTAAACCAAACGTACTACGCAAAGGCAAATCTCCAAACCTTGTTACCTTTATGCAAGTATTATACATCTTGCTATTAATTATTGTGAAGTTATTGTTTCTTGATTTAGCATAACTTAAGAAATGAATTATTATTCATATATTGATTATTCGAGCATGAATTGTTTAGTCAAGCCAAATTGTTTGGTACGACATCTCATACTGAGTATACAAACACCCTATATTGGTTGTTATTGTCGATAATATATTGACATCTAGTGCATGTTGGGAACGATTAGGATGATATGTATACTCCTAGGATATCGAATAGGCTGATCCCCTACAAGATATCTGACAAAGCTTTTCTAAGTCATTGAAGGCTGCTAGAACTAGTTGGAACACATGGTTCATGTATTGAACCCTTAGTTGGCAAAAGCTTTTGAACTTCTTTCAAATCAAACGCATTGTGTTTATATTTTTGAAAAAACTTGCTGAGCATTATGTAGCTCATCCTTGCATAAATTTTCCTTTGCAGTTTTAGATGGTAATCCCGAAACTTTAGGGACAAACAAGGGAAAAAGGCTGTGTTAATTAGTTTTATCTTACTGTTTTGAATAAATTCAAGTCTTTTAAGACTTTGTTGTAATAAGAACATAGTATTGAGAATGTTGTAATGAAACTTAAAGTTATGAAATATATATCATCTATTATTATATCTCTTGCGTTGTATTTACATTCTTAGTTAAGTTAGAAAGTAGTATTGGTTTAATATAGTATCTATATGAACTATACATCTGAATGAGAGTATTTAAATTATACTGGGAGTTCTGTAAGCGCTGAGGTTACATTTAATAAGCGCCACTAAGGTGCCACTTTTACCGGAATGCACCCCTTAGTTCCAAGAACAATCTTATCATTAATATTATGAATGTCAGATAGATAGGGAATATCGATATGAAAGAGATATCTATAAGATATGAATCTATACATCCAAGTGAGGGTATCCAAACACAGTTAACATTCTGACGAGAACTATTATCTGTTATGGGATACTGTAAACCTTGGATAGATAGAAGTTATATATTGTGACGCCCCCAAATTCGGGTCTCCAACTACCCGGATCTGGTCATCACGATCCAATACAAACATTCACCTCTAACAACATATGGTATCTAAAATGGGAATATAATAAACATACGTTGTTCATTACAAGGGTGTTACTAGTCCCAGAATACAATAACCTTAAACACATACATAAATCCATACCCTAAATAACTATCAAGGTTTAAATTACATTAACAGTGAATAACTACACATAAATTTAAAATCTGCTATATGAAGTCTATCACTTCATCTTTTCTTTCCCTTTGTTCTTCCCTGACGTCTCGGGTTTAGCTGCAATGAAGTCATGATATAGCAAGGATGAGCAACGAGTTTGCTCAGCAAGTTTAAAGTACAACAATAAGGATATATCATGATGAAAGGGATATAGAAAGAGATTTCAACAATAGAATTATCAGAAGCAATCACAATAAATGCTTTTAGAACAATTGATAGTCAAGTAGACTTTGAACAATAACTTCCAAAGGAGTCAATAGCTAGTTGACCCTCTGGTTACTGGCTACAGAATAAGTACTTGAGGGGATCAGCCTCGCGTACGCTATGTGTATGCATAACATTTAATTCTGCTATTTGTACCTTATATACGGTACCTGGGGTACTCCCCTATAATAAAAGGGGTGTTCATACAGTCTAAGAATCCTTACCATCGATTGATTCGGATAGCTTTTATAAATTCTCACATACTTGCCTGACCGAACAAGGGTTCAGACTTAACCATGGATAGTTCATAAATTTCTGAACTTAAATAAATATACGAATTCAAATGCACGAGTGTGGATATTAATAAATACACAGATGTGGAATAATTTTAAAAGTAATTAGACCACTTAAGGCATGCTTGGAGATAAGATTCAAGCTTAAAGAATAACTTGCAATAATATATACCTTTTTGCACAAATTAAAAATAGCGCATAAGGTTTAGAAACTTGCTCAATGTAAAAGTTGAGTAAGATAGAACTTGCCTGTTTGCTCAGCTACAAATAAAATTTAGCTTTAATTGATTGATCTTGGATAACCTATCAGTTGATAAAGTCGGTTTATTCATTAGCTTCGCATAACTGTATATCGATATACTCACTTATGCTATTTATTTAACAGGTAAACAATTTACTATATATATTTAATTACCATCTAATCATTAGCTAAACAGAAATTAATTTAATGGCCTCTAGCTATTATTTTAAAAATAAATAATAGTTAATCATGGTTACTTATCATTTGAATGTTCTAATTATTACCTTTAATTGTCTCTAAGTATGGGTTAATAATCCTTATTTATTACTTATAACATAATAAATTTTTTATGGCTTAATAGCAACTAAATAATAATTGATCACTTATTTAGTTTACTCTTAATTACTATTCACCCTTAAGGGTAATTGAGTAATTATTATCCCTGGTTCCTTATTCGACCTTAATCGATACTTAATGTATAAATTCGCACACACCTAGTTATTATCTAATATTGATTAGATAATAATTAAATATTTATTATCTTTATTCACTATTTATTGGTAAATAATAAATAATCATTTATTAACTTTACTTATACTTAACTATTATTTAAGATTAAATAATAAATAAATATTTATTACCTTTATTTATTATTTATTGATAAATAATAAATAATTATTTGTTAACCTTGTTCATACTTAATTATCATTTACTATTGATAATAATTAAATATTTGTTATCTTTATTTATTATTTGTTGATAAATAATAAATAATTTATTTTATTACTTTATTCATACTTAATTATTGTTAAATATTTACTGTCTTTATTTATTATTTAATGATAAATAACAAATAATTAATGTTATTAACTTTACTCATACTTGATCATTATTTACTAATAATCAAATATTTATTTATTATTCAAGTAACAAAAATTTATTTTATTAACCTTATTCATTATTATTTAATATGAATTAAATAATAATTAAATATTTATTATCTTTATTTATTATTTATTGCTAAATAATAAATAATTATTTGTAATTTATATTCGTACTTATTTTATTATTTAATACTAATTAGACAATAGTTATTATCTTTATTTATTATCTATTGATAAATTATAAATTAAACAATAATTATTTATTATCTTTATTTATTACTGGTTGATAAATAATAAATAATTACTTTATTACTTTCATTATTAGTTAACATTTATTACTTTATTTATTATTATTGATAAATAATAAATAATTGTCATATTAACCCAATTAAATACCAACAATTAAGTCAACAATGGTCATATAATCTTTATTAGGCAATAGTGGTTTAACAGTCATTTAACCTCAATGAACTTCACAACCCATTTCAAAAACTTCTATTGTTGTATCTTATTACTCAGTTAACAGTTCCATGCCGCCAAAATCACAGCCACAATTATACCCAGCTCCTGCAATTTCATTCCAACCTAACCATTACTTTTACCCGACACAGTAGGCAACAAATTCTATTTAGTTTCATAGCAATTTTGACTTTGAATTCGGTAACCATCCCAAACAGGAACAAGGTTTAATTTAGGCATCAACACACTGGGAAAAGAACTTCCAATTGATTTATCAACAATTCCCAATTCCAGAACAGTTCAATACAGCCCAACAAGAACATCATAATACAATATATACTATAACGGCACAGAAGGGAAAATACGAATCAATCAGCACATTACAATATCAGACTTGTAAATCCCAAACAATGCATATTAAAACTAATTTCACCGGCTGCTAGAACCTTTAAGGTTCATTATTAACAGTTTCCCAAATCAAACCATACAATACCATACACTGTATAATATAACTAATACCAACATAGCACAATCGGCAATACAAAACTAAGTACACAAGAAAGAAATTTATACAAAACCCAATACAGAGAACCATCACAGTGGCTTGAGAAATCCTTGTTATACCTTGTTGTCGATCGCGTTGCAATCCTCCTTCTCCTCCCAAAATAATCCACCCAATCGGACATTCACTTCAACTGAAATTGAAACCCACGACCAGCCACCCCTGCTCCCTCTCTCACTTTAATTTTGAACCCTAATTTTGTCTAAATTTGGGACTCACAAATAAAGGGATTCGGCAGCTTTGGGGGGTTCAATTTATAGGAAATTGGTTACCCAATTAACTGGGTATTACCCCCAATTTATTCGCCAGAGACCAACGGTAGGAAGGAGGGTGAGCCGTCGACTGATGGTGTACATCACTGTGACCTGCCGGCTAGTCCTTGAGCCGCGTGCGCTCACCGGTCGCGTCGTTGCCTGCTTTGGACCTTTGGTCCGTCCGCTTGTGTGCTCGGTTGCCCGTGACGAACCCGCTCCGCCCACTGGTCTTTCTTCACGCCGTCGGTCGACTCAAGCCGTCGCCGGCGCCTTCCTCCCATCCCTTACTCAATTGATAGATTTATTGAGGGTTTGGGTCTTCCCTTTCTCTTTTGCTCGGCTATTGATTTGAGAGGCTAGGGCTTGGGATTTCTTGGTTACCACTGATATAAGAGTTTGGCTCGATTTTGATTTCCCCCAATTGATATGCCGGTAATCATAATACCCCAACACCATGGGTCAACCCGACTGGGGAAGGGATTGGGCTCAACCCAATAGGGTTGGGTCGGCTGACTTTAATAGGTAAATGGCCCAAAAAGGAAATAAAAAGGAAAATGGTTTCAGCCCACTTGATATTGGGTTAGCTTAATAAAAAGAGATTTGACTCAATTAGAATAACATTATGCTTCTAATATTAATTAACTAATTTAATCTAGTTAATTAGTTATAATATTTATTTTAACAATAATTCCTTATGGCAATTTATTTAAATTCGATAATTGTAAAAATGAAATTGTTTATTTAGATTCTCTCCAATTTTCTTGTCAACCAAATGTTAGGGTTAACTTATTAATTTATTCAACTATTAGTGAGCCCCTTTAAGACAAAGAAAATTATTGGGCCACGTATTTATTAAATAATAATACCTACATGGATCCAATTAAATTTGTAAAAAAAATATATATAAAATGAATTTTATTTATTAAAATAAATTCGATACAATGTTTAAAAATTCCTGGACATTACATATATTATGGAATATTTATAGTTGAATAATTTCACGTGAGCACCAAATCTGCTACCAGGGAGTGTAGAGAATTTGGGGGCTTTACAGTATCGCTCGGTAAAGTACCGTGGAGTTGACTTTTTACGATTGAACTGGCAAGCTGCTACATTCGGATTGTGAGTGTCACGCCCCCAAATTCTCTACACTCCCTGTAGCAGATTTGGTGCTCACGTAAAACTATTCAACTATAAATATTCATAATATATAACTTCTATCTATCCAAGGTTCACAGTATCCCATAACAGATAATAGTTCTCGTCAGAACGTTAACTGTGTTTGGATACCCTCACTTGGATGTATAGATTTATATATGATGGATATCTCCTTCATATCAATAGTTCCTATCTATCTGACATTCACAGTATTAATAATAAGATTATCCCTAGAACTGAGGGGCACATTCTGGTAAAGATGACACCTTACCGACGCTCATTAAGTGTAACCCCAGAGCTTATAGAACTCTCAATATCATTTAAATACCATCATTCAGATGTATAGTTCATATGGATACTGTACTAACTTAGTACAACTATTCTAAACAATTTAAAGATCAGGGTATAACGCATTCGATATAATAAAGGATGATAATATATTTCATATCATTAAGTTCGGTTACATCGTTCTCAGTACTAAGTTATTACAACAAAGCCTTTAAAAGACTTAAATTTATACAAACAATAAAGTAAAACTAATTAACACGGTCGTTTCCCTTTGTTTGTCTCTGAAGTTCTGGTATTATCATTTAAGACTGCAAAAGAGATTATATGCAAGAATGAGCTACAAATGCTCAACAAGTTTATTGAAAAATATAAACACAATGTGTTCGAGTTGAAAGATGTCAAAGAGATTTAGTATAACTGAGGGTTCAGTACAAGAACCATATATTTCAACCAATTCTGTCAGTCTTTGATGACTTAGAACAACTTTGTTCAGATATCTCATAGGGGATCAGCCTACTAATATCCTAGGAGTATGCATATCATCCTACAATTTATGTCAATATATAATCGACGATTTACCACCTTCTAAGGTGTTCCATTTCTCAATATAAGATGTCTTACCAAAACAATTTGGTTTGACACAACAGTTTAAGCTCTATCAAGCAATATATGAATAATGATTCATTTCTTAAGTTATGATGAACAAGAAGCAATAACTTTACAATAATTGATAGCAAGATATAATATATTTGCTTAAATGTAACAATGTTAGAAGACTTGTCTGTGCGTAGTACGTTAAGTTCACGCTGTTTATCAACGTTGGCTAGTCTATTTATGTCTATTTATATCAATAATAAATATTAGAATCTATAATAATACTTATCTAATTAAACTAGACAAGCATCGTTAAGGTTTGGCGTTGATTCGACCTTTCGATAACGCTATTAGATACTTAAACACGTAGGTTTATCAATAAAATTTTAGTTAATAGCTTAAATATTAACTTGGATAACTTAATTATCATCTATAACACTTTTAGAAGCTTAATATTATTTTTAAATAATTTTTACAAGCTTAGAAATAATTTTAAATGATTTAATTATCATTTATAACATTTTTAAAACATTAATATATTATTTAAATAATTTATTTATCATTTAGAATAATTTTGGACATTTAAAATATCATTTAAATGATTTAATTCTCATTTATAATATTTTTAGAATTTTAATATATTATTCTAGTATATTTAGAAAGTAAATATATTATTTAAAATGATTTATTTATCATTTAGAATAATTTTAGATATTTAAAATAGTATTTAAATATTTTATTTATCATTTATAATATTTTTAGAAAGATAGAATATTATTTAAATAATTTATTTATCATTAATAATATTTTTAGGAAGATAGAATATTATTTAAATGATTTATATTATCATTAATAATATTTTTAGAATTTATTTTATCATTTAAATGATGTAATTATTATGTATAATAATTTTTAAAACTTAGTTTAATATTTAAATGATTTATTTATCATTTATAATATTTTTAAATACTTAGTATATTATTTAAAATAATTTATTTATTATTTATAATAATTTGAGAAAGTTAGTAACATTTTTAAATGATTTAATTATCATTTAGAATAATTTAAATACATTAATATCATTTTTAAATCATTTATTTAATATATTTATTAAATAATTTAATATTTAATTAAATTAAATAATTATTAAAAATTATGTCAGAATAATAAAAATTATTAAATATAAATAAAAATAAATTTTAATATTTAATTATTAATTATTATGAATTATTTAATATTTATTTATAATTTATTAATTATTTATATTTATTTATTTAATTTTTATTTGTTTTTCGTCGTTACAAGGCTTTAGCGACGCTTCACTATCGTCTATAGTGTTCTTGAGAATCCGGAAGGAGGGTGTCGTCTAAGGTCTATAGCAACGGGTATTTGTCGTTAAAAGTGTTCTTCATTGAAGAATAGTTGGTCATGGTCATACAGGTACTTTTGACCTCAAATTATTTTCAGTTGGTTCATTGTTTGTGTTTGATTTTTGTTTCTAGCTATACTAGGCATGGCAAGGTACAACGACATGTATCAAACTAACACTAATTATATCACATGAGCAAGATTTGATCCGGTCAAACCACCCTGTTCATGCTGTTCTTGAGTTTCTGGGTAACCCAGAAACTCTTTAGTCATGGTCGGTCAACACAGTTTGACTGCTAATATCTTTTATTTCAAGTTAGCTTTATGTGTTTAATTGATTTGTACTTGTAGATTACATGGCAAAGAATAGCGATAAACATTAAGACCTCATTAATTATGTCATGTGCTCAAGATCTAGGATGGTCAAAATCTTGTCAGAGAACTGTTAGTGTTCTTCATGGTTTCTGGGTTGCCCAGAAACTTGTATCCGTGAGCGGTCAGCGGGTTTTGACCGTTCATATCTTTTATCCTAGAGATATTTTTAACCTTCTACCAATTGGATATTATAGCTAACATGACAGACTACAACTACAAATTTTAAAACCAATCAAACAAGCAGTATAAGCCCATCAAAAGATCTGGCAAAGTAGGCTGTCAGACTGTTCTTGACTGCCAAAAATAGTTTGGGTTTTCCATCAAATTCGACCATTTAAATGTTATGGATCCTTGTTTAACCAACCCAGATCACTTATTAACATGTTTATACATAATCCTAAACATCTAAACACAAAATTTATTGAAGGCTTAAAGATCTAGCATAAAAATTAGGGTTTTGTACCTTTTTTCTCAAGTTTTGATTTCTGCCCTTTGATCCTGATCTTTTGCTTGCAGAGGCTTATTATGGCTTGATAAATAAGTGTTTTGGCTTTGTAAATTCGTAGCTTGAAGGATCAGATTAGTGTTCTATTTATAGGAACTTCAAAACTAGGGTTTCTTTAATCTTTTTCCAATTTTGCCCTCATAAATATCCTAGCTTGTGTACTTGTGCTACTTGATATCTGATCTTAATGACATGCTTGTGCTGGAGTGTGTTGAGCACAAGCTTGCACACTCTTAACTCAATTTCTATTGGTTAAGCTTTTAATTTTGATTTATTTCCTTACTAATTAAACTTAGATTTTTGTTAAGCATGTTTAGGATGTTTAATTATGTTTAGTAATACCTTAATTAAGCTTATATATCATAATTAAGGTTTAACATTTCATAATTTAAAGTTTATATAACATAATTAGAATTAGGGTTTCCTAATTAGGGTTAGGGTTTCCTAATTCATGAATTAGGGTTTAAATCTTTTAATTAGGGTTTTAATCTAAGTTCAATGATTCATAATTAATGTTATGATTCATTACTTAGAATTTAATTATATCAATTAAGATTCTTGTGTAACAATTAGGGTTTCGATTTACCAATTCGAACAACTTTTATCAATTAGGATTTTCTGATTAGGGTTTTATAATTTAATTTATCATTTTAAACCCTATTTAACTTATTTAGATTTTTATCAGTTAATATAATATTATATTAACTCCGAAGCACGACAAATCATTTTGTCCGTGTAAGTACGACTGAGCAGCTTCGAAAATATTTTTATTTGACCTAATTCTTTAATAAAATATACAATCACATAGTACAAAGTCGAAACAAGATATTTCATTTAATAAACACATAATTTACATATACAAATCTTATTAGGGTTCGGAATATTACATTCCCCCCCCCACTAATAAGAATTCTGTCCTCGAAATTACAGTACAGATTACAAAAATAAATGTAGGTAGTTGTCTCGCATTTTACTCTCGAGCTCCTACGTAGCTTCCTCTATGTTTTGATTTCTCCAAATAACCTTGACTGAAGGTATCACTTTATTCATAGATTTTGTTCTTTCCTATCTATGATTTCAATAGGAACTTCTTCATACGAGAAATCTTTCTCGATCTGAATAGGTTTGTAATCTATAATGTGTTTATAATCGAGTTTGTATGGTCGTAACACGGACACATGAAACACGTTATGAATATGTTCTAACTCAGGAGGTAAGCCTACCTCATAAGCTGCCTCACCTATCCTCCTCAATATTTGAAATGGTCCAATGAATCTCGGATTTAATTTTTCTTCCTTGCCGAAACGTATTTTGCCTTTCCACGGAGATACTTTTAAAAACACGTCACTACCGATATCGGAATCTCGTAGTTTCCTGTGTTGATCTGCGTACTTCTTCTGTCGATCTTGAGACGCTTGCAACCTTTCTCGTATAATCCGAACTACCTCAGCTGTTTGTTGAACTATTTATGGCCCTAGCATTTATCGCTCCCTGATTTCGTCCCAACATAATGGTGTCATACATTTCCTTTCATACAGAGCTTCAAATGGTGGCATTCCTATACTGGCATGATAACTATTGTTGTAGGCGAACTCTACCAAAGGTAACTGATCTTCCCAACTCCCCTTGAAGTCCATGATGCAAGTTCGCAACATGTCCTCCAATGTTTGAATGGTCCTTTCACTCTGATCGTCGATTTGTGGGCGATAAGCTGTGCTTAATCTCAACTGAGTTCCTAAGTGTTTCTGGAGACTTGTCCAAAAATTTGAAGTAAATCGGGGATCTCGGTCCGATACTATAGAAACAAGCACTCCATGTCTAGAAATAACTTCATTGATGTAAAGTTTGGCTAACTGGTCAAGACTGAAATTAACTTTTATTGGTAGAAAATGAGCTAACTTGGTAAGAAGAGCTACAATTACCCAAATGGCATTGTGACCTTTCTGTGTGTTTGGAAGACCTACTACGAAATCCATGGTAATATGTTCTCATTTCCACTCGGGAATTTTTAAGGGCTGTAGTAATCCACTAGGTTTCTGATGTTCAGCTTTAACCCTTTGACATGTTAAACATTTACTTACCCATTCCGCTATTTCTCTTTTCATGTTAGACCACTAAAAGTGTCGACTTAAATCTTTATACATTTTTGTACTACCTGTATGCACGGTGAGGTTAGAACTATGGGCTTCATTTAGTATTCCATCTTTTAGTTCTTGTACTGAGGGTACCCAAATTCTATCCTCGTACCTCGGTACCCCATCCTTGTCTATTCTGAATTTGATATTCTTTTTATGAGTTATTTCGATTTTATACTTCCGACACTCTTCACATGTCTCTTGTATTTCCCTGACTCTATCCAACAAAGTCGAACCACTCTCCACAACGAATAACTTCTGGGTAGAATTAGCTGGAACTCTTACCTCAATCTCAAGTTTGTCAAACTCTTTTATCAGTACCTCGTTGTTGGTTATTACACTCAACTTCTCTTGGTTCTTTCTACTTAACGCGTCTGCTACGACGTTGGCTTTCCCGAGGTGATATAAGATTTCACAATCAAAATCCTTTATCAACTCTAGCCATCTCCTCTGCCTCATGTTTATCTCCTTCTGCGTGAAAATATACTTCAGACTTTTGTGATCCGTGTATATCTCACACTTTTCTCCATACAAGTAATGCCTCCAAATTTTCAAGGCAAATACTACAGCGGCTAACTCAAGATCATGCGTAGGATACCTCTTCTCATAATCTTTAAGTTGTCACGATGCATACGCAATCACTTTCCCATGTTGTATCAACACACAACCTAATCCCTTGTGTGATGCATCACTATAAACGACAAGGCCTCCTGTATCATATGATAAAGATAACATTGGTGCTATGCTCAATCGCTTCTTCAACTTTCGGAAGCTTTCTTCACATTTATCTGTCCAGACGTACTTTACCGTCTTTCGAGTTAAATTAGTTAGCGGGGTTGCTATTTTTGAAAAATCTTGTATAAAATGCCGATAGTACCCTGCTAAACCGAGAAAACTTCTTACTTCTGTTGGAGTTGTTGGTTGTTCCCAATTCACAACCGTCTCTATCTTTACTAGATCTACCGCGATTCCATTCTTGTCAATTACATGACCAAGAATTGGACTCGTTCTAACCAGAATTCACACTTAGAAAACTTTGCATAAAGTTATTCCTTTCGTAATGTCTCCAATACGTTCCTTAAGAGTTCAGCATGCTCCTCCTTTGTTCTCGAGTATATTAAAATATCATCGATGAACACTATGACAAATTTGTCTAAGTATAGTTTAAACACTCGGTTCATCAAGTCCATGAATGTTGTCGATGCATTCGACAATCCAAAGGACATCACAAGAAACTCATAATGTCCATAGCGTGTCCTAAACGCTATCTTCAGCACATCTTCTTTTTTTACCTTTAATTGATGATAACCTGATCGTAGGTCGATCTTCGAAAAGTGTTCGGCCCCTTTCAACTGGTCAAACAGATCATCAATTCTTGGTAAAGGATATTTGTTCTTTATGGTTAACTTATTTAATTCTCTATAGTCAACACATAACCTCAACGTTCCATCCTTCTTTTTTTACAAACAACATCGGTGCTCCCCAAGGTGAAACACTGGGTTGTATGTATTTCTTGTCTAAGAGTTCTTGTAACTGCACAAGTAACTCCTTCAACTCTACTAGTGCCATCCTGTACGGTGCCTTCGAAACTGGCGCCGTACTAGGTACAAGATCTATAACAAACTCAATCTCCCTATCCGGAGGAAGACCTAGTAAGTCATCGGGAAATACATCTGGAAATTCTCTAACCACAGGTATTTGATCTAGCTTTACTCCTTCCTGTCGAGTATCTACTATATATGCCAAATAACCTGTACAACCCTTCCTAAGCAATCTCTCTGCTTGCATTACCGTCAAATATCGAGATCGTTTAGGTGAACAACTACCGTTGAACACTACCTTTCACTTCGACGCAGTCACTAGGTTCACACGCTTTCGATGGCAGTTAATCATTGCATTATGATTAACCAACCAATCCATGCATAAGATTATATCAAATTTCCCTAGCTGTATAGGAATAAGGTTCACAAGAAACTTATGTCCCTTAATCTCTACGTTACAATTTCTATATATGGGTTTAACAGGAATTATCTCTCGATTTGCAATTTTTACGTTTACAAGGGATATCTAAATTTATTAACTGTTGGGTTGGGTTTACTTCTCTATTTTCTGCCTCTACTAATATATATGGTCTTCTTCCAGGTGGCGTTAGGCTATATAAGTAAGAAAACTAAGATAATTATAAGTATGTAATGCACATATTGTTCAAACATAATTTGTATATTCATACAGAAGGTTTACATATTCGGCTAGTAGTTTATATAAGTACTACTAGCATTCCCAAACCAGTTTCCCAAAACATGGGTAAAGTAGTTTAGATACTACTATTTATATACACACTTTGGTGACCAGATTTATCTAAAACTTAATCTTACGATACTCATCATACAACACATTGGATACCACCCACCTATTGATGTCGTATCCAGTCTTTCCATTCTCTATGGGATAATCCTCTACTCGCTTATCTAGATCCACAAGTGTTTCACAATATTCTTTATTAGTTCTATCAAGCCTTGCTTGGATTTGATGTCTTTCTCTTTCCTTTCTTGACAACAGTATCTGAAGTCGGATATTTAATCGTTTTTCATTCTCCAACCTTTCTTCCACATATGTTACCCTATTGTTTAAGGTATGTATTTCCATCTGGGCTTGTTCTAGTACGTTTTCCTCCTCTGGGTTTCCTTCTTTTAACTCTTCTACAGATTGATTTCGAACTTCTGATATATCCCGCCATATTGGTTCTTCTTCATCCTCTCCTTCTTCTATACTCTGAACCTCTGCAGTATCCTCATTAGGTTCTGTCTCTACCGCATCATGGAATTCTAATTCATATTGAACTTCTTGTCCTTCAGGATCACTGCCCTGCTCGAGCTCTATCACTTGTGAATCTATCTCCCTTGAAATATCTCCCTAATCTGGGTCTGTCATCCTACAAAAGAGTTTTACTCGTTTCGTATTATGATGAAGCAAGTTTACATAAAAATATAAGGCTTTTAAGGTTATCTTATGTGTATAATTAAGTATTTTACAAACTCAAAGACTATATCCTAAGGTATTTCCCAACTACCTTAGAGCTATAATCTACAGCTCTCATACCAACTTGTGACGCTCCCAAATTCTCTACACTCCCTGTAGCAAATTTGGTGCTCACGTGAAACTATTCAACTATAAATATTCATCATATATAACTTCTATCTATCTAAGGTTCACAGTATCCCATAATAGATAATAGTTATCGTCAGAACGTTAACTGTGTTTGGATACCCTCACTTGGATGTATAGATTTATATATGATGGATATCTCCTCCATAACAATAGTTCCTATCTATCTGACATTCATAGTATTAATAATAAGATTGTCCCTAGAACTGAGGGGCGCATTCCGGTAAAGATGACACCTTACCGACGCTCATTAAGTGTAACTCCAGAGCTTATAGAACTCTCAATATCATTTAAATACCCTCATTCAAATGTATAGTTCATATGGATACTGTACTAACTTAGTACAACTATTCTAAACAATTTAAAGATCAGAGTATAACGCATTCGATATAATAAAGGATGATAATATATTTCATATCATTAAGTTCGGTTACATCGTTCTCAGTACTAAGTTATTACAACAAAGCCTTTAAAAGACTTAAATTTATACAAACAATAAAGTAAAACTAATTAACACGGTCGTTTCCCTTTGTTTGTCTCTGAAGTTCTGGTATTATCATTTAAGACTGCAAAAGAGATTATATGCAAGAATGAACTACAAATGCTTAACAAGTTTATTGAAAAATATAAACACAATGTGTTTGAGTTGAAAGATGTCAAAGAGATTTAGTATAACTGAGGGTTCAGTACAAGAACCATATATTTCAATCAGTTCTGTTAGTCTTTAATGACTTAGAACATCTTTGTTCGGATATCTCATAGGGGATCAGCCTACTAATATCTTAGGAGTATGCATATCATCCTACAATTTATGTGAATATATAATCGATGATTTACCACCTTCTAAGGTGTTCCATTTCTCAGTATAAGATGTCTTACCAAAACAGTTTGGTTTGACACAATAATTTAAGCTCTATTAAGCAATATATCACTACAAAAAAAATGGACATTTAGCAACGATTTTTCAGGCAACGACTTATAAAGTCGTTACCAAAAATGCATATTTAGCAACGAAATTTGACATTCGTTGTAGTTTGTAAAAGACTTAAATTTTTTGCAACGAAATGTAAAGGTCGTTGCAAAATTTCGTTGCCAATTCGTTGGCGGGAAAAAAAAAACCCGCCTATTTTGTTGCCGATGTGATCTCTCCTCATCATGGGCAACGAAAAGTTTTTTGTTGCTATATTTCGTTGCCTAATATGGGTCACATTCATTATCAATAATTTTTTTTTGTTGCATATTTTGTACAATTTTTTGCAACGACTAGCAAATTATTGCCCAAAATTAAGATAAATCCAATAAGCTCGTTTCGACTCTTTTTTTCCCCAAAACGTATCATTTTACAATTTAAATTTTTTATTTATTTGGACGCAATTTTATACAGTTAATTGTTTCACTCCGCCCGCCTCAAAATAAATGCCCAATTTTAAATTTCTTTGTTAGAGTTATAATTTTTTGAAATTAAAATTGAGCATATATAGATATATTTTCTAATTTGCAAAAATTAGAGTTTGTAGTAAATTAGATTGTAGTTTATAATTATTAACTCTTGTGGGCAACGAAAAGATTTTTGTTGCCATATTTCAAAGTCTAATATGAACCACATTTATTATCAACAATTTTTCTTTCGGTACTTTTGAGATGTGAGTTAATGTTTTCAATAGTTGTTGTTTTATATTACACAAAAACTTTTTGAACTGAGAAAACAATATTACTACTTAAAATAAAGCTAAAGGAGCTTCTTCAATGTATCCAACATACCTGATTCATTCTCAAACATTATATTAAAAGAGTTACTTGCCTAACTAATATTTGAACTGAAACAAGTTAAGGACCGTAATAATAGCAAAACATCAACTGCAATAATAAATTAACTAAATTTCAACTTTCCATCATATTTAACCAAAATAGAAAAATCAGAATCCAAATATCATCCATTATACTTTACATTAATGATTTACCAAATCTGACGTGTTTAACTAAATATCCAAGTTTTTGTAGTGTCCACAACAAAAGTTCAACAGTTTTGAATGTCCATAAATAATTATCAGGAGTTGTTTTCAAATCTTTCTGTCCCTGAGCTGGTGCTGCCTTGAATCAAGTGTAAGAATTCTGAATTGTCAGCTAACTTGTTCATTATATTCTCAAGATTGTCGATCCGTTTGTCTTGTGCCCGAATTGTTAATTGAAGCTCTTTATTTTTAGAGTGAGACGCTTCCAACTCCACTGCCAATGCTTTTTCGTTCTCGCTAGATGAAGACTTCTCTACTTGAGGACCAAATCCAAAACCAAGCAATCTCCTTGTCTTCTTGCCCAACACTCGAGTCATAATCTCCCTTTTGTCATTACTGTCAACATTTCTAGATTCTGCTTCTATCTCAGAGATGCATTCAGTCTCAAGTGATTTCATTTTATTCTGTGAAATTAACAACAAATGCAAATCATTCAAACATACCTTTAGTGTTTTCAAGTATGATGTAAGATCACGAATAAGACCCTCTTTGGTATCAGTCCTAAATCGAGGCACTGATAGAATGGATCGGTCATAACTTGCAAGCATATCTTTTGTGAGACCTTTTTTTGTTAAAGTTTTCCAATAAACATCAATTCTGAAACCACATCTCATGTAGTTTAGAAGTGCCTGTGAGAGAAGGAAACCATATAAGTCCAATAATAATACAGAGATTGCCATGTTGGATCAAATTATTTGCCTTGTATACTTCCAGTGCATCTGCAAATAATAATAAAGAGATCTCTTTTGTATATCCATCGATTACTTGCCTCGCATGTAACCACATCATCTGGACTACTATTATTATGCAACTTCTGATGCCACTCCGACATCATGCCACCCTTGCACTCATTATTTCTCTAACAGTTATAAAGCAAGGAAGACATTAGTTTCTAGTGACTGGAGTCTCTAACACTTGCCTTGGTCATTGTATAATAAAATTTTTATGATTGATTATATATTAATCCTCTAGTTATTATTGTAGTTTACGAGATAAAAATACTGGATTATGCAAAAACAGGGAAGAAAGAAATAGAGTATTAGGATTACCTTTAGAGAGGAGAAGCATCAAGCTGACTACAAAAAGAAAGAACAGCCTCAAGGGATCCAGTATCATAAAGACCCAACGCCTCATACAAAGGATTAATATTGTTGGGAGCTACATATCCACTCACTTCATTTTTACAATATATTTAATTTGACTAGTTGTTAAGGTATTATTTTGACCCCAATCTATTTTATTTTATTTTTAAAAAAAGAAAAACTAATAATTGAGCATATCTAAAAGGGCCTGGTTATGGTTATCTAAAAAGGCACGGTTAATTAAGCAATGGCAATACATGTCACATAAAAATGTAGTCTAGTCATATTATATATAACCAAAGATTTAGAAAACAACTACAACAAATAGCAATGTTATTATTATATTCTAGTTTAAAAAGGAAACATAGAAAAGCAGGCTTTCATGCCTGTTCGATATACATTTAGTGTCCATCCTTCTTTTATACCTACAAGATTCAACTACTTGAGCTATATAGAATTATAGATTACTTATACAAAGCCCATATACAAGCAACGCAAAATAAGAAAGTATAAAATGAGTTCTTTAAGATCATCTCATAGACATTAGCAAGTAATTGCTTTTAATAAGCTCTTTCGAGGAGAATTGACTACACATTTGACCATAAATATTGAATGATAGCCAAAACCCAAAAGAAACACAAGATTTATTAACTACACTCAAGGAGAAATAGGAACATGCATACAGCTAAATAAATAACGAGTTGTATAATGTCAAAGCTCTACTTACAGCACTAGAGGACCCCAAGGCCCAAGATCTTGCTCAACCCATATCAGGAAGTCCTTCAATATCTGTAAAACAATAATCCCTTAAGAATGTAAGACAAGATATATCATATAAATTTAAACAAAATCATTTAGTAAATATATACCTATACTGCCTGCATTTATAACAGTTAGCCTAGACTCCACATGCTCTCAATATCCAAGTTAAAAATCCAACATAATTCACACAATGTTGTACAGTTAAAAGACATTAACCCTTAAAGAGACAGTAGATTGAAGATATAACAGAGTTGGTAGTTTGACCAACTTATCAAAACATACTTTGCCTATCCCGTAGTGGCAACAAGGAAATAATGAAACCTAACCACTAGAACTAACAAATTCAACCAGGAAAGATACTACAAACTAGCAAATGAAAAGGAAACTGGTCCTCTATCACAAACTAGCTACTTCCTCGTATCATCAACGTCCACGTCCATGTGGCTAAGTAAACAGCAAGAAAAAATTGAACCTTTTCCACAGATGAGGAGAGCAATAAATACAGTAAGTAATACTATTAAACAATTAAAGATTCATATATCCATTTACTCAGAGTACTTATCTTGTTAAAATTTAAATGCAAACAACCCTAGGATTAGGAAGATTATAAATTAGAAAACTTAGATAGCTAAGACAACTTCAACAACAAATAAATAAGCCCAATAAACAATTCACTGAAATTAATAAAAATAAATAAAATAAAATAACCCCATACAAGATTATATGAACAGGTTAAAATTTACAAAACAAGTTATCAATTGGGAACAACATAGTGTTAAGACATACAAAATCATCTGAGTCCGATTATACAAATTAGCTACTCCGATTAAAAGAAAAACAAAAAACCCAGTAAAATGAATCAATAAAAAATTAGCTAAAGCTGATAAAGTAACGAAATAGATGAGATCCAAATGTAAAAATTGAACCTTTTCAATGGGGAGAGTAACAAAGGCAGTAGTGATGGCGGCAATAAGGAGGAGAATGGTAATTCTTAAAAAGAGAGCCAATTGAACGTCATTGATAGCTTGCGACGCCAAAGTCTGCACTCCACCTCGTCTTGATCCTCTGTTGTGGCTTACTTTAAGGACAAGCGAGGCCTCAATCCCTCTTTCAATCACAACTTTGTATGGGTGGTTTTGACCTCTGTCTCTCTCACTCTTTCTGCAAAAAACTTGGGGTACTTGTGACTGATAAGAGAGGAAAGAAAACGAGACAATGTAAATACAGTATTAACAAAAGTAAAACCTCAAATTAATTTATGTTACTTTCCTAACCCACATATTGGGCAACCTCATAATTTATATCAGACCATTAATAAGTTGATTGAAGACTTTTCAGCCTTTTACATTTACATACGAATTCAAAAGGCAACACACCTCTTTACTGATCAGAGAAAAACTTTTAATGATTTACTGACTGACTTTTAACAGTCCATTGGAATCCAAATAAAATTCAGATATTTTATATTAAAGACAAGAAGGTATATCCCACTTCCACGTCATAAAAACATAGAATCTAAACTCTCTAAGGTCGTGCTTATTTACAAGTATTAAAATCTCAAGACTAGTTTCAGACACAAAACATATGCACTATTTCAGATAAGAAAATAGAGTATTAACAAAGGCAAGGTTTTATAATCAAGTGAAACCTCCACTCACCTCTGAATATATCCTGCAGAAAAAAAAGATCACAGAGCCAGCTTACGACATCTAGTCTGCTCAGTACATTCCTACAAGCCAAGTAAGGACACTTTATTCATATATACACACATATATGGTAGTATTATTACACAGGACCGAACATTTGAGATTTACAGCACATTAAAAATGGTCAGAAAAACTTGTTGGTAGCCATATTGTTATGAGAATTCACCTCCACTTTGATACTCTGAATTAAAATGTAAGTAGCTAAGTAATGTATATGACTGTCATATCCGTTAAGTGCTTAGCAAATAGATATCATAAAAGATCAGACGTCAACATTCAAAGACAAAATATTAAATTATTATTGCAATTTTGGTTACTTCTTCTCATTCACTAACTCTATCCTAATGAACCAATTTTAATATAGAGCATGTAAGAGAGAATCTTTGCAAGAACTTAGAATTAGTGCCAAATAGTGAAATAGAACACCTTGATTAAGTATAATGTAAAATTGAGCAAAGAGCAATATTATTGTACTAAAGAACTAGTGCAAAATAACGATATGTAGTTATGTACCAATCCCAATCCTGAATGTTGTTAGTGTTCTTACAAATGTGAGTGAGACAACATATCAAACACCTTGCAAGCATTGTGATTGTTGGTCAGTTTATATAGTGAAACAACTGATAAAATGCTTATGAAATTTTCCCTAAAAATAGTACAACTGCTTCATGATATTTGATATATGTTATTCCATCTTATAATGCAAGGAAATTTAGATATATTGGTTCCCTTGTTGAGCAACTGCTTCATGATATTTTGTTATCCTAATTACAGGATTAAGCTATAACTTTAATCCTTTGGATCAGGTAGTGCAAGAGTACCAAAACTAGAGGTGGGTCAAGAATTTCAATCCTATTGTGATTAAATTTTAAATTGGACTAAATTTTAGGTGCGCAATAAGCATTTACTATTAAATTTTAAAATTGAAACATTAATCTCTAATGTATCCAAGGCAAATGGTACTCTCATAACAGGGATATAGAGGGGCAGATGATTAGCACAAGTGCACAACCCCTAAAAAAGTTAGTTCAATGGTAAGGAATTGCATACAGATAATTATATTTTGTAAAAATAAAAATCAAACAGAGGAAGAAATGTAGCAAAATAAAAAAGAAAATTTTTAGTTAATTGGTACCTATGGGAAGAAGTGACGGCAAAATCAACCCCATTGATTTGTCCTTCCCACTTAAGAATCTGACCATCGGCAACTCCGGTGTAGGGCCCTTCGCCTTTGGGATCGAAAGCCAGACTCTCCGGTCTGACAGCTCCGGTGACATGGATGATTTGAGAAGCGTGGAGCTGGTCAACAGCCACAGGTACCGGTGGTGGTGTGAGCAAATGAGTCGAATTGAATATGATTTTGTGGAGGATGAATTTGATGAGGAGGGGTATAGTGAGGATGATACACCTGTTGATTATCGTAGCGAGGAAGAACGAAGTATGGACGAGGAAGATGATGAGAACTAGCATCAAATAAAGTATGCCTTTTGTCTTACCAAACTTGAAACATTTGAATGATTAATAGCACGAAACATAGGAGGGGTATAATGAGGATGATACACCTGCATCTTGGCTTGTGTCCATCGTCTTTAATCAAACAGAACAAAGGTACCCATTCTAGGATTCTGTTCTTAACCTTAACCCTCATCTAACGGAATTATTTACCATGTAAACTATAAACTACATATTATATTATATTATATTGATTTACATATCTTTTGTATCTTCCAGGCAGATTGAAAACTAAATGTCTTTTTGGAATCTCTGAACTCAGCTGTATTTAGTTGCTTCACTGCACAAAATACATTGCAGACACAAATTTCTTAGTTGTGAGCAAAGCTGTGGATACTCAAAATGATGAGTATTACTTCCCATAATTTATGATATTTTTATTCATTACGTAAATCATCTAATTGTCTGTATTTAGATTTTTATCAGTTTATGCAGATGGAAGTATATGCTTGGATATTTTTACAGAATCAGTGGAGTCCTCCTATTTATGATGTTGCTACTCTACTTACTTCTATTTTGGTGTGCCTCATTATGTATTTTCTGAGTCTTTTTTGATATATTTTCTTATATGGTGTTGGTGTTTATACTTGGCATAAAATTTTCTTTGATACTGAGGGTTGCATGCAAACAATTTTTGTTAGGTCTTCTTCATACTAGCAAGCAATTACTATCAGCATAGGACATGACTACAGTTACAAGCCATCCCGTATCTCTTGGCGAATCCTAAGACTATTTCTGCTAACAGTCAATGGCACTATATATCTTACCTTTATGTTCTAAGGACAAGCAAAGGAATTTCAGTGAGGCTGCTAAAGCTGAAGTTGAACAACAAGAAAACTACTACACTAGTACACTGTGAGGAAGAGGGACCCTGAAAGACAAGAAACTTAAAGGTAATTTCTTACAAAATTAGTGATAAGTTCATAATATTAAGCAGAACTTTTTTTAGTCATTGTTGGAGCTTTAGACCTTTTCATTTCAGTTGGAAGAGTGTCCTATTATGGGTCGTGTTACGCTTCATATACACATACTTAGATTACTATTGATGGTTGCTTAGCCTTTGATTGTTGATTATATTCCTGTTTTCTTTATATTTCTGCACAGGATGATGGTAAATTTACTAGCTGATAATACTTTAGACCAATTATATAAGTTGGGAGAGTGTACCATTATGGGCCGTGTAACGCTTCATATGCACAGACTTGATTACTATTGATGGGTTCTTAGCCTATCATTGCTAGATATATTCATATTTTAAATTATAGAATATGAACATTTGGTTCTGGCCATATTCTGAATTAATGTAGTTTTTTCTTTTTGTCTTTTTTCTGGCAAGTTGTTCTCTAAATGTAATTAATCTTTATTAATAATGTCAAAGTATGAACTGTTGATAGTGCTGAACTCTATACATTAATTTTTCTTATATGAAAATACAAAAGTAAAATTGTTATTGCACTTTATTTTATAATGAAGGTATTCTATTATGTTTATATGCTTGATTGGCTAATGTAGTAGTTTATGATCATGATTCATGTATTTAAATTCTAATGGGCTTTGCCGCAAGTTTTGCTCATGTGAAGTTAAATCAAACCGTACCATCCTAAATTTAAATTTTGAAATTAATGAAGCTAATTCAACTGCTATACAAACCTAGTGATGAAATGTTGTTGCTTGTCTTTTGGTTTGCCATGTGAATAGAATGCATATTTTGCCCCTCCCCTACATTCGGGCAATATTATAGCATCACGTCCCTCCCTTGTGCAAGCATCTTTGAATGTTTTCTCTTAGTGATTCGATTTTAACATTTAAAGCTGTCATTTTTCTTTATTGATCTTCTGATTGTCTTCAGGTGTTGACCACCATGACTAACTGGTGTATGCTTATAATTTGTGGACAACAATAATTGAACTAGTTCACCCTTTTTTCCTTACTAATAATATGATCGAACACTCATTGTTTACTCATGTTTTACGTTTTGCTCTCGCTTAATTCCTTACAATTCTAATGACCTGTAGTTCTTATGTTTTCTCAGTCATTACTTTGTTATCCAAACCCCCCGAAGTAGCTCGTATGTTCAGTGAAAACAAGTGCGAGTACAACCGAAGAGTGCGTGATTCGAAATAGCAGAGTAGAGGTGAGCTGGACAGCTGACTGAATCTTAATTAAGCGGTGCACACATCTATGGTTGGACCTAAAGTAGGCTGGAGTTGGTGTTAATGTGGGGTTAATCTTATAATTGGTATTATTAGTTTCTTATTGAATATCGTATATATGTGTACTAACCGTCGTAAACAATTCAAAAAAAATAAATTAAAATGTGGTTCCAATTACTAAGAAAGTACTTTGGTTTAAATATATATGTATCTATAGGTTTATTAAGAAAAATCGAGATAGTGAAGATGATCAGTTTGATAATGGATTACTTGGTGGAGATGATGACGAAAGTGATGATGAGAACGACTGCCCCGACAGTTTGGATGACAAAGTAAGGAAGAAAGAAATGAGAAAGGGTATTGATCTTGCTACTACCCTTGAATGTATTGAGAAAAACTTTGTCATCACCGATCCAAGGCTGCCTGATAATCCCATTGTAAGTAGTTAATTTCATGCTTATTTTTAATTTTATACTAAAGAAATATGAGCTCAATTGTCCTTGTATTAAAAAAAATCAAGACTCTAATACGTACTTCGTACGCACATAATGATATAAAATATATATAGAAAAGTACATATATTATGTACAACAATCCTTAAACTAAGGATTCTGAACATATTTTTTTGTCAGGATTGCTGAGTTCCCATGACTCTTTATTTCTTTAACCAAGTGATATGATTTGTTTATTATGAGATACTAACGAAAAAGGAAAATGCCAAATATATAGTTTTTGGAATTTGTATGGTACTAATCACTTGCAAATGTTCAGATATTTGCATACGATAGCTTCTTGGAGTCGACAGAGTATAGTTGTGAAGAAATCTTGGGAAGAAATTGCAGGTGGGATTTGAGATTCTACACTTATGTGTTTTTTAGAATGGCTATTCTGAATTAGTGGGTATTTATTTTGAATTTGCCACGTATAGGTATGCTTGAATATTTGTGATTTGATGGTCAATCCACGAGTAGTTCTTCACTACCTCTTCTTTTATTTTTTGTATTATGTGAAAGTATTTTGTTTGTCCAATATTTTTTTTCTCTTTTTGTGTGGAGAATGATATTTCCACAAGTTAAGTTATATTCTATTTTTTTGGTCTCTTTAACGAAGAGTAATATGTTTTTGTTAAGGTCATCAACCTCTGCGGGACTAGAACTGCCTGTGATCAGAACGAGTCAACAAGTGAATGCAAAAAGAATAAAAATTGAGTAGAGGCGGCATTCAACATAGAAAACCATGCAGGTCAGAGAAAAGATGATTGAATTGGATTTTGTTAGCTCGGATTTGAACTGATAGAAATTTTGGGTGGGCTTGCTCTTGGTTAGGGTTAGGGTTGGGGTTGGGAGTGACCAGCTGTCATTTTCTTTGAAAAGTAGACCGTTTTGTAATGGCTTTCATCCATTACAGCCTGCTAGACACTTTTTTTAATAGTGACTCACTGATTTGAGTGTAAAGAATGAATCAAATTAGTTTGTTTTGGTTCCGTTTCTGCTTTATATAATGTTTTATTATTAAAATGAATTTGGCAATGATACAATGAAAAGGTATTTCGTCACCAAAGAATATAGTAAAAGGATCTAGTAACATTTTTTTCTAATTTTAGCAACAAGTTTTTGTTCATAGTGACATTAAAATACAATTTTTGGGCAACAAAAAGGTAACCTAATTATAGCATAGAGGATATTGTTGCTATAAACAAAAGAAAAGGCAACATTTATATTGTTGCAAATCATAACTACTTTCGTTGCACAAAAAAAGCAAACGATAACGTTTAGTGTCGTTGCTAATTGACAAACTTTTGTTGCTATTAAAAATCAATCAGCTTCGAATGGTATCATTGCTAATTGATCATAATTATCCATAACAAAACCAACGGTAACAAAAAATTTCGTTGCAAATTAATATATGATCGATTTATTTTGTACATTTAGCAACGAATATCGTTACCAAAAAGTATATAATTAGCAACGAAAATTAATTAAGGCAACAATTTTCATACTGTTCAGCAACGACAAATATCGTTGGCAAATGTGTATCAAATGCAACGAATCCATCTTCGTTGGCAAAAAAAGGATTCTTTTCGTTGCCAATTAAGCGGATTTGGCAACGAAAGTTGCTTTTTAGTAACAATTTCTTAATAAATTTGCTACGAAACATTTTGTTGCTAAATGATCTATGATTTTTCACGAAAACAAAATTTTGTTGCGAAAAATCTTACTTTCGGCAACGAAAAAAAAATTTCGTTGCTGGACAATTAGCAACACTCATTGCGCAACGAATGGTCCAACGATCGAAAAATCGTTGTAAATGGCTTTTGGCAACGAAAATTCGCACCTTTAGAAACGAAAACTATTTGTTACAAAATCACCATTTTTTGTAGTATATGAATAATGATTCATTTCTTAAGTTATGCTGAACAAAAAGCAATAACTTTACAATAATTGATAGCAAGATATAATATACTTGCTTAAATGTAACAATGTTAGAAGACTTGTATGTGCGTAGTACGTTAAGTTCACGCTATTTATCAACGTTGGATAGTCTATTTATGTCTATTCATATCAATAATAAATATTAGAATCTATAATAATACTTATCTAATTAAACTAGACAAGTATCGTTAAGGTTTGGTGATGAGGACATCCTTAGTTTAGAAGCCCATGACGAAACCCAAGCGGATCTATTGCATATACCACTTGGACTCATTACGAGGACTCGGGCTAAACGCCTCAAAAAAGGACTTAACGGGATGATTCATGAATTATGGAACAAGGTTGGAACAAGTACGGAGAACGTAGAAACGGGATACAAGTACACGAAGATAATAAACACATTGATAGCAAGTGTACCCAAAGCACCGCAATAGAATTCATTGTTGCTAAAAACTGACATTCTTGGATTGCGGGATTCCTTCCCCAAAACAGGGTTCCATGTTTTAGGTAATGGTGTTTTCCACCAATTGTTCCCTTTCCTAAAACAAGGTTCCATGTTTTAAGTAATGGTGTTTTCCACCAATTGTTTCTTTCCCTAAAACAAGGTTCCATGTTTTAAGTAATGGTGTTTTCCACCAATTGTTTCCTTCCCTCAAACAAAGTTCCATGTTTTAAGTAATGGTGTTTTCCATCAATTGTTTCCTTTCCCAAAACAAGGTTCCTTGTTTTATGTAATGGTGTTTTTTAGGGTTTGTTTGATTCTAGATTATTCTCAAGCTTAGTATAAATAAGCTTCATGATGTAATGGTTTAAGGAACCAATTTTCAGATTATCAATATTATTGTGAGTTTGTTTCTTTACTTGTGGTTCTTTGAAGAATTCCTAAGTGTTCCTTAGTTCTCTTTAGAGATTCATAATTGACTTATCATACAACCATTCATAGTTGTGTGTGGCGTATTCTACCGCATCAATCGTCGATTGTACCGAGATTACCGCTTCAATATAAGCGAGGGGTCGAAGTGTCGTTGGTGTCCATCCTACGCAAATTTCATTGGCAAGCAATTGTACTAAGATTACCGTCTACATATAAGCGAGGGGTTAAGGTGTTGCAAGCTATCCATCCTATCAACTTGTTAGAAACGATCCGGACGACAACCACCTCATGCAAGCGTGCCGTAGAGTCTATCATTTGGTATCAAAGCTAAGTTTCCTATCAAGTTACTTATCTTTACTATTGTTGTTGGGTTGTAGTTAAAAAAAAAGAAAAGAAAAAAAAACTGCAAAAAATTATATTGTAGAAAATTATTATGGTTGATTACTATTATTGGGATTTCATTTGCAAAGAATCATATTTGACGATTATGAAGTCTTGTTGGTATTTCGAGAGTCATACTTTCTATATTGTATCTTGATAAGTTCTTATTGGATTGTAATTGGAAAATTAAGGTAATACTTATGTGAATTCAAAAAGAACCTATTAGAGAGAACTCCGAGCGGAAAAAGGCAAGAGTAGTGAGATTACTAGAGGGTAAAAGCCATTAGTGTGATACACAAGCGTTTCATATTTGTGTAATACATTGTTTGAGCGAAACACGTAAGGGAGTGGTGAGGAACTTGTTTTCTACTAACCTTTGTTTTGCAGAAAATATGTCTAACACAAGAGATAAGGCAATTGAAAATGAACCTTCTACATCGAATTTTGACCCAAAACTCATGATAGAGGCAATGATGAAAGAATTTTCCCGACAGTTAGGAATGGCTATGGAGCAAGTGCATGATCGCATCGATCAATTGAGTGACACTCGAGGGGAATAAATTCAAATCCCTCCGGGTGGGCGTCCAAAGGGAAAGGCCCAACAAAAGGAAGCTAGGCTAGAGGAGACAAATTACTATGATGAAAGGTTTAGCGAAGAAGAGGATCAAGAAACTGGCTTTATCCCTACGAGACATTTTGCAAGGGATAGAGGCGGCCGAAATCGAGAGGACAACAACCTCGATAGCATCAAAATGAAAATTCCCACATTCCAAGGCAGGAGTGATCCCGAGACATACTTAGAGTGGGAGAAGAAAATGGAATGGATATTTGATTGTCACAACTACTCGGATCTCAAGAAAATTAGAATTGCCACTACAGAATTTTCAGATTATGCGGTTACTTGGTGGGATCAATTGATGACCAGCCGAAGGAGGTCTAGAGAGCGTCCAATAGAGACTTGGGCAGAAATGAAAGCTGTAATGAAAAAGAGGTTTGTGCCAAGCCACTACTACCGAGATCTGTTTCGAAATTTGCAAAACTTGAGACAGGGAAGTAAGAGTGTGGAGGACTACTTCAAGGAGATGGAGATGTTAATGTCTAGGGCTGACATCGACGAGGATAATGAGGCAATCATGGCCCGATTTTCAGCAGGGTTAAATTGGAAAATTGCAGATTTGGTGGAGCGTCAACACTATGTGGTATTGGAAGATATGGTGCACATGACTATCAAAATAGAAAAGCAGCTTAAGAGGAGAGGTGGCCAGCGAATAAATCCTACCACAAGATCATCATGGAAGCCCAATAATGTGAAACGCGAGGAAAAACCAACTGTTTTCAAACCAAAAACAGAAATCAAGCAAGGAGCGACTACTCAGGGATTGCAAGGTAAAACCAATCAACCTTCTACTAGTCGTAATCGAGATATTGTATGCTTTAAATGTCAAGGCAGGGGACATATTGCAAATCAATGCCCAAATCAAAGAACTATGTTATTGCGTGATAATGGAGAAGTGGAAACCGAGGAAAAAGATAGTGACAATGACTCTATGCCATCATTGGAGGAAGATAGAGAGGTTGCTATGCATGGTGAAGTGTTGGCTACTCGAAGAATGCTTAGTACACAGGTAAAAGAAGAAAGAAATGAACAAAGGGAAATCTGTTTCATACTAGATGCATGGTAAATAGTAAAATCTATTGTGTCGTGATTGATGGTGGGAGCTGTACAAATGTTGCAAGTATCGCTATGGTGGAGAAATTGGGACTTATAACTTCAAAACATCCTCATCCATACCGATTATAGTGGCTCAATGACAGCGACCACATCAAAGTAACCAAGCAAGTATCAGTTTCGTTTACAATTGGGAAGTATGTCGATGATATTCTATGTGATGTAGTTCCTATGCAGGCGGGTCACTTACTACTTGGGAGACTTTGGCAGTTCGATCGGCGAGTAAAACACGATGGTTTTACTAATAAGTACTCTTTTGTTCACAATCAAAGGAAAGTTACCTTGTGTCCTATGTCACCAAAACAGGTGCATGAGGATCAAATTCATTTACAGAGAGATTATGAAAACAAAAAAACAAAAGAGAAAGAAAAAAAGAAAGGAGAAAAGAGAAAAACAAACATTTTTGCAAAAAGGAGTGATGTAAGGCGAGCTTTGGATTCTAAAAAGCCAATGATTATACTTCGGTATAAGGAGGCACTTTTAAATACTAACGCTAATAATCCTTCTTTGCCTAGTGTTGTTTCTGCTCTTTTACAAGATTATCAGGATGTATTTCCCGAGGAACTTCCACAGGGATTACCACCAATTCGGGGAATTAAGCATCAAATTGACTTTGTCCCTGGCGCGACCATTCCAAACCGCCTGGCATACCGAAGCAATCCCGAGGAAACAAAAGAATTAGAAAGGCAAGTTGACGAGCTAATGGATAAGGGGTTCGTAAGGGAAAGCATGAGTCCATGTGCGGTTCCAGTTATTTTAGTGCCTAAAAAGGATGGGAAGTGGCGTATGTGCATTGATTGTCGAGCGATAAATAACATCACGGTAAAGTATCGACATCACATTCCTAGGTTAGATGATATGTTAGATGAATTGTATGGATCTTGTGTATTTTCTAAAATTGATTTGAAGAGTGGTTATCATCAAATTAGAATGCATGAGGGAGATGAATGGAAAACCGCTTTTAAAACAAAATATGGGTTATATCAGTGGTTAGTCTTACCTTTTAGTTTAACTAATGCTCCTAGCACGTTCATGAGATTAATGAACCATGTTTTGCGTCCCTTCATTGGGAAATTTGTAGTTGTCTACTTTGATGATATCTTAATCTACAACAAGGATTTAGTTGAGCGTGCATTGCATATAAAATCTGTCCTAGATGTGCTTCGAAAAGAAAAATTGTATGCTAATATAGACAAATGCACATTTTGTACAGATCGAGTTGTGTTTCTTGGTTTTGTTGTCAGTACACAGGGCGTACAGGTTGACGATGAGAAGATACGAGCAATCCGAGAATGACTAACTCCTACGAATGTCAGTCAAGTTCGTAGCTTTCATGGACTCGCAAATTCTATAGACGGTTTGTAAGAAACTTCAGCGAAATCACAGCACCACTCACCGAAGTAATCAAAAAGAGTGTAGTGTTGGGAATCAGCATGCGATTGTTACACTCATTATCATAGGGGGAGAATACTATAAGATCTGCATGTGATTGCCACTATTCATTATATGTGATTTGATTGATGACAAAATGATAAGAGGAACATTTATACTGTTAAAGACTTGTAAAGTCCTTAATGAAATATATGTAAAAGGACTTAGAAGATCAAATATGTGAGGTTGATCTAAGATGAATGAATATCTATCTGATCAAAGCATGTTTGTAATATTAGGTCTTGTAAAGTCCTTAAATGAATATGATGTACAAGGACTTAGAATAGAATAGAAAAAGATCAAACTTGTTAGGTTGATCTTATGTACTGTAATGACATATGTACAAACAAGGGCTAGACTGATCGTAGAGCATTACACTAACTAAGTGAAGGATCGTATAGCAGTTAGTCAACATCGCAGAGCCAATCATGTCATCACAGGGTCTGTTAGGAAAATGTAAAACCTCGGCAGGACGTAGAGTTGCCTCGGCAGGACGTAGAGTCGCCTCGGCAGGACAAAAGGTTGCCTCGGCATTGCAGTGCTAAATTCCAAGATCGTAAAGTCTGCCAGGCAAGCATAGTAACAGGATCGGCAGATCGTAGAGATCACTCGGCAGCATTTACCGGGCATCGTAGAGCTGCGCATGTCAACACAGAGCGTACAAGGCAATCGTAGAGTATGGCTCGACAGAACAAAGAGCTTACTAAGGTTCGTAGAGTGCACACTACGAAGAGAAGTTCACCGTGCTAACATGGGTTCGTAGAGTCAGTCTAAAGATTAGCCACTCTACGACTCCTATGATCAGTCTGTAATCAAGCAACAACGTAGAGCAGTCGCTGCTGAAGCACTCAAAGATAAAGTGGAAATCTTCAAGGCTACCAAGCAAGCTGAGCATATGCTATCAGATATAGCAAGATCTCTGAGCACAACCAAAGCATCAAGCCATAACAGAGGTTAAAGGATTTGTCAAGTAATCACTCTACGATCCATCAAGACTCTAGACCTGCATTAAAGACAAAGGTCATAGAGCGGGAAAGTTCAGCAAGATCAAGTGATCGTAGAGGTGAGTCTAAGACAATAGAAGCACTCAAGCAGTCTCAGCGAAACAAAAGCGAAAAGGATCATAGAGCAACACTCTATGACAAAAGGAAGAATGTTTAAAGATTAAGTAGAGCAGTCCTCTACATCAAAGGTGCCACAGCAAACAAGAAGATCATAGAGCAGTCCTCTATGACACAACAGTAGAGTCAACACCTAAAGAACAATAGAGCAATCCTCTATGATAAGCACACTATAGCAATGGCTCAACAAAGATCCTAAATGGTATGCTCTGGAACGAAAAGCTAAATAGATATCACAGAGCATAAGGAAGGACAAACTGCAGTATAGTAAGAAGCACATCAAAGAGCAATGCAAGTACAGTCAGCCACTCTATGAACTGCAAGAGAGCACAAGGCCAGAACTGAAGTTAGCAGTAAACTCTACAATCAAAGGCAACAGTCTTCAGTTAGAAGCAAGCAGTTCACTCTACGATCAAAGATTCAGGCTACACCTAAGATGATCGTAGAGCAAGTAAGAGAGTGCCAACTGGATTAAAAGTATTAGGACACTCAAGGTTGCTATTCCAAGATGAGCGGCTGAATAAATAAAGGAGTATAATATGTAACTAATTTGAGTGGAGCTCAAACAGTCATATCTGCAGCAGTCAACAAATAGCGGATGTGACTCCACTATCTTGGTACCAGCTAATGGATGCTGACTCAGCCATCACTAGCAGACTTAGGGAAGTAAAATACTTAGTGGTATAATAAACAAATCTACAGAAGGTAGTGCAACGGGAAGATATCAACGGCAAGTTTCCAACGGGAAGAAAATAGAGAACTACAAAAGAGAGGAACAACATTGGAATGTGTGTGTGTTGGTATCCAGTGAGTAAGAGAGCTATAACACAAACTATAGTATCATCTAGAAGCTTCACTGCAACTTTCAATGTTTCTGATCTAAGTCTGTTTGATGTAGGTGAAGATTTGAGAACAAATCCTTTTCAAGAGGAGAGGTATGATGAGGACATCCTTAGTTTAGAAGCCCATGACGAAACCCAAGCAGATCCATTGCATATACCACTTGGACCCATTACGAGGACTCGGGCTAAACGCCTCAAAAAAGGACTTGACGGGATGATTCATGAATTATGGAACAAGGTTGGAACAAGTACGGAGAACGTAGAGACGAGATACAAGTACGCGAAGATCATAAACACATTGATAGCAAGTGTACCCAAAGCACCGCAATAGACTTCACTGTTGCTAAAAACTGACATTCTTGGATTACGGGATTCCTTCCCCAAAACAGGGTTCCATGTTTTAGGTAATGGTGTTTTCCACTAATTGTTCCCTTCCCTAAAACAAGGTTCCATAGTTTAAGTAATGGTGTTTTCCACCAATTGTTTCCTTCTCTAAAACAAGGTACCATGTTTTAAGTAATGGTGTTTTCCACCAATTGTTTCCTTCCCTCAAACAAGGTTCCATGTTTTAAGTAATGGTGTTTTTCACCAATTGTTTCCTTTCCCAAAACAAGGTTCCTTGTTTTATGTAATGGTGTTTTTTAGGGTTTGTTTGATTCTAGATTGCTCTCAAGCTTAGTATAAATAGGCTTCATGATGTAATGGTTTAAGGAACCAATTTTCAGATTATCAATATTATTGTGAGTTTGTTTCTCTACTTGTGGTTCTTCGAAGAATTCCTAAGTGTTCCTTAGTTCTCTTTAGAGATTCATAATTGACTTATCATACAACCATTCATAGTTGTGTGTGGCGTCTTCTACCGCATCAATCGTCGATTGTACCGAGATTACCGCTTCAATATAAGTGAGGGGTCGAAGTGTCGTTGGTGTCCATCCTACGCAAATTTCATTGGCAAGCAATTGTACCAAGATTACCGTCTACATATAGGCGAGGGGTTAAGGTGTTGCAAGCTATCCATCCTATCAACTTGTTAGAAACGATCCGGGCGACGACCACCTCACGCAAGCGTGCCGTGGAGTCTATCATTTGGCGTTGATTCGGCCTTTCGATAACGCTATTAAACACTTAAACACGTAGGTTTATTAATAAAATTTTAGTTAATAGCTTAAATATTAACTTGGATAACTTAATTATCATCTATAACATTTTTAGAAGCTTAATATTATTTTTAAATAATTTTTACAAGTTAGAAATATTTTTAAATGATTTAATTATTATTTATAACATTTTTAAAAACACTAATATATTATTTAAATGATTTATTTATCATTTAGAATAATTTTGGACATTTAAAATATCATTTAAATGATTTAATTCTCATTTATAATATTTTTAGAATTTTAATATATTATTCTAATATATTTAGAAAGTAAATATATTATTTAAAATGATTTATTTATCATTTAGAATAATTTTAGATATTTAAAATATTATTTAAATGATTTATTTATCATTTATAAAATGTTTAGAAAGATAGAATATTATTTAAATGATTTATTTATCATTAATAATATTTTAAGAAAGATAGAATATTATTTAAATGATTTATTTATCAGTAATAATATTTTTAGAAAGATAGAATATTATTTAAATTATTTATATTATCATTAATAATATTTTTAGAATTTATTTTATCATGTAAATGATGTAATTATTATGTTTAATAATTTTAAAACTTAGTTTAATATTTAAATGATTTATTTATCATTTATAATATTTTTAAATACTTAGTATATTATTTAAAATAATTTATTTATTATTTATAATAATTTTAGAAAGTTAGTAACATTTTTAAATGATTTAATTATCATTTAGAATAATTTAAATACATTAATATTATTTTTAAATTATTTATTTAATATATTTATTAAATAATTTAATATTTAATTAAATTAAATAATTATTAAAATTTTTGTCAGAATATTAAAAATTATTAAATATAAATAAAAATGAATTTTAATATTTAATTATTAATTATTATGAATTATTTAATATTTATTTATAATTTATTAATTATTTATATTTATTTATTTAATTTTTATTTGTTTTTTGTCGCTAAAAGGCTTTAGCGACGCTTCACTATCGTCTATAGTGTTCTTAAGAATCCGGTAGGAGAGTGTCGTCTAAGGTCTATAGCGACGGGTGTCTGTCGCTAAAAGTGTTCTTCATTGAAGAACAGTTGGTCATGGTCATACAGGTACTTTTGACCTCAAATTATTTTCAATTGGTTCATTGTTTGTGTTTGATTTTTGTTTCTAGCTATACTAGGCATGACAAGGTACAACGATATGTATCAAACTAATACTAATTATATCACATGAGCAAGATTTGATCCGGTCAAACCACCATGTTCATGCTGTTCTTGAGTTTCTGGGTAACCCAGAAACTCTTTGGTCAAGGTCGGTTACCGCAGTTTGATTGCTAATATCTTTTGTTTCAAGTTAGCTTTATGTGTTTAATTGATTTGTACTTATAGATTACATGGCAAAGAATAGCTATAAACATTAAGACCTCGTTAATTATATCATGTGCTCAAGATCTAGGATGGTCAAAATCTTGTCAGAGAACTGTAAGTGTTCATGGTTTCTGGGTTGCCCAGAAACTTGTATCCGTGAGCGGTCAACGGGTTTTGACCGTTCATATCTTTTATCCTAGAGATATTTTTAACCTTCTACCAATTGGATATTATAGCTAACATGGCAGACTACAACTACAAATTTTAAAACATATCAAACAAGTAGTATAAGCCGATCAAAAGCTCTAACAAAGTAGGCTGTCAGACTGTTCTTGACTGCTTAAAATTGTTTGGATTTTTCATCAAATTCGACCATTTAAATGTTATGGATCATTGTTTAACCAACCCATATCACTTATTAACATGTTTATACATAATTCTAAACATCTAAACACAAAATTTATTGAAGGCTTAAAGATCTAGCATAAAAATTAGGGTTTTGCACCTTTTTTCTCAAGTTTTGATTTCTGCCATTTGATTCTGATCTTTTGCTTGCAGAGGCTTGTTATGGCTTGATAAATAAATGTTCTGGCTTTGTAAATTCATAGCTTGAAGGATCAGATTAGTGTTCTATTTATAGGAACTTCAAAACTAGGATTTCTTTAATCTTTTTCCAATTTTGCCCTCATAAATATCCTAGCTTGTGTACTTGTGCTACTTGATATCTGATCTTAATGACATGCTTGTGCTGGAGTGTGTTGAGCACAAGCTTGCACACTCCTAGCTCAATTTCTATTGGTTAAGCTTTTAATTTTGATTTATTTCCTTACTAATTAAACTTAGATTTTTGTTAATCATGTTTAGGATGTTTAATTATGTTTAGTAATACATTAATTAAGCTTATATATCATAATTAAGGTTTAACATTTCATAATTTAAAGTTTAGATAACATAATTAGAATCAGGGTTTCCTAATTAGGGTTAGGGTTTCCTAATTCACAAATTAGGGTTTAAATCTTTCAATTAGGGTTTTAATCTAAGTTCAATGATTCATAATTAATGTTATGATTCATTACTTAGAATCTAATTATATCAATTAAGATTCTTGTGTAACAATTAGGGTTTCGATTTACCAATTCGAACAACTTTTATCAATTAGGGTTTTCTGATTAGGGTTTTATAATTTAATTTATCATTTTAAACCCTATTTAACTTATTTAGATTTTTATCAGTTAATATAATATTATATTAACTCCGAAGCACGACAAATCACTTTGTCATTTTCAAGCACGACATAGCAGCTTACCAAAATATTTTGTCGAGACGCTTCTCGGTGAAATCGTCGGAAGCACGATAAATCATTTTGTCTGTGTCAGCACGACTAAGCAGCTTTGAAAATATTTTTATTTGACCTAATTCTTTAATAAAATATACAATCACGTAGTACAAAGTCGGAACAAGAAATTTCATTTAATAAACACATAATTTACATATACAAATCTTATTAGGGTTCAGAATATTACAACGAGGTTCCTAATTGCATCATCTTGATTACTCAGCTGAACCTCAACTTGTTTTACAAATTTAATAAAAAGTTCCTCCATCTTTCTTTCATTCTTCTCAACTTGCTTTATGAATTTTGTAAAAAGGTCCTCCGTCCTTCTTTCCTCCTTCTACGATAAGTACTTGGTGAGAAAGTCCTCCAATTTAGATATATCCTCTTGTTGCGGTGGATGTTGAATTTGGTATCCTAGAGGGTACACTTGATTTGGAGTGAAATATTGATCTTTTGAGAGATATTGCTCCATGAGAGATGTTGATTCCACAAATTCGGATGATAGTAGTTTGGAGTGTTGTTGGATTACTGATTGTAGCAGTAATTTGGAATGGAATGACTCCCAAGAGCTTCGATACTTCTCGAAAGCTTCGCAACTTGTGCAGCTAATGCATTAAGTGTTCCTTCCATACTTGGTTGTGTCATCCTCTCTAAAGACCTCTAACAGTGAAGTACCTCCATAATCTGGAAAGGGAATAAAAACAAAGCAAACCAAAATGAAAATACAAATATATACGTTTAAACTAAAATCAAATTGATGGAAACTAATATCGGAATAATAAATATTAAATTACTCCCCGGCAACGGCGCCAAAAACTTGTTGAGCTAAATCTATACTAGCAATTTACGTGTAAATATACACGGTCCACAAGTAATATAATGTAAATAGAGTTGTCGATCCCACGAGGAGTAATTAATAAGAATATTAATCCGAATACTACTCATGCACCAACTCAATTCTATCTAAACAATTGTAATTTCTTATAGAATGAATTAACTAAATAAACTAAATGATTAACGAAGACTTTACACAGAATTAAGAGATTAAGGAATCAACTTCCCCCGATGAATCAACTAATAAGAATTGCCAACATAGAATCACTAATAATTTATATAATCATTTTCTAAGTAATTATATAGCATATTTACCATCATTAATTTCACTATATTCTTATGAGAAACAATGATAATAAATTCATTAAATATCATCCTCAACACGTTGCTTGCGGTATTCAGGTATATTCCTATCTTGTCTATAAATTAGCATTCACTCTTAAGAAGAATTACTAATCACAAGTTATTATATTCATATCTTAATTTAGAATCCATTGTCCAATTTTATCTAAATCCATCTAATAATTGTTGGCCACATAATTATAACTTTAAACACAATATATAATAAACAATTCAACCCATAATTAATTTAATGAAAAGAAAGAATAAATATTAAATTAAACTATCATCGGGTTCCATTGAATCCTTAAATAGGAGTTTAGTTGATAATAATCAATAAAAACATCATTAAACTTTTAGGAAACATCTTAAGAATACAATGAATAAAGATAAAGATTGAAGAATAAACTCTCTCGATGTCGATCTTCAACTCTCTTCTGAATTCCTTTGCAAGCCTTCAATGTTCTCCTTTCAGTTGATGAAATCCTAGCCTCCTTTTCTCTCTAACTGATGTAACTCTAAGGCTCTATGTATCTAGGGTTAGTAATCTCCTATCATCAGCCTTTTAATGTGCATTTATAGCCTCCATATATTTAGGGTTAGTCTTAAGTCAATTAGAAGTGCAAAACTTAGCAAAATCAGCTCTGCACGCGCACTAGGGCCGCGACTCACCTTCTTAGCGCCGCGGCTCCTCTGTGACAACCCGGATTTTCGAGAATAATTATAATAAGAATTTAATATAGAATAATTCTTATTATGAGTCGCGTTTGAATATATATGTGTTATATATATTTATGTGATTAAATAGATGAGCTTAATATGTATATATATAAATGTGAAATATATACATAGATTCGAAATGAATGAGTTCATAGTTAATTATTGCAACGATCGCGAGTCATGGGTAGCTTGATAATTCGAGCTTATGAATATTATTGAATAAAATAGACTTTTATTGATAATATTATGTGGTAAGTGTTTAAAGGTTATATTATAACCTAAATTATGTGTAGACGATGATTAGTAGGTATCAAAGTTTTCGTATTAGCTAATTTGGCGGATTCGAGAAATATCGCTAGAGTACTATTTATTGGATTAAATAAATAGTTAAAGGATAATATTATTGGACGAGTTATTTATTATAAAGACGCTAACCCAAAATATGGGTGAGATATATGTACGTTGATGTATATGATTATGGGGAGTTAATCGGAAAGAGTAGCGATCGCGAATCGTGAATACCCTTGTAATTTGGTTTATTAATAGTATTAACGGATTAAATATTATTTTTCGGTGACGTGTTTAAAGGCTATTTTATAACCTGGATGATGTCAATGTATGAAGTTTTATGCGTTATTGAATCGTAGGAGTGAATAATTGATTTTGCGAAAGATCGCAAAATTACTATTCACGGGGCACGTTTCCCGAGGCACTATTCACGCCATAAAATTTTTGTGTCTTTTTCGATGTTGAATAATTTCATAAATACGTGTATGCGTACGAATAATTTTTCGAAGTGTCAGAAATTTTATTTGAGCTGATACGTGATTTTATCCGTATCCGAAATGTATTATATGGGTGTTCCGAATAATTGGACAAATCCCTTAATAATTATTTTTACGTATCCCAATATTTATGGTAATGGCCATTTTAATTTTGGGTAGAGTTATTTACCAGTTTTGGTACAAAAGTGGGAGTTTTCGGATATATTTTTGGTGCTTTCGGGTATTTATTTTGGCTTGTTACTCCAAGTGGGAACCACCCAACCACATTAGACCAATCAAATGAGAGCAAAGAGGGAGAGATTGCTGGCAAGCATTTTAATTTGTTAGCCAACCTTGAGCACCTAACCCACTCTTCCAAAAATCACTCCTCCACTTCTCCCAAATCATTCATTCTTTCTTGCATTCCTTCTCTCCCATACCATCAGCTCAATTAGAGAGAGAGAGAGAGGGAAAATCTGCAGCCAAGAGGAGGAAGAAAAGAGAAGGAGAAGTTCGCCGGAAAAGTCGCCGGAAAAGAAGAAGAGTCGCCGGAAAACGAAAGGAGGAAGAAGGAGGCACGGGAGGAAGAAGAAGAGAATCCAAGCAAGGAGGACCTTCAAAATAAATCCTAGCCGAGCTTCTTAATCATCTAGGAAGGATTTATAGAGGTAAACACCAATCAAATCCTTTCCATTCGATTTCTTATTGAGTTTTTCAAGTTTTTCTTAGTTTTGAGCTCTTAAGCTTGTGGATCGGATTTGTGGCGATTCTTGGTGTTTTTGTTTGTGGTGATTGTTTGTAAATGTTGTTAAGAGGTTATATAAGCCATTAATAACATCAAAGTGGAACAAAAACGCAATAAATTCGTACCTATGCTTAAGGAGGATGAAGAACATGAAGAACAATGAACTTTGGACATGAACTTGGACATTTGGACGATTTAGAGGACTTTGTAGCTATGATTTCGTGTTTGTTATGTTTATTTGTTGTTGTCATATTGTAGTTTCATGGGTTATGAGTTTAACCCAGTTGGAATGGAGTAAAAAGGGATTAAAACAAAGATTTGGTGATGATTTTCGTAAAGAACACCAAGAACACGAAGAACACGAAAATATAGCATAAGTTGTTACTTTGGCCTATGATTTGGCCATGTTAATGTTAATGGATAGCTCTGAATTTTTGATATGTTGTAGCCCTATGTCTTAAGAGTCCATAGAGTCCGAAACGGACCAATTTGAACGTGTATTGAGAGAGTTATGGTGGTTGGAAGCAAGATAGGTCTAGAACACCAAAACAGAGCATTCCGGGAAGCAAAACGCGTTGGGGACTCAGGCCTAGCGCCAACGGCGCTTGGCTGGGCGCTGTAGGCGCTGGCCACGGGGCCAGCTACTGCATAGGAGCGCTGTAGGCGCTGGCCATAGGCCATTGTGAGCGCCAACGGCGCTGGTAAGGAAACTGTGCAAAACTGCTCCGACGTCCTTTAGTAAAATGGGCATAACTTTCTCATACGAACTCGGATTGAGATGATTCAAGATGATTCGGAAAGAGAACGAGTAGACCTACAACTTTCGTTCTTTGAGTTTTTCAATTTGAGGTCGGGATCAATTCCCAAATTGACCATTTGTGTGACTGATGTGTTTTTGGAGGCAATCGGAGAGTGTCGGGCATGCGCGTAAGCACGCGTAATGCTCCCGACAATGTTAAATGACGTTCTAAGTTTTATAACATGAATGTTATGATTTATAATGATACTTAACATTAACCAATGAGTATTAGATAAAATGAATGGGCATGTTAGGCGTACGCAAATGCATGTCGCCTAGGCGTTCGAATAATCAAGTTTAGCGTGTAGACGTGCAAGCGTCGTAACGTCGTAACTAGTGTGTATAATCTTGTTTAATATTTTGTTTCTAATAATAATGAAACATGATAGTGTGTTATAAACCAATGCATGAGCATGCTAAGCACATGCAAAGGGGGCGAATTAGGTGTGTGACGTGTAAACGTCGAAACGCCGTGTAAAGTGTTAATGAACTTGAATAATGTCTCGATTCAAATGAAACGAACATTATAAGATACGGGATGGGGTTAATGTAACCAATAAGTATTGATGGTGATAAGGGTCGTAACGTTTTCAAACAACGCGACGTCGAGTAATGTTTTAGAGTTAATCGCGTTATTAATTTATAATGCGCGAGCAATATGAGATAAGAGTTATTATATTGTAAACAATTATATGAAGCCTTTTTAGTGGCTAATTGGTATTTTATTTTTAAATAAATTGTGTAGGATATTTGAAGGACGAATGGTCATAGCTTAACATGGAGCGCTTAAGGCAAGTTCTTTCAGTAACTTGTTAACTTGTTTAAATGTATTGATGTACATGACTTGATTACTAAATCTTTCACTATTATGTGGATTATATGAGAGCATGATCAAAGTGTGCATAATGTGCAATTATGTGACTATATTGTTCTATATGGAACTTGAATTATTGCAAATATACAATGTGAGATGCATGAAGTATGCTATGAGATACATGATGCATATATATGGATGAATTGCATAAGATTTATAATGCATGAGTAAGATGCATAGTATGAGAATCATGATGCATGGATAAAATGCAAATTTATGTGTTACGTGAAGCATGAAATGTGAAAACTGTCAGTTCTTGCTGAGCCGTCGTGCTCATTCTTGCAAAAATAAAACTTTTGCAGATTTACGATGCAATGCAATTATCTTGATATCGTGATGATAAGGATTAGAGACGCATGGAAACAGGAAGGTTGCTAAATGTCCCTTTGCTGTAATTATTTAGCTATGATGACGGTATATGATGTACGTGAATTTGACTATGTAAACCCTGAGTTAGAAATGAAGGTTATCCATTATAGTATTTATGATGTGATTATGTTAGTTACTTGTTATAGTAAACTACAAGAATGTCGATGTTGTATAAAGGACATTTTTATAACGAATGTATTGGTTATTGAATAACCTTGCGAATATTCAGGGATTGGATAAAGTCAGAATCTGAACCTTACGTTCACACATGAGATATTATAAAGGATCGTGGTATTTATTCAACCTTGGTCATAAGTGTTTTATTTAAGGTCTTCGTGCCTGGGATTAGATGAGGATATGTTGTTATATTATTGTAATTACATATTTGTAGTAAGCCCATGTTATATGGGTAGTACCGTGACGCACGGGAATCGGGTTCAAGGTAAGACCCGAGTTTCGGGGGCGTTACATCCTCTATTGCAGCGCCCCGATGCTCTACCTTCTGTCCATATAGAAAATTTTGTCAGCTTCATTTTGACAGGTGGCTTGTCCCTTAACTCCTCCCGGATAAAAAGTTATGGCCATTTTAAGCTCACTAGTCCGAACAAGACTCCAACTAGCTTTACTTTGACATACTGTTTGGAGACCCAAACGCACTTGGATTTTTGCAAACCATACCTTTCTGGAAAGCTTACGACGTCATCTACAACTTTATGAAGACCATTTTTTCATTCCAAAATTTTAACACCATCCAATCCTCCATTGAAGCTCCAAAGGTCAATTTTCCTAAAAGCTGAAAATTGCAATGCTTCTCCAATTTGACTAAAATGCAACCATATAGCTCCAATTTAGCTAAAATACAACCAAATGGCTTCCAACTTCATTTCTTACATAAAAACACATAAAAAATAGAAAATACTCAAAAACTCACAAATTATCAAGTTAAATGTACTCAATTTATAGGTATAAAACTCACTCATCATAATTACATATGAACGCACAAAATATAATGGACTAATTCATATGGAGCCAATCAAATAGAAAGAAATTCAATCTAAACTACACATGAGATTCCATTAAAATTCTTATATAAAAACCTTGTTCATAGCAGATAAAATTATAATAACAAAATATTTAACATCAATGAAAGATTAAGATAAATAAGAGTTTAGAGAAGAAAAACTGCTCCTGCATATCTTCTATCCCCAAGATTCATTAATACATGGCCTCCATTGTTGATGAAATCTTGCTTGCTCTTGAACTTGGAAATTAATGGTAGAGGAATAGCCTCACATGGCGTTCATTAGCTTTTTTTCCCACACAACCTTACAATTGTGACGCCCCCAAAATTCGGGTCTCCAAATACCCGGATCTGGTCATCACGATCCAATACAAACATTCACCTTTAACAACATATGATATCTAAAAGTGCGGAATATAATAAACATACGTTGTTCATTACAAGGTGTTACTAGTCCCAGAATACGATTAACCTTAAACATTCACACAATACATACCTTAAATAGCTATCAAGGTCTAAATTACATTAACAGCAATTAACTAACACATAAATCTAAAGTCTGCTACGAGAAATTCTATCATTTCATCTTTTCTTTCCCTTTGTTCTTCCCTGACGTCTCGGGTTTAGTTGCAATGAAATCATGATATAGCAAGGATGAGCAACGAGTTTGCCCAGCAAGTTTAAAGTGCAACAATAAAGATATATAATGATGAAGGGATATTAAAGGGATTTCAACAATAGAATAATCAGAAGCAAGAACATTAAATGCTTTTAGAACAATTGATAGTCAAATAGACTTTGAACGATAACTTCCAGAGGAGTCAATAGCTGGTTGACCCTCTGGTTACTGGCTACAGAATAACGTACTTGAGGGGATCAGCCTCGCGTACCCTATGTATATGCATAACATTTAATTCTGCTATTTGTACCTTATATACGGTACGTGGGGTACTCCCCTATAAATAAAGGGGTGTTCATACAGTCTAAGAATCCTTACCATTGATTGGTTCGGATAGCTTTTATAAATTCTCACAAAATTGTCTGGCCGAACAAGGGTTCAGACTTAACCATGAATGGTTCATAAAACTTCTGAATTTAATTCAATATTCGAATTCAAATGTATGAGTGCGAATGCCAATAAATACACAGATGTGGAATAATTTTAAAAGTAATTAGACCACTTATAGCATGCTTGGAAATAAAATTCAAGCTTAAAGAATACTTGCAATAATATATACCTTTTTGCATGAATTAAAATACTGCATAAGGTTTTAGAAGTATTACTCAAGGTAAAAAGTTGAGTAAGGAAGAACTTGCAATAAGGTAAGAAGTTTAGGGTTAGGAACTTGCAGAAATCAAAGTTCGGGATAGAGGACTTGCCTGTTTGCTCAGCTACAGATAAATTCTAGCTTTAATTAATTGATCTCGAGTGACCTATCATTGGATAAAGTCGGCTTATCAATTATTATAACATGATTGTATCTTGGCACACTTTATTATACTATTTACTTAGCACATAAAGAATTCACAACCTATAATCAATTACCATTTAACATTAGGTAAACGGAAATTTATTAATGACCCTTAGCTATAATAATAGATCATGGTCACTCAATTCATTTCCTTTAATAGTATCTAGGTATGGTTTAACAAACTTTATTTATTATCTATAAAATAAATTTATTTTGGTTTAGAGATGACAGAAACCATTGATCATTTATTCAGTTTACTCTTAATTACCATTACCTTAGGGGTAATTTAGTAATTATTAACCTTGTCTCTTATTCAACATTGATTTAATACTTACTGTATGAATCCTGCCCATACTTAATTATTATTTAATATTAATAATTGCTAAGTGTTTATTATCTTTATTTATTATTTATTAACAAATAATAAATATAATTATTATATTAACTTTATTCATATTTAATTATTATTATTATTAAATAATAATTAAATATTCATTATCTTTATTTATTATTTATTAACAAATAATAAATAATTATTATATTAACTTTATTCATATTTAATTATTATTATTATTAAATAATAATTAAATATTCATTATCTTTATTTATTATTTATTAACAAATAATAAATAATTATTATATTAACTTTATTCATATTTAATTATTATTATTATTAAATAATAATTAAATATTTATTACCTTTATTTATTATTTATTAACAAATAATAAATAATTATTATATTAACTTTATTCATATTTAATTATTATTATTAAATAATAATCAAATACCTAGTACCTTCATTTACTATTTAGTAATAAATAATAAACAATTATTTTATTAACTTTATTCATATTTAATTATTATTATTATATAATAATTAAATATTTATTATCTTTATTTATTATTTATTAATAAATAATAAATAATTATTTTATTGACTTTACTCATATTTAATTATTATTATTATTAAATAATAATTAAATATTTATTATTATTATTTATTGATAGATAGTAATTATTATATTAGCTTTGTCCCTTAACAGTTGCCCAAACATTCACTATTCAGTGCCTGGTTCGATTCCCAGTCACCTAAATAAAATATTTTGCAGAGTTTTGCCTTCCTGTTTCAAAGCACACTAACACCCTCAATACCTACGTTTGGGACTCACAATACACGCTGCAATTAACACATCAAAGGAATAACAAGGTTTGATCTTATAGCTATTTTGCCGACATAACAGTTTAGCCAGTGAACTTAGTTTGGTCCTTCAGTACATATATTCCCAGCCAAAACAACGACCCAGCAAGAGCAAAACCATACGAATTTCCCAGGTTTAAACCAAACAATAACAACATAAGTCAAGATCAGTATCCTCAACCAGGATAACCCAACACAACCCAAATAATTTCAAAGAGTCATTTAATTTAATACAGAGAATCAATTACCCCAAATACAGAGGTACAAAATACTCCAATATAGTGGAGGATTTCAACTCAATACCATACCAAGAACAATATGTTCAGCAGAAATTTATCAATTCCGAAACGGATAACCCAATACAACAGTCCACAATTTGAAATCAAAGAAGAGAAACATTTAAGCCTAAAATCACAAAAGAAAGAGAAACTGTTATAGCAGCCTACTGCTATACCTTGGACTCGATCGAATGGCGGCCTTCCTTCTCCTTCCAAAGTACGAAATCAGTTTGGACATCCACAGCGAGCTAAAATCGAAATCCCCAATTGGTTACCCCTGTTTCCCCCTCTCTGAATAAATCCCCTATTTCTAACTTGGAACCCTAACTTCTAATTGGGAACTCAGAAAACAGGTGAAAAATCGGCAGTCTTGAGTTCCAATTTATAGTACCTAGTTTGTCCAATTCGCCGGTCAATACACCGTTGGACAACCCAGTGAACCAGTGGGTAGAGGGAGATAGGGGTCGATGTCAAACTCCAACCCGTCCGAGCCCAGCTGTCGTCAGTTCTTGAGCCGTGCAGTCCTGTCGGTCACATCGCCGGTCGGTCTAAGCCCCTTGGTCCGATCAAAGTCGCTCGGTCGTCGATACCCTTGCTTATTCCGACCGTTGGTTGCTTCGCTCCGCTGCCGGCGTCTGCACTTGACAGCCTCGACCGGTCTCTTCTTGCCCTCGCGCCGTTCGTTCGACTGATTGACGGAGAACTTGGCTATTGATTCGAGAGGGTTTGGGGTTTTACTCGTTGGATCGACTGATCAAGGGTTTGGGATTTGGTTCCCTTTTTCTTTGGCTCGGTTCTTTGAGTGTTAAGCTAAATTTCCCAAATTATTTCTCTCAATTAGTTTATCCGTTGCCCCCATTTGAGGTGGATTCAACCGGCTCAAGGAAGTGGGTTGACCCGGCTGGCAAATAAATTGGGCTCATCCTATTGGGTTCGGCCCAATAGTGAATGGAAGGGGATTTTGGGCCATCCAAAATTAAAAGATTGGGCTAATTTATTAATTAGGGTTATTACTCCATATGTTTAGTATTTAATTTAAATGGTCACTTTATTGTTTAATCGCTTGAAATATTTATTTCAATCATAATTCTTTACGCTAATTATAAAATAACTGAAATTATTTATTAATCCTTCCACATTTTTCTTGAAATCAAATTCTTAGGGCTAATTCACTGATTTATTTAACCCATCGGTAGGTCCCTTTAATGCCCTGAAAATTATTGGACCACGTATTAATATAAATAACGATACCACATGGATCCAATTAAATCCGTAAAATTAGATATAATGAATTTATTTATTCAAATAAATTTGGTACAATGTTTAAAAATTCCTGGACCTTACATCCTCTCCCCCTTATAAAAATTCCGTCCTCGGAATTTCTATCTAAGGTTACTCGAATAACTGAGGGTAATTTGCTCTCATCTTCTCTTCGAGCTCCCACGTGGCTTCTTCCACCGCGTGATTTCTCCAGAGAACTTTCACCGAGTGAATGATTTTATTCCTCAGTCTCTGCTCTTTCCTATCTAGTATTTGAACAGGAATCTCCTCGTACGATAAATCCCTTTCGACTTGAATTGGTTCATAGGAGATAACATGTTTGTAATCTGGCTTATACGGACGCAACAAACACTGATACATGAAACACGTTGTGGATGTGCTCAAGTTCAGGAGGTAACGCTACCTCGTACGCCACTTCGCCTATTCTCCTCAAAATCTCAAACGGTCCTATGAATCTAGGGCTTAATTTACCCTTCTTCCCAAAACGAATCTTCCCTTTCCAGGGAGATACCTTCAGAAACACAAAGCTACCAACTTCAAAGTCTCGTTTCTGGCGATGTAAGTCCGCGTACTTCTTTTGGCGATCCTGGGCTGCTACTAACCGTTGTCTTATTACTTTAATAATTTCCACGGTTTGTTGTACCAACTCTGGCCCCAACAATCTTCGTTCACCAACTTCGTCCCAACACAACGGCGTTCGACACTTCCTCCCATACAACGCTTCGTACGGTGGCATACCAATGCTAGCATGGTAGCTATTATTGTAGGCGAACTCTACTAGCGGCAAGTGATCGTCCCAGCTGCCACTTAAGTCCATCACAACTGCCCGAAGCATATCCTCTAAGGTCTGGATTGTTCGCTCACTTTGACCATCAGTCTGAGGATGATATGCCGTACTCATTCTTAATTGTGTTCCTAGTCTCTCCTGCAGACTTCTCCAAAAATTTGACGTGAAGCGCGGATCCCTGTCAGACACAATAGATACCGGCACTCCATGTCGTGATACTATTTCCTTCACATAAAGTTTTGCCAGCTGTTCCAATTTGTACCTGATCTTGATCGGTAGAAAGTGGGCAGACTTGGTCAACCGATCTACGATCACCCAGATGGCGTCTAGACCCTTTTGAGTTGTCGGGAGTCCTACCACAAAATCCATAGTAATGTGCTCCCACTTCCATTCTGGAATCTCCAAGGGTTGCAACAATCCGCTCGGCCGTTGGTGCTCAGCCTTGATCCGTTGACAAGTTAAACACCGGCTAACGAACTCTGCAACTTCCCTTTTCAAATGCGGCCACCAATAATGTTGACGAAGATCTTGATACATCTTGGTGCTACCTGGATGTACCGAAAACCTTGTATTATGGGCCCCCTGCAAAATCTCTTCCCTTAAGTCTGGTACGTAGGGTATCCAGATCCTCCCCTCGAATCTCAGCAATCCTGCGCTGTCAAACTTGTACTTCGATGCTTTTCCCTCCGATAACTGTTTCTTAATGTCAATGCATTCCTCGTCAAATTCTTGAGCCTCCTTTATCTTATCCAGTAAAGTTGGACCTACCGTTACGGCGAACGCCTTTTCGTCCACCTCCATTGGATACCTAACTTCCAGCTCCAGACGTTCAAAGTCCCGTATCAACTCCTCCTGGACTGTCAGCTGCATCAATTTCACCTTGCCTTTCCTACTTAAGGCATCAGCTACTACGTTTGCTTTGCCCGGATGATACAGAATTTCACAGTCGTAGTCCTTGATCAATTCTAACCATCGGCGTTGCCTCATGTTCAGCTCTTTTTGAGTGAAAATATATTTCAGACTTTTGTGATCTGTATATATCTCACACTTCTCCCCATATAAGTAGTGCCTCCAAATCTTCAAGGCAAAAAAAACTACGGCTGCTAACTCCAAGTCATGAGTCGGATAACCCTTCTCATAATCCTTCAGCTGACGCGATGCGTACGCCACGACCTTGCCGTGTTGCATCAGTACACAGCCAAGAGGGACCCTTGTGTGATGCATCGCTATACACTACGAAACCTCCAGTGTTGTCCGGTAAGGTCAACACGGGTGCTTGGCTGAGTCTCTTCTTCAACTCCATGAAACTCTCCTCACACTTCTCCGACCAAACAAACTTGACTGTTTTCCTGGTGAGGTTGGTCAACGGCGATGCTATCTTTGAAAAATCCTGGATGAATCTCCGATAGTATCCCGCTAATCCCAAGAAAACTCCGGATCTCTCTGTCGGCGTCTTCGGCTGTTCCCAGTTGATAACTGCTTCCACTTTTGCTGGGTCCACCGAAACACCATTCTTGTCTATGACATGACCCAGGAATTGTACTCTCTGCAACCAAAACTCACACTTAGAAAACTTTGCATACAACTTCTCCTTCCCTGAGAGCTTCTAATACAATCTTCAAATGTTCAGCATGCTCCTCCTCTGTCCCCGAATACACCAAGATGTCATCGATGAATACGACTACGAACTTATCCAAGTACTGCTTGAACACTCTGTTCATCATATCCATAAATGCTGCTGGGTGCATTTGTCAATCCAAAAGACATTACCAGGAACTCGAAGTGCCCATAACGAGTCCTGAATGCAGTCTTCGGGATATCTTCCTGCCTCACCTTCAGCTGGTGATAGCCGGTTCTTAAGTCGATCTTTGAAAAGTACTTCGCTCCCCTTAAGTTGATCGAACAGATCGTCAATTCTAGGAAGTGGATTACCTAGTCTTAATAGTAACTTTGTTCAACTCCCGATAGTCGATACAAAGCCTCATTGAACCGTCTTTCTTCTTTACAAACAGAACGGGCGCTCCCCAAGGGGACACACTTGGTCTGATATATCCTTTATCTAACAGCTCCTGCAGTTGCACCATCAACTCTTTCATTTCTACAGGTGCCATCCGATACGGCGGCTTTGATATTGGTGCGGTTCCCGGTGCCAAATCGATAACGAACTCGATTTCCCTGTCCGACGGCAGTCCCGGAAGCTCTTCGGGAAAAACATCGGGGAAATCCCTCACGACTGGTATTTGGCTTATCTCACCCCCGACCTGGCGAGTATCGATCACATGGGCCAAATAGCACACGCAACCTTTCTTAAGTAATCTCCTCGTTTGCATCATAGTAAGACAACAAGATTTCCTTGGTGACTTACTACCGTAAAAGACCACCTTCGACTTGTTAGGAGTCTTCAGGTGTACACACTTCTTCTTACAGTCAATAACTGCTCCGTGGGTTGATAGCCAATCCATTCCCAAGATTACATCGAACTCTCCCCCCAGTCGAATTGGTATCAAATCCACATTGAGCTTAAATCCTCGCAATTCAACACAACAATTCCTATGAATGCATTCTACGGGGACAATTTCTTTGTTTGCTACTTCTACGTTCATAGGGTGTCCTAACTTTTCACAAGGTACATTTAATTGTCTAGTAAATTCTTCGGAAACAAAAGAGCAAGTGGCACCCGAATCAAATAGCACATATGCATTTATATCGTTGATTGGGATGATACCTGACACACACCACGTCCTTGGATTCCATTGCATCCTGGACTGTCATATTGAACGTGCGGGCTGTTGGCCTGTTGGCTTGACTGGCTGGTGCCCCATAGCTCAGCCGGTTATTGTTCCCGCTGTTGCTGTTGTTGTTTCTGTTGCCACTTCCGAGGTCACCTTTCCTCTTCGGACAGTCCTTGATTTGGTGGTCGGGTGCTCCACATGAATAACATCCCCCCTTTGGTTTGTTCTGACATTGGGGAGCCATGTGCCCCGGTTGCCCGCATTTGTAGCAAACGCTTTTTCCCTTCATACACTCCCCCGTGTGGTTCTTACCACAATTACTGCACCTGCCTGGTTTCCTTGCCTCCCCTCCAGCCAGGTCTCCTCCGGGTTTATTGCTCCCGAAAGATTGACTTTCATTCCATTTCCGTTTTGTTGGGGTTGCTGCCCCCCGCTGCTTCCTGACTTCTGGCCCTCATGACCCTTCTTCTTATCCTGATTGTACTTAGCCAGGGCCTCACTGCCACCCTCTGCAATGATTGCCCTCTCCATTAATTCTGCGAATGTTCTGATTTTTAATACCGCCACAGAACGGTATAACCATGGCTTCAACCCCCTGCTCAAATCTGCGAGCTTTCCTTTCCTCGGTGCTGACTTGGTGAGCTGCAAACCGTGCCAACTCATTAAACTTAGCCGCGTACTCAGCCACAGACATGTTTCCTTGTTTCAGTTCCAGGAACTTGATCTCCATCTCCTGCTTCATGCTCTCTGGAAAGTAATTTTCCAAGAACATTTCCTTAAAACGATCCCAAGCGACAGTGCCTTCTTCAACTCGGCCCCGATTGGCCTTCCACCAATAGTTGGCTTCTCCTTTTAGCATGAAAGTGGCAAAACTTGTTTTCTGTTCCTCTGCCACCCTTGCTACTTCAAAGACCTTCTCTATCTCTTCTATCCAGGTCTGCGCCTCGATTGGGTTAAGAGTTCCCTTGAACTCAGGTGGTCCGACCAATTTGAAATCTTTAAAGTTTGCCAGATGATGCGTTGGCTCAGCTGCAGCTTGGGTTCTCTTAGGTGGTGGTCTGGATTGCATAGCCTCGGCCAGCATCTCCGCGAACATTCTCATGGGGTTGGTTTGGTCTCCAACCTCACTTTCTGACTCTTCGACCTGTCGGTTACGTGGCCTTCCCCTTGGCATGGTTTAGAATAAGGAAACTGATGACTTTTACCTATAGATTCACATTTTACATCATATGTTATTGAAATAAACAATTAAAGGTAAAATATTTATCAACACATTTGATTTAAGTGAAACATCTGCATTTATATTCATATACCACCGTTTGTTACAATACGAAAACCTGTGGCATACTGCTATAAATGCGCCACTGTGTCCTATTCATCAATAACCCTTCCCCCTAGACAAAAGTGGGGAATCCTAACCTTCCATCCCTCAAAACACAAAAGTTGGGGTTTTTTAACTGCTACCCCAATCATAACAACAAATATAAAGTTTCATAAACAAACATGAATATGTCCCTAACATAAACAAAAGTGGGACTGACTGTACTAACAACTAAACAACCATCCTATCCCATCACTATACATCATGACGGGTCCGAGCCTGCTGGCCAGAAGAGACTGCTCCGTCCCCGATCCTGCGGCGAATCGAGCGGCTGAACTCTCCTATCTCAGTCCGGGGTCTACGGTAGGCTGCATCCAAGGCATGCCCCAGGGTCTCTATCCTCACTGCCCTGGCCTCTAGCTGGTCCTCCAGCTGATCAAAACCCCTCCTGGCCTCCCTGGCCCAGGCCTCCCTGACGCGCATCCTCGCAGCCACCTCCAGTCCGGCCTCAAACCTCATGGCCTCCTGTTTCGCCCTCAGGTGGGCGATCTGCAGATCCCGCTGCTCCAGTCTCTCCCTCAACTCAGCGTTTCGGGCCACTAGCTGATGTAGCAGTGGTCCGACCTGTTGTGCTGAGGACTCGTAGCCCTGCAGCTGTACCTTGGCCACCCCTAAGTCGTGCTCGAGCTGGTAGGCCAGGTCTCTATACTGGTCCTCCATATGCTGATGGGTCTGGTTCTGCTCCTGCAAATGAGCAATCTGACCCTCCAGCTCCTCGGTCCTGCTGGTCAGTCCCTCGATAATATCGTCAGCAGTGGATCCCATGCCATCCACATAAGCAGGTGGCTCCTCCCCCTCGGTCTCAGGGTCCTCCTCCTCTGGGTCTTGACTGCCCGACCTCATCACTCTACCCACAACGGGCTCCGGTAACTCCCTCTGGTAATCCTCCTCCGGCTCGGACTCCTCTAGCGGTACTCCTGGGGCAGTAGGAGCATACCCCACCAGCTGCTCAGCAACTACTGGGATGTCTATAAATACCTCCTCCTCCTCACGGGCTCCACTGGTCCCTCCTATATCAGCCATCCTACAAACACACAAAAAACTAACATTAGTACAACAATAAAATATATTCATTGAAGAAATGAAGTTATATTTCATTGGGTACTACTCGACTCGATGAATTCCCCAATTCATCAAAACCACATATGATAAATCTCCTCGATTTATCTCCTAACACTCGATACGAGTTTACTATGAAGGTTATAACCTAGGTTTCGCGATCCTAAAGTTTATAACCTACGGCTTTGATACCAACCTGTGACGCCCCCAAAATTCGGGTCTCCAAATACCCGGATCTGGTCATCACGATCCAATACAAACATTCACCTTTAACAACATATGATATCTAAAAGTGCGGAATATAATAAACATACGTTGTTCATTACAAGGTGTTACTAGTCCCAGAATACGATTAACCTTAAACATTCACACAATACATACCTTAAATAGCTATCAAGGTCTAAATTACATTATCAGCAATTAACTAACACATAAATCTAAAGTCTGCTACGAGAAATTCTATCATTTCATCTTTTCTTTCCCTTTGTTCTTCCCTGACGTCTCGGGTTTAGCTGCAATGAAATCATGATATAGCAAGGATGAGCAACGAGTTTGCCCAGCAAGTTTAAAGTGCAACAATAAAGATATATCATGATGAAGGGATATTAAAGGGATTTCAACAATAGAATAATCAGAAGCAAGAACATTAAATGCTTTTAGAACAATTGATAGTCAAATAGACTTTGAACGATAACTTCCAGAGGAGTCAATAGCTGGTTGACCCTCTGGTTACTGGCTACAGAATAACGTACTTGAGGGGATCAGCCTCGCGTACCCTATGTATATGCATAACATTTAATTCTGCTATTTGTACCTTATATACGGTACGTGGGGTACTCCCCTATAAATAAAGGGGTGTTCATACAGTCTAAGAATCCTTACCATTGATTGGTTCGGATAGCTTTTATAAATTCTCACAAAATTGTCTGGCCGAACAAGGGTTCAGACTTAACCATGAATGGTTCATAAAACTTCTGAATTTAATTCAATATTCGAATTCAAATGTATGAGTGCGAATGCCAATAAATACACAGATGTGGAATAATTTTAAAAGTAATTAGACCACTTATAGCATGCTTGGAAATAAAATTCAAGCTTAAAGAATACTTGCAATAATATATACCTTTTTGCATGAATTAAAATACTGCATAAGGTTTTAGAAGTATTACTCAAGGTAAAAAGTTGAGTAAGGAAGAACTTGCAATAAGGTAAGAAGTTTAGGGTTAGGAACTTGCAGAAATCAAAGTTCGGGATAGAGGACTTGCCTGTTTGCTCAGCTACAGATAAATTCTAGCTTTAATTAATTGATCTCGAGTGACCTATCATTGGATAAAGTCGGCTTATCAATTATTATAACATGATTGTATCTTGGCACACTTTATTATACTATTTACTTAGCACATAAAGAATTCACAACCTATAATCAATTACCATTTAACATTAGGTAAACGGAAATTTATTAATGACCCTTAGCTATAATAATAGATCATGGTCACTCAATTCATTTCCTTTAATAGTATCTAGGTATGGTTTAACAAACTTTATTTATTATCTATAAAATAAATTTATTTTGGTTTAGAGATGACAGAAACCATTGATCATTTATTCAGTTTACTCTTAATTACCATTACCTTAGGGGTAATTTAGTAATTATTAACCTTGTCTCTTATTCAACATTGATTTAATACTTACTGTATGAATCCTGCCCATACTTAATTATTATTTAATATTAATAATTGCTAAGTGTTTATTATCTTTATTTATTATTTATTAACAAATAATAAATAATTATTATATTAACTTTATTCATATTTAATTATTATTATTATTAAATAATAATTAAATATTCATTATCTTTATTTATTATTTATTAACAAATAATAAATAATTATTATTATATTAACTTTATTCATATTTAATTATTATTATTATTAAATAATAATTAAATATTCATTATCTTTATTTATTATTTATTAACAAATAATAAATAATTATTATATTAACTTTATTCATATTTAATTATTATTATTATTAAATAATAATTAAATATTTATTACCTTTATTTATTATTTATTAACAAATAATAAATAATTATTATATTAACTTTATTCATATTTAATTATTATTATTAAATAATAATCAAATACCTAGTACCTTCATTTACTATTTAGTAATAAATAATAAACAATTATTTTATTAACTTTATTCATATTTAATTATTATTATTATATAATAATTAAATATTTATTATCTTTATTTATTATTTATTAATAAATAATAAATAATTATTTTATTGACTTTACTCATATTTAATTATTATTATTATTAAATAATAATTAAATATTTATTATTATTATTTATTGATAGATAGTAATTATTATATTAGCTTTGTCCCTTAACAGTTGCCCAAACATTCACTATTCAGTACCTGGTTCGATTCCCAGTCACCTAAATAAAAAATTTTGCAGAGTTTTGCCTTCCTGTTTCAAAGCACACTAACACCCTCAATACCTACGTTTGGGACTCACAATACACGCTGCAATTAACACATCAAAGGAATAACAAGGTTTGATCTTATAGCTATTTTGCCGACATAACAGTTTAGCCAGTGAACTTAGTTTGGTCCTTCAGTACATATATTCCCAGCCAAAACAACGACCCAGCAAGAGCAAAACCATACGAATTTCCCAGGTTTAAACCAAACAATAACAACATAAGTCAAGATCAGTATCCTCAACCAGGATAACCCAACACAACCCAAATAATTTCAAAGAGTCATTTAATTTAATACAGAGAATCAATTACCCCAAATACAGAGGTACAAAATACTCCAATATAGTGGAGGATTTCAACTCAATACCATACCAAGAACAATATGTTCAGCAGAAATTTATCAATTCCGAAACGGATAACCCAATACAACAGTCACAATTTGAAATCAAAGAAGAGAAACATTTAAGCCTAAAATCACAAAAGAAAGAGAAACTGTTATAGCAGCCTACTGCTATACCTTGGACTCGATCGAATGGCGGCCTTCCTTCTCCTTCCAAAGTACGAAATCAGTTTGGACATCCACAGCGAGCTAAAATCGAAATCCCCAATTGGTTACCCCTGTTTCCCCCTCTCTGAATAAATCCCCTATTTCTAACTTGGAACCCTAACTTCTAATTGGGAACTCAGAAAACAGGTGAAAAATCGGCAGTCTTGAGTTCCAATTTATAGTACCTAGTTTGTCCAATTCGCCGGTCAATACACCGTTGGACAACCCAGTGACCAGTGGGTAGAGGGAGATAGGGGTCGATGTCAACTCCAACCCGTCCGAGCCCAGCTGTCGTCAGTTCTTGAGCCGTGCAGTCCTGTCGGTCACATCGCCGGTCGGTCTAAGCCCCTTGGTCCGATCAAAGTCGCTCGGTCGTCGATACCCTTGCTTATTCCGACCGTTGGTTGCTTCGCTCCGCTGCCGGCGTCTGCACTTGACAGCCTCGACCGGTCTCTTCTTGCCCTCGCGCCGTTCGTTCGACTGATTGACGGAGAACTTGGCTATTGATTCGAGAGGGTTTGGGGTTTTACTCGTTGGATCGACTGATCAAGGGTTTGGGATTTGGTTCCCTTTTTCTTTGGCTCGGTTCTTTGAGTGTTAAGCTAAATTTCCCAAATTGTTTCTCTCAATTAGTTTATCCGTTGCCCCCATTTGAGGTGGATTCAACCGGCTCAAGGAAGTGGGTTGACCCGGCTGGCAAATAAATTGGGCTCATCCTATTGGGTTCGGCCCAATAGTGAATGGAAGGGGATTTTGGGCCATCCAAAATTAAAAGATTGGGCTAATTTATTAATTAGGGTTATTACTCCATATGTTTAGTATTTAATTTAAATGGTCACTTTATTGTTTAATCGCTTGAAATATTTATTTCAATCATAATTCTTTACGCTAATTATAAAATAACTGAAATTATTTATTAATCCTTCCACATTTTTCTTGAAATCAAATTCTTAGGGCTAATTCACTGATTTATTTAACCCATCGGTAGGTCCCTTTAATGCCCTGAAAATTATTGGACCACGTATTAATATAAATAACGATACCACATGGATCCAATTAAATCCGTAAAATTAGATATAATGAATTTATTTATTCAAATAAATTTGGTACAATGTTTAAAAATTCCTGGACCTTACATCCTCTCCCCCTTATAAAAATTCCGTCCTCGGAATTTCTATCTAAGGTTACTCGAATAACTGAGGGTAATTTGCTCTCATCTTCTCTTCGAGCTCCCACGTGGCTTCTTCCACCGCGTGATTTCTCCAGAGAACTTTCACCGAGTGAATGATTTTATTCCTCAGTCTCTGCTCTTTCCTATCTAGTATTTGAACAGGAATCTCCTCGTACGATAAATCCCTTTCGACTTGAATTGGTTCATAGGAGATAACATGTTTGTAATCTGGCTTATACGGACGCAACACTGATACATGAAACACGTTGTGGATGTGCTCAAGTTCAGGAGGTAACGCTACCTCGTACGCCACTTCGCCTATTCTCCTCAAAATCTCAAACGGTCCTATGAATCTAGGGCTTAATTTACCCTTCTTCCCAAAACGAATCTTCCCTTTCCAGGGAGATACCTTCAGAAACACAAAGCTACCAACTTCAAAGTCTCGTTTCTGGCGATGTAAGTCCGCGTACTTCTTTTGGCGATCCTGGGCTGCTACTAACCGTTGTCTTATTACTTTAATAATTTCCACGGTTTGTTGTACCAACTCTGGCCCCAACAATCTTCGTTCACCAACTTCGTCCCAACACAACGGCGTTCGACACTTCCTCCCATACAACGCTTCGTACGGTGGCATACCAATGCTAGCATGGTAGCTATTATTGTAGGCGAACTCTACTAGCGGCAAGTGATCGTCCCAGCTGCCACTTAAGTCCATCACAACTGCCCGAAGCATATCCTCTAAGGTCTGGATTGTTCGCTCACTTTGACCATCAGTCTGAGGATGATATGCCGTACTCATTCTTAATTGTGTTCCTAGTCTCTCCTGCAGACTTCTCCAAAAATTTGACGTGAAGCGCGGATCCCTGTCAGACACAATAGATACCGGCACTCCATGTCGTGATACTATTTCCTTCACATAAAGTTTTGCCAGCTGTTCCAATTTGTACCTGATCTTGATCGGTAGAAAGTGGGCAGACTTGGTCAACCGATCTACGATCACCCAGATGGCGTCTAGACCCTTTTGAGTTGTCGGGAGTCCTACCACAAAATCCATAGTAATGTGCTCCCACTTCCATTCTGGAATCTCCAAGGGTTGCAACAATCCGCTCGGCCGTTGGTGCTCAGCCTTGATCCGTTGACAAGTTAAACACCGGCTAACGAACTCTGCAACTTCCCTTTTCAAATGCGGCCACCAATAATGTTGACGAAGATCTTGATACATCTTGGTGCTACCTGGATGTACCGAAAACCTTGTATTATGGGCCCCCTGCAAAATCTCTTCCCTTAAGTCTGGTACGTAGGGTATCCAGATCCTCCCCTCGAATCTCAGCAATCCTGCGCTGTCAAACTTGTACTTCGATGCTTTTCCCTCCGATAACTGTTTCTTAATGTCAATGCATTCCTCGTCAAATTCTTGAGCCTCCTTTATCTTATCCAGTAAAGTTGGACCTACCGTTACGGCGAACGCCTTTTCGTCCACCTCCATTGGATACCTAACTTCCAGCTCCAGACGTTCAAAGTCCCGTATCAACTCCTCCTGGACTGTCAGCTGCATCAATTTCACCTTGCCTTTCCTACTTAAGGCATCAGCTACTACGTTTGCTTTGCCCGGATGATACAGAATTTCACAGTCGTAGTCCTTGATCAATTCTAACCATCGGCGTTGCCTCATGTTCAGCTCTTTTTGAGTGAAAATATATTTCAGACTTTTGTGATCTGTATATATCTCACACTTCTCCCCATATAAGTAGTGCCTCCAAATCTTCAAGGCAAAAACTACGGCTGCTAACTCCAAGTCATGAGTCGGATAACCCTTCTCATAATCCTTCAGCTGACGCGATGCGTACGCCACGACCTTGCCGTGTTGCATCAGTACACAGCCAAGACCCTTGTGTGATGCATCGCTATACACTACGAAACCTCCAGTGTTGTCCGGTAAGGTCAACACGGGTGCTTGGCTGAGTCTCTTCTTCAACTCCATGAAACTCTCCTCACACTTCTCCGACCAAACAAACTTGACTGTTTTCCTGGTGAGGTTGGTCAACGGCGATGCTATCTTTGAAAAATCCTGGATGAATCTCCGATAGTATCCCGCTAATCCCAAGAAACTCCGGATCTCTGTCGGCGTCTTCGGCTGTTCCCAGTTGATAACTGCTTCCACTTTTGCTGGGTCCACCGAAACACCATTCTTGTCTATGACATGACCCAGGAATTGTACTCTCTGCAACCAAAAACTCACACTTAGAAAACTTTGCATACAACTTCTCCTTCCTGAGAGCTTCTAATACAATCTTCAAATGTTCAGCATGCTCCTCCTCTGTCCCCGAATACACCAAGATGTCATCGATGAATACGACTACGAAACTTATCCAAGTACTGCTTGAACACTCTGTTCATCATATCCATAAATGCTGCTGGTGCATTTGTCAATCCAAAAGACATTACCAGGAACTCGAAGTGCCCATAACGAGTCCTGAATGCAGTCTTCGGGATATCTTCCTGCCTCACCTTCAGCTGGTGATAGCCGGTTCTTAAGTCGATCTTTGAAAAGTACTTCGCTCCCTTAAGTTGATCGAACAGATCGTCAATTCTAGGAAGTGGATACCTATTCTTAATAGTAACTTTGTTCAACTCCCGATAGTCGATACAAAGCCTCATTGAACCGTCTTTCTTCTTTACAAACAGAACGGGCGCTCCCCAAGGGGACACACTTGGTCTGATATATCCTTTATCTAACAGCTCCTGCAGTTGCACCATCAACTCTTTCATTTCTACAGGTGCCATCCGATACGGCGGCTTTGATATTGGTGCGGTTCCCGGTGCCAAATCGATAACGAACTCGATTTCCCTGTCCGGCGGCAGTCCCGGAAGCTCTTCGGGAAAAACATCGGGGAAATCCCTCACGACTGGTATTTGGCTTATCTCACCCCCGACCTGGCGAGTATCGATCACATGGGCCAAATAGCACACGCAACCTTTCTTAAGTAATCTCCTCGTTTGCATCATAGTAAGACAGCAAGATTTCCTTGGTGACTTACTACCGTAAAAGACCACCTTCGACTTGTTAGGAGTCTTCAGGTGTACACACTTCTTCTTACAGTCAATAACTGCTCCGTGGGTTGATAGCCAATCCATTCCCAAGATTACATCGAACTCTCCCAGTCGAATTGGTATCAAATCCACATTGAGCTTAAATCCTCGCAATTCAACACAACAATTCCTATGAATGCATTCTACGGGGACAATTTCTTTGTTTGCTACTTCTACGTTCATAGGGTGTCCTAACTTTTCACAAGGTACATTTAATTGTCTAGTAAATTCTTCGGAAACAAAAGAGCAAGTGGCACCCGAATCAAATAGCACATATGCATTTATATCGTTGATTGGGATGATACCTGACACCACGTCCTTGGATTCCATTGCATCCTGGACTGTCATATTGAACGTGCGGGCTGTTGGCCTGTTGGCTTGACTGGCTGGTGCCCCATAGCTCAGCCGGTTATTGTTCCCGCTGTTGCTGTTGTTGTTTCTGTTGCCACTTCCGAGGTCACCTTTCCTCTTCGGACAGTCCTTGATTTGGTGGTCGGGTGCTCCACATGAATAACATCCCCCCTTTGGTTTGTTCTGACATTGGGGAGCCATGTGCCCCGGTTGCCCGCATTTGTAGCAAACGCTTTTTCCCTTCATACACTCCCCCGTGTGGTTCTTACCACAATTACTGCACCTGCCTGGTTTCCTTGCCTCCCCTCCAGCCAGGTCTCCTCCGGGTTTATTGCTCCCGAAAGATTGACTTTCATTCCATTTCCGTTTGTTGGGGTTGCTGCCCCCGCTGCTTCCTGACTTCTGGCCCTCATGACCCTTCTTCTTATCCTGATTGTACTTAGCCAGGGCCTCACTGCCACCCTCTGCAATGATTGCCCTCTCCATTAATTCTGCGAATGTTCTGATTTTTAATACCGCCACAGAACGGTATAACCATGGCTTCAACCCCTGCTCAAATCTGCGAGCTTTCCTTTCCTCGGTGCTGACTTGGTGAGCTGCAAACCGTGCCAACTCATTAAACTTAGCCGCGTACTCAGCCACAGACATGTTTCCTTGTTTCAGTTCCAGGAACTTGATCTCCATCTCCTGCTTCATGCTCTCTGGAAAGTAATTTTCCAAGAACATTTCCTTAAAACGATCCCAAGCGACAGTGCCTTCTTCAACTCGGCCCCGATTGGCCTTCCACCAATAGTTGGCTTCTCCTTTTAGCATGAAAGTGGCAAAACTTGTTTTCTGTTCCTCTGCCACCCTTGCTACTTCAAAGACCTTCTCTATCTCTTCTATCCAGGTCTGCGCCTCGATTGGGTTAAGAGTTCCCTTGAACTCAGGTGGTCCGACCAATTTGAAATCTTTAAAGTTTGCCAGATGATGCGTTGGCTCAGCTGCAGCTTGGGTTCTCTTAGGTGGTGGTCTGGATTGCATAGCCTCGGCCAGCATCTCCGCGAACATTCTCATGGGGTTGGTTTGGTCTCCAACCTCACTTTCTGACTCTTCGACCTGTCGGTTACGTGGCCTTCCCCTTGGCATGGTTTAGAATAAGGAAACTGATGACTTTTACCTATAGATTCACATTTTACATCATATGTTATTGAAATAAACAATTAAAGGTAAAATATTTATCAACACATTTGATTTAAGTGAAACATCTGCATTTATATTCATATACCACCGTTTGTTACAATACGAAACCTGTGGCATACTGCTATAAATGCGCCACTGTGTCCTATTCATCAATAACCCTTCCCCCTAGACAAAAGTGGGGAATCCTAACCTTCCATCCCTCAAAACACAAAAGTTGGGGTTTTAACTGCTACCCCAATCATAACAACAAATATAAAGTTTCATAAACAAACATGAATATGTCCCTAACATAAACAAAAGTGGGACTGACTGTACTAACAACTAAACAACCATCCTATCCCATCACTATACATCATGACGGGTCCGAGCCTGCTGGCCAGAAGAGACTGCTCCGTCCCCGATCCTGCGGCGAATCGAGCGGCTGAACTCTCCTATCTCAGTCCGGGGTCTACGGTAGGCTGCATCCAAGGCATGCCCCAGGGTCTCTATCCTCACTGCCCTGGCCTCTAGCTGGTCCTCCAGCTGATCAACCCTCCTGGCCTCCCTGGCCCAGGCCTCCCTGACGCGCATCCTCGCAGCCACCTCCAGTCCGGCCTCAAACCTCATGGCCTCCTGTTTCGCCCTCAGGTGGGCGATCTGCAGATCCCGCTGCTCCAGTCTCTCCCTCAACTCAGCGTTTCGGGCCACTAGCTGATGTAGCAGTGGTCCGACCTGCTGTGCTGAGGACTCGTAGCCCTGCAGCTGTACCTTGGCCACCCCTAAGTCGTGCTCGAGCTGGTAGGCCAGGTCTCTATACTGGTCCTCCATATGCTGATGGGTCTGGTTCTGCTCCTGCAAATGAGCAATCTGACCCTCCAGCTCCTCGGTCCTGCTGGTCAGTCCCTCGATAATATCGTCAGCAGTGGATCCCATGCCATCCACATAAGCAGGTGGCTCCTCCCCCTCGGTCTCAGGGTCCTCCTCCTCTGGGTCTTGACTGCCCGACCTCATCACTCTACCCACAACGGGCTCCGGTAACTCCCTCTGGTAATCCTCCTCCGGCTCGGACTCCTCTAGCGGTACTCCTGGGGCAGTAGGAGCATACCCCACCAGCTGCTCAGCAACTACTGGGATGTCTATAAATACCTCCTCCTCCTCACGGGCTCCACTGGTCCCTCCTATATCAGCCATCCTACAAACACACAAAAACTAACATTAGTACAACAATAAAATATATTCATTGAAGAAATGAAGTTATATTTCATTGGGTACTACTCGACTCGATGAATTCCCCAATTCATCAAAACCACATATGATAAATCTCCTCGATTTATCTCCTAACACTCGATACGAGTTTACTATGAAGGTTATAACCTAGGTTTCGCGATCCTAAAGTTTATAACCTACGGCTTTGATACCAACCTGTGACGCCCCCAAAATTCGGGTCTCCAAATACCCGGATCTGGTCATCACGATCCAATACAAACATTCACCTTTAACAACATATGATATCTAAAAGTGCGGAATATAATAAACATACGTTGTTCATTACAAGGTGTTACTAGTCCCAGAATACGATTAACCTTAAACATTCACACAATACATACCTTAAATAGCTATCAAGGTCTAAATTACATTAACAGCAATTAACTAACACATAAATCTAAAGTCTGCTACGAGAAATTCTATCATTTCATCTTTTCTTTCCCTTTGTTCTTCCCTGACGTCTCGGGTTTAGCTGCAATGAAATCATGATATAGCAAGGATGAGCAACGAGTTTGCCCAGCAAGTTTAAAGTGCAACAATAAAGATATATCATGATGAAGGGATATTAAAGGGATTTCAACAATAGAATAATCAGAAGCAAGAGAACATTAAATGCTTTTAGAACAATTGATAGTCAAATAGACTTTGAACGATAACTTCCAGAGGAGTCAATAGCTGGTTGACCCTCTGGTTACTGGCTACAGAATAACGTACTTGAGGGGATCAGCCTCGCGTACCCTATGTATATGCATAACATTTAATTCTGCTATTTGTACCTTATATACGGTACGTGGGGTACTCCCCTATAAATAAAGGGGTGTTCATACAGTCTAAGAATCCTTACCATTGATTGGTTCGGATAGCTTTTATAAATTCTCACAAAATTGTCTGGCCGAACAAGGGTTCAGACTTAACCATGAATGGTTCATAAAACTTCTGAATTTAATTCAATATTCGAATTCAAATGTATGAGTGCGAATGCCAATAAATACACAGATGTGGAATAATTTTAAAAGTAATTAGACCACTTATAGCATGCTTGGAAATAAAATTCAAGCTTAAAGAATACTTGCAATAATATATACCTTTTTGCATGAATTAAAATACTGCATAAGGTTTTAGAAGTATTACTCAAGGTAAAAAGTTGAGTAAGGAAGAACTTGCAATAAGGTAAGAAGTTTAGGGTTAGGAACTTGCAGAAATCAAAGTTCGGGATAGAGGACTTGCCTGTTTGCTCAGCTACAGATAAATTCTAGCTTTAATTAATTGATCTCGAGTGACCTATCATTGGATAAAGTCGGCTTATCAATTATTATAACATGATTGTATCTTGGCACACTTTATTATACTATTTACTTAGCACATAAAGAATTCACAACCTATAATCAATTACCATTTAACATTAGGTAAACGGAAATTTATTAATGACCCTTAGCTATAATAATAGATCATGGTCACTCAATTCATTTCCTTTAATAGTATCTAGGTATGGTTTAACAAACTTTATTTATTATCTATAAAAATAAATTTATTTTGGTTTAGAGATGACAGAAACCATTGATCATTTATTCAGTTTACTCTTAATTACCATTACCTTAGGGGTAATTTAGTAATTATTAACCTTGTCTCTTATTCAACATTGATTTAATACTTACTGTATGAATCCTGCCCATACTTAATTATTATTTAATATTAATAATTGCTAAGTGTTTATTATCTTTATTTATTATTTATTAACAAATAATAAATAATTATTATATTAACTTTATTCATATTTAATTATTATTATTATTAAATAATAATTAAATATTCATTATCTTTATTTATTATTTATTAACAAATAATAAATAATTATTATATTAACTTTATTCATATTTAATTATTATTATTATTAAATAATAATTAAATATTCATTATCTTTATTTATTATTTATTAACAAATAATAAATAATTATTATATTAACTTTATTCATATTTAATTATTATTATTATTAAATAATAATTAAATATTTATTACCTTTATTTATTATTTATTAACAAATAATAAATAATTATTATATTAACTTTATTCATATTTAATTATTATTATTAAATAATAATCAAATACCTAGTACCTTCATTTACTATTTAGTAATAAATAATAAACAATTATTTTATTAACTTTATTCATATTTAATTATTATTATTATATAATAATTAAATATTTATTATCTTTATTTATTATTTATTAATAAATAATAAATAATTATTTTATTGACTTTACTCATATTTAATTATTATTATTATTAAATAATAATTAAATATTTATTATTATTATTTATTGATAGATAGTAATTATTATATTAGCTTTGTCCCTTAACAGTTGCCCAAACATTCACTATTCAGTACCTGGTTCGATTCCCAGTCACCTAAATAAAAAATTTTGCAGAGTTTTGCCTTCCTGTTTCAAAGCACACTAACACCCTCAATACCTACGTTTGGGACTCACAATACACGCTGCAATTAACACATCAAAGGAATAACAAGGTTTGATCTTATAGCTATTTTGCCGACATAACAGTTTAGCCAGTGAACTTAGTTTGGTCCTTCAGTACATATATTCCCAGCCAAAACAACGACCCAGCAAGAGCAAAACCATACGAATTTCCCAGGTTTAAACCAAACAATAACAACATAAGTCAAGATCAGTATCCTCAACCAGGATAACCCAACACAACCCAAATAATTTCAAAGAGTCATTTAATTTAATACAGAGAATCAATTACCCCAAATACAGAGGTACAAAATACTCCAATATAGTGGAGGATTTCAACTCAATACCATACCAAGAACAATATGTTCAGCAGAAATTTATCAATTCCGAAACGGATAACCCAATACAACAGTCACAATTTGAAATCAAAGAAGAGAAACATTTAAGCCTAAAATCACAAAAGAAAGAGAAACTGTTATAGCAGCCTACTGCTATACCTTGGACTCGATCGAATGGCGGCCTTCCTTCTCCTTCCAAAGTACGAAATCAGTTTGGACATCCACAGCGAGCTAAAATCGAAATCCCCAATTGGTTACCCCTGTTTCCCCCTCTCTGAATAAATCCCCTATTTCTAACTTGGAACCCTAACTTCTAATTGGGAACTCAGAAAACAGGTGAAAAATCGGCAGTCTTGAGTTCCAATTTATAGTACCTAGTTTGTCCAATTCGCCGGTCAATACACCGTTGGACAACCCAGTGACCAGTGGGTAGAGGGAGATAGGGGTCGATGTCAACTCCAACCCGTCCGAGCCCAGCTGTCGTCAGTTCTTGAGCCGTGCAGTCCTGTCGGTCACATCGCCGGTCGGTCTAAGCCCCTTGGTCCGATCAAAGTCGCTCGGTCGTCGATACCCTTGCTTATTCCGACCGTTGGTTGCTTCGCTCCGCTGCCGGCGTCTGCACTTGACAGCCTCGACCGGTCTCTTCTTGCCCTCGCGCCGTTCGTTCGACTGATTGACGGAGAACTTGGCTATTGATTCGAGAGGGTTTGGGGTTTTACTCGTTGGATCGACTGATCAAGGGTTTGGGATTTGGTTCCCTTTTTCTTTGGCTCGGTTCTTTGAGTGTTAAGCTAAATTTCCCAAATTGTTTCTCTCAATTAGTTTATCCGTTGCCCCCATTTGAGGTGGATTCAACCGGCTCAAGGAAGTGGGTTGACCCGGCTGGCAAATAAATTGGGCTCATCCTATTGGGTTCGGCCCAATAGTGAATGGAAGGGGATTTTGGGCCATCCAAAATTAAAAGATTGGGCTAATTTATTAATTAGGGTTATTACTCCATATGTTTAGTATTTAATTTAAATGGTCACTTTATTGTTTAATCGCTTGAAATATTTATTTCAATCATAATTCTTTACGCTAATTATAAAATAACTGAAATTATTTATTAATCCTTCCACATTTTTCTTGAAATCAAATTCTTAGGGCTAATTCACTGATTTATTTAACCCATCGGTAGGTCCCTTTAATGCCCTGAAAATTATTGGACCACGTATTAATATAAATAACGATACCACATGGATCCAATTAAATCCGTAAAATTAGATATAATGAATTTATTTATTCAAATAAATTTGGTACAATGTTTAAAAATTCCTGGACCTTACAACAATCTCCCTTTATAAGAATATTTATAGAAGTCTTATTTTACCTAACCCTAATAGAACTAAAATTATTCTTACAACCCTAGATGGAGATAATTGTATTGAAGTCTTCAGCCTTGTAAACTTAGTAACTCTTTAGGCTTCCATTGGGAAGTTTCTTATTTACTTAGGAGTCAATCAGCAATTACAACCCTCCAGCCGACTGACCACGCGCCTCACGCGCCTAGGAAATTGCCTTAGCGTTGTGACTTTCTCCTCAAGCGTTGCGGCACTCTAGAATGAACTAGAGCAACGCCGCGACTTCCAAGCATAGCGCCACGACGCCCAACTTTCTGTAGATTTTTGCTTTACTACTTTACGCGTGCCTATTTGATCCTCCAACCCAATGTTATGCCTAACTACTTGCTCCATATCAAGGCTGAATACATACCGTTTATTACACTTTAACCCATCATGGGTCGAATTTTCTATTCTTGCACAAAATCGCTAAAATGCATAAAAATAATAAAAACACTTAAGAACTGGCAAAATAATCAAGTCAAAAGTACCTGATTCGTAGATATAAAATCCGCTCATCAAATACCCTCAAACTTAAATATAAAACATGACCTCAAAGAAGTACTTGATGACCTCAAAGACATACCTCAAAGTGAATACAGACAAACATAACTCGTAGATGAAAAGGTTTTTAATGCAATAGAAAAACTAGGATTATTATTCACACTTAACACGTAAATTATTATTATTATTATTATTATTATTATTATTATTATTATATTATTATTAATTTACAAGTGCGTTTTACGCTCCATCTTGCTTTTAAACTCACTCTTGACTTGTGCAGTATCTAATTTTCTTAGGCTTTTCAAAGTTACCCATTTAACGAGTGTTAGACCAATGACTCCCAAACCAGTTGGCTTTAGGACACTAGGTGTAAAGACACCCCTAAGGATTTATTAACTCGAGTAACAAAAGCCACAAATTAGAGTAATCAAGCTAAATTTATATATAATATTTTTTTTAATTTTTTTTACACAATAAGTTTTAATAATCTTAAATTTTTTTACCTAAATCACTTCCTCCAAGTTATATTCTACCTCATATTGCACTTTAAATTATGATCGAACAAGATATAAAGTTCATGAATATTTTCCATAAGCATTTAATATACAACTTCCTCAAAGTTAACACTAGCTCAATCAAATGGATATGTGCATAAAAGAATTAAAGGGTCTCAAACAAAATAAAAATAACAAAAAGCCAAAATTTAGTCTAAGCACTATTTATCCCTTTTTTTAAAGAATTATTAAATAAAAATCAACATTTTATCATTGACCAAAAATCTCAATTTCAATTAATTCATTGCCCAAAAGACACTACCTAAAAATAATTCTGCCCCATTTTCGTAGGAAGCACGATTGCACTTAGCATGTGCAACAAGCCTTTAAACCCCAATGTTACCCTAAGTGGGTGAGTTGTGTCTTGTGAGGGTTTGCAATGAATATACTCACAAAATTTAAAATTCAAAATAAAATCACAAACATGGACTTACACATCAAAACAAAATATAGGAAGACCCCCAATCTTGAAACTAACATTATCTTTAAAGTATGCAATAAAACAAATTAATGCAAGAACTTCTCTGAAAAGAGGTCAGTTGTCGCTTTTCGCAGCCGTTTCCTATTATCTGCTGAGATGCATGATCTGAAAAATAAAAACAAAAATAAAACAAATTAACTAAAACAACAGTACAAGTTTAAATTAAGATCAACTTGATTGAAATCAATATTAGAAAAATATTAGAAAAATAATTCCCCGGCAATGGCGCCAAAAACTTGTTCGCCTAAATTTATACTTAGCAAATACACGCAAGTATACGCGATCGACTTAGTAATATAGAGGCAAGAAGAGTATGAAAGTAGTATGCACACAAGTCAATCATATTTGATATGATGTAGCATATACTTTGTAATATTATTCATTTATTAATAAAAAAAGGATTAATTTATTAAAAGCATTTTACTTTATTTATATGGTGCTGTTATTTTATATGTGATTAACCCATTGTTTTAAACATTGCTTTTAGAATCATGGTGATGATCATGCTAATGAGATCTAAATTCTTAGAAAGCTTAAAATTAAAATCGTTCCTAATCGTTGGATTACTAAAAAGGGGATTAGTGAATCCGGATAGATTGGTACATACTTTACTTGCTTATAGAAAAAGGATGATTGATCTCATAATCATTTGTGTGGAGACATTAAAGCAAGTATGTAGGTGCTTATTGGAGAATAAGTTCATTGAACGCGACTTGCTAAAGGAATACCTAATGGAGTTTTACTTGTCTGTCAATAGGAATTCCTCTATTGATAGTAGTACAAGTGATCCTTGGACTTGAGATCATCATAGTATCTTGTGTATGATGAGTTATACTTTCACAAGTTTTTTAAGACCCTTAGGGTATATCAAAGAGTATGCTTGGGTATAATAAGTTATACATAGAGATAGGTGAATGGTCAACAAAGAATCTACCGCTTCTAGTAAAAGGAGAAAATGTCATATGTGATTCGATAAATGACAACTCAGTAGTCCTTGGCCAAGGCAGAATGAAATTAGAAAGTAGTTTCTAATTTGCATTATTTAAAGTTGTGTATTTGAGAATTGAAATACATATAATTAAATAAAATAAGACTTGACAGTATTTTCATGTCTTATATTTAATTGGGACATTGTTTGGTAGAAGGATTGAATTGTACGATAACTTTTCACTGAAATGTTCTTTTATAATTAATGTTGAAATCTATATTATCTTGAAAGTCGTTGATCGCTAAGGGGGCTTACCCTTATTGCAGAATAAATATTATTTATTTAAATGAATTAAATAGTTTAATTTATTTATTTAAATAAGATTAGAATTGTTCTAATTGATTTATTCACAACCGGTTTAATATGAACAACTTAAAAGATCACACCGCAAAAGAAAAATATTTATTTAAGAAGCAAATGGCATAATCGTAATAATAAGTTAAGTATATTTAATTTAACCTATGGTGATAGAATAAATTAAATAGCTTAATATTTATTATTTAATATTTTAAAAATATTAAATATAAATTAATAAAAGGAGTCTTATTATTATTACTACTATTATTATTATTTAATTCTTAAAAAGATTTGGGAATTAATAAATAAAAGTACTCTCATAAATTCCTAATTGGATTAGGAGTTTAATTAATTAAAAGAGTTTAATTAAAATCAAACCCTATTCCTAAATAGTTTAGGAGGGTTGTTTATATCTATAAATAAGAGGAGTCTTATTATGGATTATGATTATACACATACGCTTCCATAAGATTTGGGAGAGTACTTACAAATTATATAGAGATAGAAATTGAGGTTTTGCCAACACCCATCTTCTTGAATATGTAATATTCCTTGGTGGATTACCTCTAGAGGCTAAACACTTGGGTGGATAACGTTAATCAAAGGAAGGAATCTAACCGGTGAATTTAAGGAGAACGTGAAGGATTTGGAGTTGAACTCGTACCTGAGGAATGTACGGTTCTACAAGGGTATGATTCTAATTCTCTATCTCATTCTCATAATTGATTATTGAGTATAAGGAAAGATCATGGTGATGGTTTGTATAAAAATTTTAAAATTTGATTGTATCGCGCTTCCGCAATATTTGTGTAATTTGATTGCATGCTCGCATTATATACAAACCTAACAGTGGTATCAGAGCCAAACCTTGTGCTAATTATCGATTTTGATGATTTCATGTATGTATGGGTATGTGATTCGATCAATTTTCTGGATAAAATCTATGTTTCAAAACCTGCATCGCAGCGCGGTCGCGCCGCTTCCAGTTCATTCTGGAGCGCGGCCGCGCCCAAACCCCAGAAATCATTTCTGGGGGTGCAGCGTGGCCGCGCCGTTACCAAGTGTAATTACCCATTTGTAATGGAGCCTGGGTTTAAATGTAATAGTTATATTTAAATTCAGTTCTTGCACCCTAGGTTTGACCTATTGGTTCACTTAGTGGCTCTACTGAACCAAACTAGAATAAAAGTTCATAATCAATCCGGGTAGAATATAATATTGTATATGTGAATGTTTACTATATATATTATATATTATACAACATGTTTCGCATGTTAAATAATATTACACGTATTTTATATATATATGTGTATGCGCGTTAAACAAGATGAGACAACTAATAACAAAACCCTTAAAGAAATCATATTAAATTGTAATGTTCAAAGATATTTGGAATATCAAACGTCACCTTCTAGCATGATAAAATGATAAAGTATCATTTAATTAATAGAAGTTTGTTGTGTCACCACAAGGCTTATTTTAATTTTTTGAGATGTTGATTTATCACATTTGATGCTTATAAAGGAATTGAACGATGCTATTTTGTTGTGTCACCACAAAGACGGTGTTTTTCTCTTTACTTATATGGAAGTGCTAGGTTGGACTTAACTTGGACAATTTCGATTCGGATGTATCAACACTTGACCAAAATAATCTAAGAGGCAAAATATAAGGAGTTACATGGTGATGTAATTGACAATAGTTGTCTACCTATTTATTTATATGTAGTTTGTTATGTCACCAGAAGACAATATACATTTGAAATGGGATCCTTATTCTCACGGGCAAATCTTTAATTAGATTTGCCGAACTATATATTGAGGGTAATATAGTTTAATGAAAAATAGTGGGAGATACCAATTTAAATAAAGACCTAATTTATTTTGGTATAATAAAATGAATGTATGCTAAAATGTTGTCTATTTCACAAGCATAATTTAAAAATGCCAAACTCACTAATATCACTGCGGAGCATACTTGATGTTAACAAACTGACCAAACCGAATTACACGGACTGGTTAAGGAATCTGAGAATTGTTCTCACTGCTCAAAAGATTTCGTATGTCCTAAATTCGCCCGTCCCTACAACTATTGCAGAAACAACCCCTAAGGAAGAGATTGCTACTTTTAGAAAGTGGCAAGATGATGTAACTGTAGCTCAATGTATCATGCTCGCATCCATAAGTAACGAGCTTCAACGTCAGCGTGAAACTATGGATGCTCCTACTATACTCCTACACCTCAAGGAGTTGTATGGTGAGGAAAGTAGGACTGCTAGATATCAAATATCTAAGGAGCTCTTTTGATCTCGAATGACCGAGGGCACTACCGTTGAGACTCATGTTCTAAAGATGATCAATTTGATTGAACGTCTTGGACAGTTAGGGTTCGTGATGGATGGGGAATTAAGTCAAGATTTGATCTTGCAGTCACTCCCAGACACCTTCTCATAATTTATTGTGAATTTTCACATGAATAAGTTGGACGTCAGTTTGCCTGAGTTACTTAACATGCTGAAAACTACTGAAGGTCACTTCTCATTCAAGAATGACCAAGTCTTATTGGTGGATGATTCTTCCAAGAAAAGGAAGAGGCCTAAGGTATCTTCTGAAAAGAAGAAAATAAAGAAGGCTAAGAGCAAGGCGAAGGTAAAGGATAATAAGAAAGTTGATCCAGATAGCAAAGGAATGTGTTTCAATTGTAATAAGCCAGGACATTTTGCGGAACAAAAGTAGAAGAAGCTTGGAGAAGCTTCAATTTCTGATCAAGGTTTGTTCATGATTAAAATTAATTTTCTAAAAGTCAGAATTCTATTTGGGTATTGGATACCGACTGTGGTTCTCACATATGTAACACTATGCAGGGACTAAGCAGAAGTAGAATGCTGAATAACGATGAAGTCGTCCTACGAGTGAGAAATGGAGCAAAGGTTGTAGCATTAGTTGTAGGAACTTATTGTTTAGCACTGCCTACGGGCAAGTCCATTAAGTTAAATAATTGTTATTATATGGGAGCTGTCGTCAGTACTACCAAAAATAAAAACCTTACTTCTACTCTACGAATTCTAACTAGTATAGCAGTAGCAAGGGTCGATCCCACAGAGAACAATGTTGCTTTTTAGTTTATCCTAATGCTTCTAACAAGTTAACAATAAAAGATTTGGGGGAGGGGGTTTGAATTTGTTTAACTAATTAATAAAAACAGAATTAAAATAATAAGACTTAACTAATAAATTAACAACTTCAGTTCTTCCAGTTCAGTTTCACCTTTCATAGCAATGGAGTAACTAAATATGACAATATTTATTCTTCAATGAAACTAATAGTCCTAGATAACAACAAGCTCTGTTACCCGAAATTCCTCTTAGATTGTCACTTAATGAAATAAGCTCTTCACAAGATTCTAACTATCATATAACCTAAAACAAGCTCTTTAAATTTAATATGACAGCAACATTAAGAACTAAGGAATTAGACTATTTCAAGCAACAAACATATAAGCTCAAATTGTTTAACTTATCTTTTGATAACCATAGCAATTACCAAAAGCTTGACCACAATCAGTATCACTAACTGCTACTTATGATTAGAAACAATATCAATTATGTAATACTATTTCTGAATCTAGCAAATATTATCAATTAACTAATTTAATCCTGTAGAAGCCAAATCAGTTAATCAAATAACATTCAACAATTAAAACAGATTATCAGAATAAGTTTCATATAAGAAGGAATAAATACTATATATTCAATCAAACCATTAGCTGCAAATAAGGATTCACATCCCCTTCAAATTGAATAAAAGAAAACTAGCCTGACATGCTTCTATGAACACTCTGAATTATGTTAAAGTATATGATAGCTCCCTCTCTATGATATCCCACCATGGTTACAAGTGAAAATATTTATAGATAAAATCTCTAAACCCTAGAAGAATTCTAATCCAACTCTACTTTGGAAGTCTTCACTCTGCAGATATGGTAGGATTCTAAATCCTTCTCAATCTCCGAAATCCAGCTTTTAGTAGCTTCCTTATCAAGTTAGAATTTAGTTTCCAAATCCAAGTCTTCCTCAGTTTCCTTTTCCAATTCGATTCAGTTTCCATATTGATTCAACTCAGATTCCATATCAAATTAAGCTTCCATAATTAGTTATAACTTCCATCTAGGACTGTAATTCCATCCCCACCTCATGTTAGGAGTTGAACTCTAACATCTTAACAATTTAAATCCTACTCAGAATAGGAATCCTGCAAATCGACCAAAATCGTAGACCTACACTCTGCACCAGCACTACGTAGAGCAGTCATGTAGTCATAGAGTAACAGATCGTAGAGTGAAACTCTTCTCTCGGAATCGTAGAGTAACCCTCGTCAGTCGTAGAGTTACTTCGCTGCCGAATGGAAAAAGTAGAGTAGACTTGCCAAACGTAGAGTGAACATGGGACGATCGTCGAGTAGACAGCACCATCGTAGAGTAAACAACAAAACTTAGAGTTCACAACCACCCAGTCGTAGAGCTCCCACTCTACGAACGTAGAGTACTATATTAAATCATCAAGTGACTCTGCCTTATCCTTCCTGCGATCGTAAAGCTGCCAGACTACTACTGTAACACTACGAACGTAAAGTATCTTTCATGATCGTAAAGTACCAATGCTGATCGTAGAGTATTTCTCCAAAACAATATAAAATTCAGCAATTAGACTCCATAATTCACCAAATCACTCTTATTCTTCCAACAATTTATAAACACCTTAATTCAGTTCATATAACAAATAACATGCAGATAAACTAAGCATAAAGGAATAAAAATAATCAAATATTATGCACCTATCAAATTCCCCCACACTTAGCTTTTACATGTCCGCATGTAAACTGAACAGGAATCATATCAAGAAAAACTTTATCTGGCTTACTCAATCAAAATTTCAAAAGGTTCAAATTCAATTAAAGCACCACTGGACAATAATACTAATCACAAAACTTGACTAACACCTCATCAACCAATTCTCAATAACAACTCTGTCATTCCCCACAGAACATCATCTAAATCAGAATACATCTACAGAAATATTTATCCTATGATCAACACAAATATCCAACTTAGTTGTTATGGAACATCAACTGTGCACACTAACTTCAAACTCAAAACATGTATGTTTTGCAATTCTTTTCAACCATCAGAACTTGTAACTTCCACTTCCTTAGGTGAATACATTTTATGCTCCATTTCACCTTTCATATTCTTTCTTTTCTCTTTAAGTGAGTGCATTTTATGCTCCATTTCACTTATTTGCTTTCCAGCGAGTGTGTTTTACGCTCCTTCTTGCTTCTTGTGTTTATGAGTGAGTGCGTTTTACGCTCCATCTCAACCCACCACAAGACATCTGCATTTTTTTTTCATTTTGCAATTTTACAATTTTCTAATTTTCTTTCACAAGGTTCTGTAAACAACATAAGCAGTTTAACAAATCTTAAATCATAAGATCAATGCACAAAGTATAATCCCATAAATAACTCAGTCAAGTAAACATGTATCTCATATTCAAGTATTCATGCAAAGCAATTCTAATTCAAAATCAGCTCATAGATCCTAACTAAGTCATCATTATTCATCAGTTAATAAGGCATCAAATCCAATCCTGCAAATAAGCATCAGTATTCACTCTACGATTTCAACCTTCAAAAGATCAGCAGAACACTACGATCGTAGGGTCAGAAAAATTTTTAGAAATCAAAAATTTTTAGAACATCATATCCAGCATATCATATCTAAATAATATCCTAATAACTCAAATAACAACCTAAAACCCCTCCTCTACACTCAAACCTTACATTGTCCCCAATGTAAGACAATCATGCAAATAAGAAAGTGCTAACTAAATAACATGCAACTACAAAAATAAAAAGTTAGGGGGATAGAAAAATCAAATCTGAATCATGGGTTGCCTCAACTACAAAAATAAAAAGTAAGGGGGATAGAAAAATCAAATCTAAATCATAGGTTGCCTCCCATGCAGCGTATTTGTTTTGTGTCGTTTGCCCGACTTCAATCTTCTCAATCTCCACAAAATGGATCCTCCAGTCCAACTGTCTCAACATCTTCCACCTGATAACCCTCCTAGAAAGGTTTGAGCCTATGCCCATTCACTTTGAATATTTTTCCTGTACTTAGACTCTGAATTTTCACTGCACCATGATGAAAAATGTTAGTAATAACAAAAGGTCCAACCCATCTAGAACGCAGCTTACTTGGAAATAACTTAAGCCTTGAGTGGTAAAGGAGAATTTTCTGTCCCACAATAAAATTCTTCCTCAAAATCTGCTTATCATGGAAGGCTTTAGTTTTGTCCTTGTAAATCTTAGACTCCAAAACCTTGTGAGCAGTTCTTTTAGGTCCAAAATGACCTCCACAGGCATATGAATGACAAAAAGATAAAATAGAATGAAATTCACTATTTGGTACACATCTTCTAACAACCCAATCACTACAAAATTTTCATAGGTGTGGGTTATCCCATACATAGTGTTTGACATCTGATTTCAGCTTATCTTTTTGTATTTTAGAATATTCTTTTGGGACAAAGTCACTGGCTAAATAATTAACAATTTTAGCGTACCAAGGTAAAGCACTATCAACAGAAAACAAGTACTCATCTTGGAAAAAATCTTGTAATGGCAATGTCTCTTCCTCCTTGATTATTCTACTCAAATGGTCTGTTACCAAGTTATTTGTTCCTTTCTTGTCTTTTATTTTTAAATCAAACTCTTGCAGCAACAAAATCCACCTGATGATCCTAGGCTTGGATTCTTTCTTGGTCAACAGATACCTGAGAGTAGCATGATCAGAATAAACTATAATTTTAATACCAAGTAAATATGATCTAAATTTATCTAAAGAAAAAACAACTAATAACAGTTCTTTCTTAGTCGTAGAGTAGTTTATCTAAGTTGCATTCAAAGTCCTAGAAGCATAGTAGATAGCATGGACAGTTTTTTTTATTCTTTGGCCCAATACTACTCGAACTGCATAATTGTTAGCATCACACATAATTTTAAAAGGCAACTTCCAGTTTGGTGGTTGGATCACCGGTGCTGAGGTTAGCACTTTCTTTAATTGGTCAAATGCCTCCTCGCATTCATCAGTAAATTGGAACTCCACATCTTTCTGTAGCAATTTACACAAAGGCAAAGCTATTTTGGAGAAGTCCTTGATAAACATCCCATAGAAACCTGCATGACCAAGAAAAGAACGAATCTCCTGCACTTTTACAGGGTAAGGTAATTTAGAAATAATTTCTATTTTAGCTTTATCTACTTCAAAACCTCTAGCTGAAACAACATGTCCAAGTACTATCCCTTGTTCTACTATAAAATGACATTTCTCCTAGTTAAGAACAAGATTTGTTTCCAAACATCTATCAAGCACTTTAGTTAAATTGTCTAAACAAGTATCCAAAGAATCACCATATATTGTGAAATTATCCATAAAGAACTCTATGCAATTTTCTTAAAGATCTGAAAAAATACTTACCATGCATCTTTGAAAAGTACCTGGTGCATTGTACAAGCCAAATGACATTCTCCTATAAACAAAAGTTCTAAATGGGCATGTGAATGTGGTCTTCTCCTGGTCTTCTGGTGCAATCACAATCTGGTTGTATCTTGAAAAACCATCTAGAAAACAATAATAAGCATGGCCTGCTAATCTTTTTAACATTTGATAAAGGAAGGGGAAAGTGGTCTTTTCTAGTTACTGCATTCAGCTTCCTATAATCAATGCACACTCTCCATCCTGTCTGCATTCTTGTTGGCACTAGCTCATTGTTGTCATTCTTGATGACTGTAATTCCAGACTTCTTTGGTACCACTTATACTGGTGTTGTCCAATTTAGATAATGACAATTACATGCAAGTGTACACGGTCAACAAGTAATATAATGATAAGTAGAGTATCGTTCCCACAGAGAAATATTGCAATTTATATTCTCAATTACCAATTTTATATTAATCCTATTTTATTAAGTGATCACAAATTTGAATATTGAGTAAAACTAAATTAATTAAATCTAATTATATAAACTAACACAAAGATTGAAGTTCAGATATTTAAAGCTTAAGACTATAATATTCCCAATTATGTAATATAAACTAATTTATCCATGTCATCCAATTATTCAATTCAATGGAGTTGTTAACAAGAATTCAAAATTATTTATAAGCCCTTTTCCAAGTGATCAAATAAATTTATTTAACTCAATAAATTCTGTGATATTCCTATGCAAAACTAAAGAATTAAATTCATTAAGCATCAATTCCCAATAGCTACATGTAGCGAAGAGATATTCATATTCACTTCACAACCCTAATTATGTATCACATGCAAATAATTAAGAATATATGTTATCTTATTCAGATCTAACCCTAGATTTCATCTCCCGAATTCATCTAAAGTATCCCGCTAATTATTGGCCAGATAATTAATCATTAAGCACATAATAAGATAGCCAACTCGAATTGAATAAATAACTATAATTAATTAGATAATTAATCCATAAGCATAATTGGTTCAATTGTAGCCTTAATTGAAAGTATAGTTCATGCTGAAAATAAAAACTAGAATTCTAAAATAAATCATCATAATTAATTACAAATTAGAGATAAAAGATTAAAAGAAAACTCAATGAAATCTTCACTCTTCAATCCACCGATCTGAATTCTTCACGATGCTTGTTTCGATCTCTAATCTCCTTGCTCAGCTCTGAAAATTAATCTCCATGTGTGCATGACAAATTCTCCCCTCTCCATATATAACTACCTCTCCAAAGTCAGCTTTGCCAAGAATCCTAAGTAGATTAGTAAACTAACTCCCCAAAAACCAAGCCAATCAAAACATCTCACCAGTTCTTCCTGACTCTCAATGCCCCGGCGCTAGAATAATACTAGGGCTAGCGCCCCGGCACTGGTCTTCTTTACTGAAATTACCAAAATGCCATTAATGATGCCGAAAAGCCTGTTTTGCCCTCTTGCCCTAACCTGCAAAATGCAATTAAACAAATAAAAATATCCTAAAATACTTAAAAACTAACAATATATCAAGTCTAAGAATATCTAAATCATGGGTATATTACCCACTCATCAAGTACCCCCAAACTTAAACAATTACTTGTCCCCAAGCAATGCAAACAACTAAACAAATGCAACTAACTACATGAAACTATCAACTTAAGCACGAATTAACAATGACATCTTTCGACAGCCTCAAAATTCCTCACACTACACAAACGAATGTTCAAATGCAAGCAATAATTAAAACTTGACATCACGTCAATTACTTCATTTACAACCCACCATGTGTGTGTGTGTTCGACATATCAATCCAGTCACAGATAAAACTACTCAGCAATTACAAGGCTCACAAAAAGATACTTTAATTTAATTTTCTCTATAACTTAGATATCCCTTATTCTGAAAATCTTTCTTTATTATTATTTTTTTTTCAGAACGAGTGTGTTTTACGCTCCATATCATTCTCCTTTTTTTTAACTTGACTTGTGCAATGTTAATCTTTATTAGGCTTTTCAAAGTTACCCATGTAGCAAACTTTTAACCAACGACTCCCAAATCAGTTGACTTTAGGGCGCTGGGTGAAGAGACACCCCTAAGGCTTACTTGTTCGAATAACAGAGGTCACAAAGACAACTAGTCAAGTTTTTTTTTTTTTGAATAAACATAACTTCCGAAATAATAGATAAACTGAGCTATAGCAATTTTTATTATCTTTCCTACACCTTGCATTCATTAAGTTCAATGAAACCCATAACCAGATCAACATACCAACATGTGCAATTTAAACTCATGGATTTTCTACAAAGCAACTGACAATATTCAAGAACTAATTACACCTGCGTTATCCCGTTCATCCAAATTATTACTCAATTCGCTATTTCTTATCATTGGCCATCAAAAGATTTCATGTTATATTACGCTCGAGTTTTCCTACATACAAAGTATAAAACACCAATTCATGTAAAACTGCTAATAAACAAGACTGAATGTAAACTAGATGCAAACATATGCTAGATGAATGAATATTCTACTATGCACACTACTAAACACAGAAACAATGAAACCACCCCCAAACTTAAACATAGCAATGTCCTCATGCGAAAAGTAAAGAAATTAGAAACTAAGGACTCCCCTGATGTGGTCAATCATCGTGATCGACCTCCTCATCTTGATCCTCTTCTTGATCGGAGGGTAGAAAAATAGGCAAAGTGGGGGCAACAGGAAACCGGCTCGGGTCAAGTGTGAAAGTAGTATGCACACAAGCCAATCATATTTGATATGATGTAGCATGTACTTTGCAATCTTATTCGTTTGTTAAAGGCATTTTACTTTATCTACATGGTGTTGTTATATTAAATGTGATAAACCCATAGTTTTGAGCAAAGCTTTTAGAATCACGATGGTGATCATGCTAATGAGATCTAAATTCTAGATAGCTCACAAATTAAAATCGTTCCTAATCAATAGATTACTAAAAAGGGGATTAGTGAATCCGGATAGATTAGTACATACGTTGCTTGCTCTTATAAAGAGGATGATTGATCTCATAATCATTTGTGTAGAGACACTAAAGCAAGTATGTAGGTACTTATTAGAGAATAAGTTCACTGAACGTGGCTCGCTAAGGAATACCTAATGGAGTTTTACTCGCCTGTCAATAGGAATTCCTCTAGTGATAGTGGTACAAGTGATCCTTAGACTTGAGATCATCATAGTACCTTGTGTATGATGAGTTATACTTTGACATGTCCCTTAAGACCTTTAGGGTATATCAAAGGGTATGATTGGGTATAATAAGTTATACATGGAGATAGGTGAATGATCAACAAAGAATCTACCACTTCTAGTGTAAGACCCCGAAAATTTTAATAAATAGAATTTAATTTTCTTATTATTATTATTTTTAAATAGAAAGGTGTTAAATCGATAATGATAAAGTTACTAGTGAAATGTGACAATTAAGATGTCTAGTAATAACGCTAAATCACTATTCACGGGGTATTATTCACGCTAAAAACGCTTTTACATTTTCTTCGATCTTCGAATTACGTCATAATGTTTATATAAGCTGGATACGAAAATTATATGGTATAAATACGAAAGTACTATTCATACTAATATACTATTCATTTATACAAAAAGTCAAACTAGTATGTCGGGGAATATTCCTTCTATCGGATAATATTCGTTCTGTCGGGGAATATTATATTCGGTAAAGTACAATGACAATTGCATACATTCTGACTATAGGGATATACTAGTAATGTTTATACATTTATGTTATTGTATTTTATCATCGCTTGGGGTGGTGGCTTAGTGGTGGGAAGCCGGACATAAGTCCCCATAAACGTGGGTTCGAGTCTTGGTAAGCTCCTCTATGCTCAAGTGGTCTCACGCCCTGGATTTATTCGGGGGTAAGCTGAGTTGTGCCGATGAAGACACCACTGAGGCCTCCAAATTTTATTGTTTTTATACATTTATAACGTGAAGAATATTTTACCAAAAAAATTATTACTGTAACATTTTTAAAGTATTTCATCAATAATTGTCACGGCACAGTAACTCATATTTTTTTTAATGAAATTATTAGATTAGTTAGCATTGTTGGCAATATCTAAAAGTTCTGTCAAGGAAATGGGTTATTTAATTGCGCGTCGTCTGTACGGAAGACCCCTTATTTCCTGGGAATAATCTGGTTGTCAGTATTGCGAGTATATGATATCTGTGATATTAATACATTTAACACAATAATACAGAAAAAAGGATTTATTGTGATAAGGGAGTTATTTTTATAATAGTTTTATCTTTTGATAATGGAAGAAAAAATGGATGGATGATATAAAATTGAAGAAAAAATGGATGGATGATATAAATGGAAGAAAAAATGAATGGATGATATAAATGGAAGAAAAAATGGATGGATGATATAAATTGAAGAAAAAAAATGGATGGATGATATTAAAAGAATATGCCAAGGGTATAAGCGTAATAAACCAAGAAAAGTTGGGGAAAAGACCAAAATGCCCTCACCTTGATTTTTCTATAAATAGGGAGGGTTTGCTTAAGAAATTTTCACACCTTCATTGCTTATACTTTCTCTTTCTAAATTTCTTAAGTTCTCTTAGTGTGTGCTAGGCTATTGTGAGTATTTGTGAGAATACTAGTATCATCTGAAGTTAGTAAACTTCATAGAAAGTAACATCCAGTTAACGAAGGTAGAGAATATCATTTCTTTCATACTCATATATAATATCATTTGCTTTCATGTTCGTAAGAGATATTATACTCATAAAGGTTGTTATTCATTCTGTATTAATTTGTGAGGATAACCTGTCCGTGTGGTATGACGCATGCCTGGTGAATATCCTTTTGTATTCATTCCTTATTATTCTGTGGGAATAACCTGTATGTACGAGTGTCGTACCTGGTGAATACCCTTTTGTATTCATTCCTTATTATTCTGTGGGAATAACCTGTATGTACGAGTGTCGTACCTGGTGAATACCCTTTTGTATTCATTCCTTATTATTCTGTGGGAATAACCTGTATGTACGAGTGTCGTACCTGGTGAATACCCTTTTGAATTCATTCATTACTACTCTGTGGGAATAACCTGTATGTACGAAGTGTCGTACCTGGTGAATATCCCTTTGCATTTGTTTCCTTATAAATTTGTGGGTATAACCTGTTCGTGCGGATTGACGTATACCTGGTGAATAACCCTTTGTATTCATTACTTATTAATCTTTTGTGGAAATAACCTGTCTACGCGAATAATCGCATGACGGGTGAAAATCCATTTGCAGTTTCATATATTTTGTTATACTCGTATAACGTATCATTTCTTTTGTACTATTTAAGGATATATTTTTCTTTCACATTTCTCCATTTATGATAAGAAATCTTTGTTTGTTTCCAAAACCTTATTTTTAAATGGTGAAAATCCCTGAAAATTAGTAGCTTAATAGTTTGTGCTTCATCTAATATCTTTTCACTTGAATCTTTCTATTTCATTTTATATGTTATAGTTGAAGCATGAAATAATTTCTTGAATATCATTCTTGAATTTGACTCCACAATTTGGTCATCGTGTTGGCAATTTGGTCAATCTTTGATACTGATTAAATTATAAAGTTTTTCTTATCCTTAATCTCACTGTATCATTGTCATCATCCTCATCCTCATACTTAAATTGTGGTGATAGTTCTCGTTGGCCCGTAGTGCAAAGATGAACTGGCGTGACATGCTTTTGACCAAACTGTGTATTGGTATAATCATGACTTTTGGTGTTACAAACAAAGGCGTATGATGAAAGTTCTCTTTGGGCCGTAGTGCAAAGATAAACTGGCGTTTGGTATGATCATGACCGGTGATGTTACAAATAAATATCTTTGGCACGTAGTGCAAAGAGAGGCTGTTGAAATTGTTGATTGGTGTTACAAATAAATATCTTTGGCACATAGTGCAAAGAGAGGCTGTTGAACATGAATTATTGATTGGTGTTACAGGGACATAATATTGGTGGTGATCCTTTAACTTATAGAAGATGGTAGATATTATAATCTACTTGACTCTTCTAATGGATTGTTCGTTCCGCTGCAGTTGTTGTTGTTGAACAAATATAATATCTTTAAATCTCTGATTTATTATTGTTGAAGACTAAAGAAAATTTTTATTCTTCATTATCTTAGTAATGATATTTCTTACTGGGCTATTTGAGCTCACCCTTTTCAGTTTTGTCCCATTGTTCTTCTCAAGAAAGGAAAATGTGGCTGGGACTAGCTGGGGAATGGAGTGATGGTCCGAGACAATAGAAGTATCTCAATACACTATTATTAGTGTGTGTCAATAAATGTATTGAGAATTTAAGATGTATTTGTATTGTGTTGTCGTATGTTGCACAACATTGTCGTATGTCCAACCACGTACAAAATCATTTTATCATAAGATATGGTTGTGCGTATCCGCTCTCTGACTATATTTTTGAGCACTACCTTTATAATCTTGGAGTGTGGTTAGAGTATGATTCTCAGTCAGACAAGATGGAGATAATTATATGGCAAGAAAATACACACCATTGGGATGAACATGACAGTAATTGTCTGTGTTTCTTTGGGGTCTAATGGATCAACCAAGGCTAATTCTCAAGTCCTATGATATTTATTATAACTTAGAAGCATGGCCTCCAATGTACGAAGGTTTTCTCGATCATTTTCCAAAGGTTTTGATTCATAAAATAGTTATTGACTGTACTTTTATGTAAAGTGTTATTCGGTATTTTTGCACTTATTAGTTATAAATGACAAAATTCGTATTTGTATTTGTATTTTGTAAGATGTTTGGCGACTCAAAATGGGTTGTGTGGACCTATTTTGGGGGCGTCACAGTTGGTATCAGAGCTTAGGGATATGATCTCTGGTAGAGATCTGGGATTAGATCTAGGAGGGGAGAGACAAGTAAAATCCTTCGCTAGTGTGTCCTACCTAAGCTATTTTTTTTTAAATAATTAGTTTGGCTATAGGGATAAGATGTTGCATGTCTATTTCTTTAACTAAACTTTAGGATTGCGAAACCTTGGTTATAACCTTAGTATTAAACTCGTATTGAGTGCAGTAGGAGATGAATCAGAGGAATTATTATATTTGGTATTTTGACGAGTTGGGGAATTAATCGAGTCGAGTAGTACCCAATGAAATATAACTTCATTCCTTCAATGAATATATTTTATTGTTGTACTAATGTTAGTTTAGTTTGTTTGTAGGATGACTACCGTAGGAGAGACCAGCGGAGTTCGAAAGAGGGAGATATTCACTGACATACCCGTTGTTGCGGAGCAGCTAGTAGGTTACGCACCCGTTACCCCAGTGATATCATCGAGTAGGTCCGAGCCTAAGAAGGACTACTTGATGGATTTGGTAGAACCGGTCATGGGCGGAGTATTGAGATCCGGTAGTCAGGATAGTGAGGACCTGCTTGGGGATTATGCCGATCGCATAATGGAGCAGGAGCAGACTATCGAGCAGCAGAATGCTCGTATTTTCTACTTAGAAGAGGAGAATTCTGTCCATCAGGAGATGGAAGACCAGTATAAGGCGGAGGCGTATTCACTATAATTCCAGGTAACTGAGTTGAAGGCTTAGATTCAGCAGTTAGAGAGTGCTACACCCTAGTTGAGCCACACAGTGCAACACTTGATGTTACAAAACAGTCAGTTGAGGCAGGTAGTGGAGCAGTCAAATGCCAGGGAGGTGGAGCTGCAGTCAGCGCTACAGGCTGCCAGAGCTGAGAGAGACCTGGAGCAAGCAGACAGGATTAGAGTACAGGAGTTCTGGGTTCGCGCAACCACAAGGGTGGATGTGCTGGAGGGAGAGGTTCGAGATGAATCTGCTAGGGTTGATACATTAGAGTATGCTCTATATACGACCATGGCCAGACTGCAGGACCGAGTCAGAAGATATCCTCGAGAGGAGGGCAGTAGTCGGCGCATGATCAGACGCCGAGTGGTTGATCGGTTGGCTCAACAGGCACTCCATCGGGCAGTTCGCCGTAGCGAGCATTGATTGATAGTGCAGTACCCTCGGGTTAGCTGGTCATTGTTATAATTCTCACTTTTGTCTAATAGAAACAGATTCTACGATCAAAAGTTATACCTCTAGTCAAAGTTTTATGGAGAAACCATAATATAAAGGAAATGACCTGGGAGTTAGAATCTAAAATGAGAGCAAAGTATCCTCACCTCTTTGATATGCCAGGTACGTACGTAAATTTTGAGGACGAAATTTCATAAGGAGGGGAGATTGTAAGACCCCGAAAATTTTAATAAATAGAATTTAATTTTCTTATTATTATTATTTTTAAATAGAAAGGTGTTAAATCGATAATGATAAAGTTACTAGTGAAATGTGACAATTAAGATGTCTAGTAATAACGCTAAATCACTATTTATGGGGTACTATTCACGCTAAAAACGCTTTTACATTTTCTTCGATCTTCGAATTACGTCATAACATTTATATAAGCTGGATACGAAAATTATACGGTATAAATACGAAAGTACTATTCATACGAATATATTATTCATTTATACAAAAAGTCAAACTAGTATGTCGGGGAATATTCCTTCTGTCGGATAATATTCGTTCTGTCGGAGAATATTATATTCGGTAAAGTACAACGACAATTGCATACATTCTGACTATAGGGATATACTAGTAATGTTTATACATTTATGTTATTGTATTTTATCATCGCTTGGGGTGGTGGCTTAGTGGTGGGAAGCCGGAAATAAGTCCCCATAAACGTGGGTTCGAGTCTTGGTAAGCTCCTCTATGCTCAAGCGGTCTCACGCCCTGGATTTATTCGGGGGTAAGCTGAGTTGTGCCGATGAAGACACCACTGAGGCCTCCAAATTTTATTGTTTTTATACATTTATAACGTGAAGAATATTTTACCAAAAAAATTATTACTGTAACATTTTTAAAGTATTTCATCAATAATTGTCACGACACAGTAACTCATATTTTTTTTTAATGATATTATTAGATTAGTTAGCATTGTTGGCAATATATAAAAGTTCTGTCAAGGAAATGGGTTATTTAATTGCGCGTCGTCTATACGGAAGACCCCCTATTTCCTGGGAATAATCTGGTTGTCAGTATTGCGAGTATATGCTATCTGTGATATTAATACATTTAACACAATAATACAGAAAAAAGGATTTATTGTGATAAGGGAGTTATTTTTATAATAGTTTTATCTTTTGATAATGGAAGAAAAAATGGATGGATGATATAAAATGGAAGAAAAAATGGATGGATGATATAAATGCAAGAAAAAATGGATGGATGATATAAATGAAAGAAAAAATGGATGGATGATATAAATTGAAGAAAAAAAATGGATGGATGATATTAAAAGAATATGCCAAGGGTATAAGCGTAATAAACCAAGAAAAGTTGGGGAAAAGACCAAAATTTCCTCACCTTGATTTTTCTATAAATAGGGAGGGTTTGCTTAAGAAATTTTCACACCTTCATTGCTTATACTTTCTCTCTCTAAATTTCTTAAGTTCTCTTAGTATGCTAGGCTATTGTGAGTATTTGTGAGAATACTAGTATTATCCGAAGTTATCAAACTTCATAGAAAGTAACATCCAGTTAACGAAGGTAGATAATATCATTTCTTTCATACTCATATATAATATCATTTGCTTTCATGTTCGTAAGAGATATTATACTCATAAAGGTTGTTATTCATTCTGTATTAATTTGTGAGGATAACCTGTCTGTGCGGTATGACGCATGCCTGGTGAATATCCTTTTGTATTCATTCCTTATTATTCTGTGGGAATAACCTGTATGTACGAGTGTCGTACCTGGTGAATACCCTTTTGTATTCATTCCTTATTATTCTGTGGGAATAACCTGTATGTACGAGTGTCGTACCTGGTGAATACCCTTTTGTATTCATTCCTTATTATTTTGTGGGAATAACCTGTATGTACGAGTGTCGTACCTGGTGAATACCCTTTTGTGTTCATTCCTTATTACTCTGTGGGAATAACCTGTATGTACGGAGTGTCGTACCTGGTGAATATCCCTTTGCATTTGTTTCCTTATAAATTTGTGGGTATAACCTGTTCGTGCGGATTGACGTATACCTGGTGAATAACCCTTTGTATTCATTACTTATTAATCTTTTGTGGAAATAACCTGTCTACGCGAATAATCGCATGACGGGTGAAAATCCATTTGCAGTTTCATATATTCTGTTATACTCGTATAACGTATCATTTCTTTTGTACTATTTAAGGATATCTTTTTCTTTCACATTTCTCCATTTATGATAAGAAATCTTTGTTTGTTTCCAAAACCTTATTTTTAAATGGTGAAAATCCCTGAAAATTAGTAGCTTAATAGTTTGTGCTTCATCTAATATCTTTTCACTTGAATCTTTCTATTTCATTTTATATGTTATAGTTGAAGCATGAAATAATTTCTTGAATATCATTCTTGAATTTGACTCCACAATTTGGTCATCGTATTGACAATTTGGTCAATCTTTGATACTGATTAAATTATAAAGTTTTTCGTATCCTTAATCTCACTGTATCATTGTCATCATCCTTATCCTCATACTTAAATTGTGGTGATAGTTCTCTTTGGCCCGTAGTGCAAAGATGAACTGGCGTGACATGATTTTGACCAAACTGTGTATTGGTATAATCATGACTTTTGGTGTTACAAACAAAGACGTATGATGAAAGTTCTCTTTGGGTCGTAGTGCAAAGATGAACTGGCATTTGGTATGATCATGACCGGTGATGTTACAAATAAATATCTTTGGCACGTAGTGCAAAGAGAGGCTGTTGAAATTGTTGATTGGTGTTACAAATAAATATCTTTGGCACATAGTGCAAAGAGAGGCTGTTGAACATGAATTATTGATTGGTGTTACAGGGACATAATATTGGTGGTGATCCTTTAACTTATAGAAGATGGTAGATATTATAATCTACTTGACTCTTCTAATGGATTGTTCGTTCCGCTGCAGTTGTTGTTGTTGAACAAATATAATATCTTTAAATCTCTGATTTATTATTGTTGAAGACTAAAGAAAATTTTTATTCTTCATTATTTTAGTCATGATATTTCTTACTGGGCTATTTGAGCTCACCCTTTTCAGTTTTGTCCCATTGTTCTTCTCAGGAAAGGAAAATGTAGCTGGGACTAGCTGGGGAATGGAGTGATGGTCTGAGACAATAGAAGTATCTCAATACACTATTATTAGTATGTGTCAATAAATGTATTGAGAATTTAAGATGTATTTGTATTGTGTTGTCGTATGTTGCACAACATTGTCGTATGTCCAACCACGTACAAAATCATTTTATCATAAGATATGGTTGTGTGTATCCGCTCTCTGACTATATTTTTGAGCACTACCTTTATAATCTTGGAGTGTGGTTAGAGTATGATTCTCAGTCGGACAAGATGGAGATAATTATATGGCAAGAAAATACACACCATTGGGATGAACATGACAGTAATCGTCTTGTGTTTCTTTGGGGTCTAATGGATCAACCAAGGCTAATTCTCAAGTCCTATGATATTTATTATAACTTAGAAGCATGGCCGCCAATGTACGAAGGTTTTCTCGATCATTTTCCAAAGGTTTTGATTCATAAAATAGTTATTGACTGTACTTTTATGTAAAGTGTTATTCGGTATTTTTACACTTATTAGTTATAAATGACAAAATTCGTATTTGTATTTGTATTTTGTAAGATGTTTGGCGACTCAAAATGGGTTGTGTGGACCTATTTTGGGGGCGTCACATCTAGTAAAAGGAGAGAATGTCCTATGTGATTCGATAAATGACGACTCAGAAGTCTTTGGCCAAAGCAGAATGAAATTAGAAAGGAGTTTCTAATTTGCATTATCAGAGTTGTTCATTGGAGAATCGAAATGCATATAATTAAATAAAATGAGACTTGGCAGTAATTCCATGTCTTATATTTAATTGGGACATTGTATGGTAGAAGGATTGAATTGTACGATAATTATGCACTGAAATATTCTTTTGTGATTAATGTTGAAATCTATATTATCTGGAAAGTCGTTGATCGCTAAGGGGGCTTACCCTTATTGTAGAATAAATATTATTTATTTACATAAAATAAATAGTTTAATTTATTTATTTAAATAAGATTAGAATTGTTCTAATTGATTTATTCACAACCGATTTAATATGGAGAACCTAAAGGGTCACACCACAAAAGAAAAATATTTGTTTAAGAAGTAAATGACATAATTGTAATAATAAGTTAAGTGTATTTAATTTAATCTATGAAGATAGAATAAACTAAATAGCTTAATATTTATTATTTAATATTTTGGAAATATTAAATAGAAATTAATAAGAGGAGTCATATTATAATTATTACCATTACTATTATTTAATTCCTAATAGGGATTGTGAATTAATTAATAGAAGTACTCTCTCATGCATTCCTAATTGGATTAGGAGTATAATTAATTAAAGGAGTTTAATTAGAATATAAACTCTAATCCTAAATAGTTTAGGGAAGGGTTTTCCTATATCTATAAATAGGAGATGTCTTATCATAGATTAGGGTTACCACTCTTCCATAAGAATTGGAGAGAGAGAGTACTTGCAATTTCTATAGAGATAGAAACTAAGGTTTTGCCAACACCCATCTTCTTGAACAACTATTATTCCTTGGTGGATCACCTCTAAAGGCCAAACACTTGGGTGGCTAACGTTGATCAAAGGAAAGAATTTAATTGGTGGAATTCAAGGAGAACGCGAAGGAATTGGAGGTGAACTTGTACCTGAGGAAGCTTTGATTCACGAGGGTTTAATTCTATATCTCTATTTCTTTCGTTTAATTGATAATTGATCACAAGGATGATCATGGTGATGGTTTGTATGAAAATTTTTAAAATCCGTTTTATTGCGCTTCCGCACTATTTATGTAATTTGATTGCATGTTCGCGCTATATACAAATCTAACAGTGGTATCAGAGCCTAAATTTTTGCTAATTATCGATTATGATGCTTCCATATATGTATAAGTATGCGATTGGATCGATTTTCTGGGCAAAGAAAAAAAAATTCGAACACTGCTACGCAGCGCGGCCGCGCCACTTCCAGTTTATTCTGGAGCGCAGCCGCGCCGCTTCTAGTTCATAGTCATTTATATGCCTTATATTAATTGCTGTTTATATGCCTTAGATTATTAAACAAAAATATTAAAAAGTAAAATATTCATAAAAATGGGGAATTTTAGGTTATAACTTAGCTACGTCTAGGATTGGTAAGTACCGAGTAGGGATTAGCTTATCCGAATCTAAAAGCCTTTTAAATTATTAAAGCACAATCACTAAAGAATATTTCCAGCTTATAAAGAACTTAGGAATCTTATAGATTACTACCAGCTAAGAATTACACAGATTAAGCAAGATAAAACAAAAAGCTTAATAGATATGGTCATAAATGGATGTAGTAGAAATGCCAGGATAACCATAAAAAAAACTCTATGATAGGAAAATAGCCAGAAAACAACAAAAGATTGACAGCCTTGAAGAAAAATTAGCCAGATGGAGTATATAATAGACTTAGTATAATGGATACTCAGAAAATATCTACTCACGCCAGGAAAAAAGAATTACCATCTATAACTAGTCTCTAGAAAGATATAAAAGAGAATAAGCAGCAGATTAAAGAATTAAAAGAAATTAAAAAAGCCAGATTAAATAGTTAAAAAGACCTACGAATAAATATAACTCTAGGCATAAATGCTTTTGAAAGTCAGTTAATAAACGCCAAAATAGTAACCAATTGGGAAATGAGTCAGTTAATTCAGGATATTACAGATAGACAACAATACCAGTAATAGTATGAGTTACCCAGTTTTACATCAGATAAAAGCTCTAATAGAACAGAAAAAATACCTCATCAGACAATTAGAACAGGTTAAAAAAGACAGAATAAATTTTAATCATATAAGAGGATATTCATATAATATGAATCTAGAAGACTAGTATAATAACAAGATATTAGAGGAAAAAGAAAAAATTAAAAAATTTGAAAGGCTATTAAGTGTATAATGAGTTGTCCAGCCTTTAATCAGATAAAAACGTTGATAAGACATCGTAGAGAACTTATTCAGCACGCAGAACAACTTAAATTAGATAACATAATTTACTATAAAATACCAGGTAAAAAATAGTATATGCGAATAGAAAAATATTATAACCACCAGATAGAATCCTACTGTAATAAATGGATAGCAGAAGAACAAAAAAAATTAAACAGTTAGAGAGATTATTAAGTGTCTAAATGAGATCTAGGTTTACTAAAATTGCTTAAGAATTTATAGCACAAGATTTACATAACAACAACATACAGATAAAAGAGCTTACAGAACTTTTACAGAAAACATTAAAATACATAAGCACATTAGCAGAAGATAAAACAAAATTATTTAATCAAGCATTCGATCTAATTAGGAAAACGGAAATACTATTAGACAGAGAGAAAATAGAAAACTACTATCTTAGAGAATACTTAAGTAATTGTATATGTTAAAGGTATGAAATATATTAAGTTTTATGTTGAGAGATTAAGCATTAGCAACAGAAATGTAAAACAGCTCACAAAATCCTTACAGGAGTAAATAGTGGTGTTAGAAAATTTATTAGCATTTATTAAAAATCTACCAGAAGATAAGAAAGAAAGCTTTAATTTCTATTTATATTTTGAAGCCTTAGATGTAGTTAGACAGTTTGAAGAAAGGTTAGAAAAAGAAATAAAAGTAAACCAGAAAATTAGAAGATATATAAGTAATTACATATGTTAAGATGACTATAACAGAAACTAAAAGATTAGTTAAAGAATTTAAGATATTAAAAGATTGTTTAAAAGAATATACAGAGACAGTAGACAGATATGATAAACAATTAGAAAAACTATAGAAATATAAGAATAACTTTAATTGGAAGAGATTTCACAGAATAATTAAAATAATTTCCAGCTATGAAAATACAATAATAATAATAAAAGCAGAAATAGAACAATATAAAATAAGACTAGGAGAACATATTTGCTAGATTTTAAATATGAGTCTTGTTCCTAACGCTATAATAAGGTATTCTAAAGAATTAAAAAGACATAATAAAATTATAGTTGAAAATATAAAACAGTATAAACAGAAAAGTTAGAGATCTAAAAGAAGCTTTAAGCCAGAACCTTACAAGTTATGAAGATTATCTAGAACAACGAACATATTTAATTACAGAATATTGGGATATAGACAGATATAGTAGGAATTCTGCCAATAGATATACTAAATTATTAAGTACATTAACTATATAATCACCAGAATCATAAAATGTTAATTCTAGATTTACCTACAGAAAAGGAATTAATAGCATTAGAACAGAAAATTATTAATTACTTCAAACAGAAAGTAGGAAATCCAGTAGACATAAAAATAGACAGATATAATATACTTAAAAGTTATTTAGTAGTAAATAATTATAATACAGAAGAAATAATAATTAATAGATCTTTATTATATCATCCAGATACTTTAAAACAAGATTGTTTACAGTTAATTAAATAAGGTTTATTAGAACCATATTAGTACCTAGAAGTAACACTAGCCAAGAAATTAGTATTAAAAATAGATAAAAAATTATTTAATTCTTACCAACAGGTAGAAGTAAGAAAGGTAAAAGAAGAAGAATCTAAATAAATAGATAATATAGCAGAAAAATTGTCAGAATCAGATTTATTAGAATTTGTAGATAAATATTTCATAGAAAATACTAAAGAAGAAGAAGAAAAACCAGAAACAACTCTAGTTGATAAAACAGATAATTTAGATAAACAGACAGATGAGGTTTCTCCAGAAAAGAACCTTAGAAATTTACAGGTAATCCAACCTCACGAATTAACCAGAAAAGAGTTAACCAATAGTATTTCATTAGAGAATTTTACCAGAATTTTATGGAAAACTTTTAATTTTATTAGCAAGAACATAAAACCAGTTTATACAGAGTCTTTAGGATTAAATATAGTACAACAGTTATGCTTTCATAATAGTTTAGATAATAATATATATCCATGGTTAAACCAGCTCCGTATAGAAATTCAGCCATCCTTAGTTATTGTTGGTGAATCTTTTAAACCAGTACAATTATCAGAACATAAGAGCTTCATAAGTTCAGAAAAAAGTTTAAAACAGATAAATGTATCTCAATATATGTTTAGTTTAATTATAGATCATAAAACTATAAATAAGAATTTAATGGTTTCCCAACAAGCATTAAACCAGGTGTCGACGCTGGGAGGAATCCGCTTCCGTGGCGATTATTACCCTTTCCGATTTTAGCCTTTTTATTAGATGATTCTTTGGAAAAGGGTCGGCATTAATGTCGACGGGGTTTTGAAAGATCATTTTTTATGATGAGCCAATTAACCAGAGTCGCCAGTTGGTATATTTGAAATGGATGTACCAACTCATCCGAGTTTTGTTTTCATAAATCGCTGGCTCATATGTGACAACAAATTTATTGGTTTGCGAACCGAGATTCATAGAGTTCGGGGGCTTGCTTAAGCGAGGGGAAGGTGTTAGGCACCCCCCGACTTCCGTGAAACACGGTTACCGCAATCTTGATGCTTTTCCTATCCTTTAATTCTTGAATGTGTATGTGCGTGTGTGTGCCTATGTGTATGTCGTGGTGAGTTTGCATGAAGAAACCATTTGGGTTTTTATGAAAAGACGTGTTTTCTTTTGAGAATGCTTTAGAATGTCCTTCGGTTTATACGAGAAAGCTTTATGAGAAATGTTTGATTTTAATTGTCAAGAACTATGAGATTTTTCATTAGGTGTCGTTTTGGCAAAAAAACAAGAGTTTTCTAAACCTTCGTCAAAATAGGAATCGAGATCTATACGTTGCTTTCGTAAATTGCATGATGGGCAACTTCTAGGATCTCTTTAACCCTATGCACAAAGATTTAATAAAATGTTACTTATTTTTATAAAATCATTTTTGTGATGTTTGAAAACGATTTTTCCTTTAGCCTTCTCGTTAAATAGGAATCGACATTCATTAGCATTTCCAAATTTTAGCCTCGTGGTGCTAATAACCTACTTTGATTGATTTTATAGAAATCTTCATCGTTTAACTTGAAATCAATTTTTGTGTCACAAATTAAACCAAACATTAAAATGCGTGGGGGCTATTCATGGGCATGTAAGCCATCCGAATAACCCCAACGCCCACAATCACATATTTCACTATTACAGGGCCTTAAACCCGATTTTCGACTTGATATCTTTTTAAGGCCCGACAATTACATATTTACAATAAAGGGTACATCGGCCCTATTACATACATCCAAAAATGTCCATCATCAGATTTGGACCACCGGATCGCGTTCCTAGGCTCACATCCAAAATTGCTACATTACTATAACGAGCTAAAAATCATCAAATGGATATCATCGGGCCATTAGGAAGAATTTCGTTCCATTTGGAACCCTCACTAATAGTCCTCAATCCATGGATCCACAACAATATACAAGAAAAACTACATTTCACATAACCCAATTGACAAGAATATTAACAAAATGATATACAAAAATTGCTATAGAAATGGTCTTTTCACCTTGCAAATAATCCTCACAATGTGTATGAACTTGTATATTGAGTAGAGTAGAAAATATATGATATATAATCTTACACAAAAGATATAATTCCTCACTTTTTCCTCTCTTTTCTCCCTATTTTCTTGCAAATTTCTGCTGTTTTCTTCCTATTTTTCCGAGCTGCTCTCTCTCTCTTCTTCCGCTGCAAACCCTCTGTATGCTGAATGAAGGAATGAGCTGAAATAGGCTGGCCAGAGCCAGCCGCAGATGGATCTGCAGCTGGCTGGCCGCCCCCCATCCACTCAGCTGGTTTTCGGTTTCCGTGTTTCGAGTTTCGTGTTTTTAAAAGGCGCACTTATTGGCCGCAGATCAATCCGCGGCTGGCTAGCTTGACTTTCTCGATTTTCGTGATATGCCTCGATTCTCGTGTTGTGACATCAGTTTTTGCCGATAGGCTCGTATTTTGCAGTCTGGAAATTACTGGGAGACGTGCCACATCATTCGGGAATGCTCATTTCGGACGGCCTTGTTGTCACGTCGATTTCGGTTGTAAATCGTCGCGGTGGCGTCGAGTGTTCGTACTTGTCCATCCTTTGCTCTTGCAGGCCGGTTCATTTGACGAATTTGCTTTCCTGTCAGGATTAGTATACGAAGTGCAAAATTTGGGTGTCTACAGCTGCCCCTCTTTATCATGTTTATGAAATGTTAAATGAAATGAACAGGATAAAGAAATAGACACCCGATGCATGAATGACAGTGCACAAGGATGACAATACATACATGATGCAACACATACAAATTATGATGCACCGCAATATGTAAGTCATGCAAAACATTCGTAAAGGTGTCAATGCATCAATCACTGACCGCATTGTTAGTCGTCGGGTTTCGTCTTCTAGTCTCGTGATCACCGGGTCTCGTATCCGGTTGATCGTCTTGTGAGTGCCGGGTCTCGTATCCGGTCGCTCGTCTCGTAATCACCGGGTCTCGTATCCGGTGATTGTCCTGTGAGTGCCAGGTCTCGTATCCGGTCGCTCGTCTCGTAATCGCCGGGTCTCGTATCCGGTCGATTATCCTGTGAGTGCCGGGTCTCGTATCCGGTCGCTCGTCTCGTAACCGCCGGGTCTCGTATCCGGTCGATTGTCCTGTGAGTGCCGGGTCTCGTATCCGGTCGCTCGTCTCGTAACCATCGGGTCTCGTATCCGGTCGATTGTTCTCGTACATCGTTCTTGTCAGCCATCGCTTTTGACTCTGATAGGCTAGGACCTTGACACCTAACCTGCTCGATGGACCACGTACAGAATCATCATCTATTCATGCATGTGACACAACATTCAAAATGTAAATTGATGAAAAATGACCCTGTACAGTCTTTTGATACTATTCTACAGATGTCATCATTTGTCGTGGTTTGCTTGGATCTCAGCCCTTCCCAGGGATCGTTGATTGTTTGGATCTCAGCCCTTCCCAGGGGTCGTTGTTTGTTTGGATCTCAGCCCTTCCCAGGGGTCGTTGGTTATTTGGATCTCAGCCCTTCCCAGGGGTCGTTGGTTGTTTGGATCTCAGCCCTTCCCAGGGGTCGTTGTTTGTTTGGATCTCAGCCCTTCCCAGGGGTCGTTGTTTGTTTGGATCTCAGCCCTTCCCAGGGGTCGTTGGTTGTTTGGATCTCAGCCCTTCCCAGGGGTCGTTGGTTGTTTGGATCTCAGCCCTTCCCAGGGTGTTTGGTTGTTTGGATCTCAGCCCTTCCCAGGGTATTTGGTTGTTTGGATCTCAGCCCTTCCCAGGGTGTTTGGTTATTTGGATCTCAGCCCTTCCCAGGGTGTTGGTTGTTTGGATCTCAGCCCTTCCCAGGGTGTTTGGTTGTTTGGATCTCAGCCCTTCCCAAGGTGTTGGTTGTTTGGATCTCAGCCCTTCCCAGGGTGTTTGGTTGTTTGGATCTCAGCCCTTCCCAGGGTGTTGGTTATTTGGATCTCAGCCCTTCCCAGGGTGTTTGGTTATTTGGATCTCAGCCCTTCCCAGGGTGTTGGTTGTTTGGATCTCAGCCCTTCCCAGGGTGTTTGTTGTTTGGATCTCAGCCCTTCCCAGGGTGTTTGGTTGTTTGGATCTCAGCCCTTCCCAAGGTGTTTGGTTGTTTGGATCTCAGCCCTTCCCAGGGTGTTGATTGTTTTGATCTCAGCCCTTCCCAGGGTGTTTGTTGTTTGGATCTCAGCCCTTCCCAGGGTGTTCACCATCTTGTTGTGGTTTGCTTGGATGCCTTCCCAGGTTTTCTCACCACCTTGTTGCGGTTTGCTTAGATGCCTTTCCAGGTTCACTTCTTGTTTGGATACCAACCCTTCCCAGGGGTCATTGATTGGTTGGATACCAGCCCTTCCCAGGGGTCATTGATTGGTTGGATACCAGCCCTTCCCAAGGGTCATTGCTTGTTTGGATACCAGCCCTTCCCAGGGGTCGCTTGATTTGATTTGAGCGATTTTTTGAAGTGGGATGTGTGATCGGCTTTTGTCCTGGATCTCCCACCAACATCGTCCACGTACCATGCCGCACAAGCCATCACAGTCTGATCATTTATGAGGTTGAAAGCGACGTGCTTGTACTTTCCTGAAGATTTTCATTTTGATCGTACCTGTATACATGCAAAAGATGTTATGCATGATCCAACAGATATGTTATGGACAGATGCATGTGCACAACATATGTTTAGATAGAAATGACCCCTGTCCCGTCAAATGATACGATTCGACAGTCGTCGTTGTTTGCCAACATTTGACTGGATCACGCCTCGTCGTGAAGTGTAGTTTCTAGACTTCAACATTGGTTTGGTACTCTGTCTGTTCTTGGTCGTCTTCATTTCATCAAGTTGAGGCAATCTGTTTCGCTCTCTGTGATGATCGACAGCTATGTTGGGCTCCTTGGCCTTTTGATCATTTCTGATGGCCGATACGCTGTTGTCCCGCATTATATCATCCTTGTATATGCTCATGCACGTGGATCATTTGGATGTCGAGGCAGTGATAGTCAGGATTGGGGAGAGGCCCAATGACGAGAAGTTCTGTGCAGCCTTAGCTTCCTTCCATTTCATGATTCTTAACTGCCCCTTCCTTGGCGCGTGTCGCTACCAAGAATTTCTATCGAAGACTCGCGATGTTGACCGTGCTGAGTTATCCACAGTTCTGCAAGATCCTGCATATCAGATGACTAACAAATGCCAAAACTTGAAAGCTCGGGCCGTTAGTGTTAGCTCAACACAAAGATATTATAATCTCGACAAAAGAGTAAATGCAGTTAAAGCACAAGAAATTGAATATCTGTTGATCGCACAACCTAGCGAGTTGTGAACCGTGAATGTACTAGATTGGAAGTTATTTTCAATCCCTCGTGAGTTGATGATTTTCTATTTAACGAGTTATGAAATCGTAAGAACACCTTCAAGCATTCATGGTCATTGTACGTGAGTAAGGTTGAATTCAAAAGAACTACCTTCCCTCGTCAAAGGTATTCTGTCTCCATTCTCGACAACGTTCTTAGCAGGATTGACGTCATATGACAAATGCACTGTGCGATGCAGCATTTAGTAGGGGTTTTTCTTTCATGACTTGTTGTTTAAGGCCGAGAGTTTTTCGTATTATCCTTTCTCTTTATTATCCCACTTCACTTGTCTCGTTTTCTTAGGCTATTCAAAGTTACCCATTTAACGAGTTTTGGACCAATGACTCCCACACCAGACGGTTTTGGGACATTAGGTGTACAGACACCCCTTCGGGTTTATTTACTCGAGTAACAAAGGCCACGGTTCGAGAAAAGCTGGTGGTCTGCACCATTCATTCTTTGCTTGACCTTGTGTCGGTCGATTTCGCAACCGACAAAACTCACGCAAGTATACGCGGTCTAACAAGTAATATAGTGATAAATAAAAGTCGATCCCACGAGGAATTATCACTAATGCTTAACCAAGTACTAACTTTATATCATCTCGATCTTATTTAAACAGTCGGATAGAAGGTAATTAATTAAACTAATTAATTCTAATTATCAAAGCAATTAAATGGATAACGATTGGTATCTAAGACGCTACAAACTAAGATCATAACTTTACCCCCACACAAGCATTCTGTCAAACACTTAGTGTGCTATGTTCATTGAATATCTTAACTGTCTCTCTTTGGTCTTAATGGTCACGACGGATTGTCGACCGAACTCTCATAAGTGCTCATACGCCTCTTCCGAGGTATGCATGAGCATATCCTATCAAAGATCTACCCAGAAGGGAATAGAACTGAAAAGAACATCAAAGCTAGGTAATAATCCTCATATTCCTATGCTGATTATTCAAAGCAGAGAATTAAAGCATAGGTTCTCAATTAGGTCACACATGGCATATAAGTATATTCCTATCTTACACACAAATTAGGCAATCTATAGGTATAGACAAATCCTAATCACATGCCAATATATCAGACATACATCTATAATCCACTTCCATTTCTTATAGAATATCAAAATCATCACTAAGTTCTTTAGCAAGAAACATAAAGCACATATATATTGAACCAAACCATATGGTGCCAACCAAAGAAATAGGAAAGTCAAATTCAAATAACAAAGGGTTTCATTAGCATAACAATTAAACTAAATAACATAAGTAGATAGATAACTAATGAACTAAAAACATAATATTCCCATACAAGCATTTTGTCAAACACTTGGCATGCAATGCTTCATTTACATCTCCTAACTCTCCAATTGATCGTAATAGTCACGATGATTTGTCAACCGAGAAACCTAATAAGTATTCATACGCCTCTTCCGAGGTCATATGACTATCACCCCTTGCGGCACATAGGTATATTCCTATCCTATATACTAGCAAGTCATTCAATTCTAAGAACAATCATAAGGCACATGTCACAAAAGCCCCATAAATCACTCGTCAAACGAATAAACTCTCACAGAAGGGAGTCATTAAGTCTAGATTCTCTACTTGGTTACACATGGCGCATAGGTATATTCCTATCCTATACACAAATTATGCATCCCAACACGCAGAATAAACATAATCATATGTCAATATACTCATGGTCTCAATCAATAATCCATTTTCCAATTTCATAAAGATTTCCAAGTTAACAACCAATTTCTTAGCAATTAAACATTAAGCACAAATATATCGATCCACCTCATATGGTGCCAATAAAAAGAAGAAGCTATTCAATATATATTAAGCAAATGGGTTCCATTACATTCTTGGTTCACAAACTAATTAATTACATAGTAGAAAAGAGAAAGAAAAGAAAGATAAAAGTGGCTTCCCCATTTTTGGTAGATAAAACTCCATTAGAGCACCTCCATTGAAGCTCTTGAAGAACCATGGCCAAAGGCCATGGCCTTCCTTTTGCTTTGTCGCCGCCTCTCTCTCCCTTTCTCTCCTTATTTTTGCAACTCAGATCAAGGATTCTTGTTTTGGGTCATTAGGTTAGGCATTTAACAACCCAATTTTGCCCAGAATTCGTGCTTGGCGCTGCGGCGTGGGCATTTGGCCTGAAACTCGCGCTGCAGCGTCAAGCATGACCTTGGCTACTGCATTTTCGCGCTGCAGCGAGGCCAGTAACACTAGGAACTCGCGCTGCAGCGAGGGTCATTGAGTCAGGATTTCCAGCTTCGACGTCTGTTGGAAAAATGACCATAACTTCTTCGTCCGAACTCGGATTAAGGCGTTTAAAAAGGCTATGGAAATCTAAGAAGTAGCTCTACAACTTTCATAACTGGAGCTCGTCGAGATAATGGCCAGAGCAAGTCTAAAATTGAGCTCGAAGCAACTGCTATGTAAAATGCATGCAAAATCCGATGGTAAAAAGACCATAACTCTCTCATACGAACTTCAAATTGGATGATTCTAGATGCTCTGGAAAGCTAAGACAAATATCTACAACTTTCGTTATTTGAGTTTTGAGAGATTCAGATTGGAGCATGGGTGAAATTGAGACACAAGCAGCTGAAATGCCGAATTCAAGCCAAAAAAGCATCGATCCAACGGGCCTTTATTTCAACTCCTGCAAAACAACGTAAAAGTACATAAAAGCACACAAAAACGTATAATAGCAATACAAAACTATATTATTGAACAATAAGATGAAAATACATAAAACCAAACGAAAAAGCTAAAGACTTGCAAATTATCAAGGCTAAAAGTACCTAATTTGTGTGTAGAAAACACACTCATCAAATACCCCCAAACTTAAATTTTGTTTGTCCTTAAGCAAAATACTAGAAATAAAAACTTCACAAACCAACTAACAACAACGCGAGCAATGAATCAATATGAATCCGAATAAAGCCTCAAAGATTTCAAAACCAACAACTCCCAACAAAATTCAAGAGCATGCAAGTTTAACAATTCAACCAATTCATTAGCTCCACAACAATTATGACCCTTAAAACGTTTGAGTGCATCCAAACTGTATAAGCCATCATCCCCATCATACTTAGATAAGATTATATAAGAAATACTAAATAAAAGATACATCATATCAACTCTAGAATCCTAATACCACATCAATCTCAACAATTAAGGCAAACCACATATGTAGAGGATCAAAAGGATTTTCAACATTTACGCACGCTTGGATCATTAACAACATTTTTCCACCCTCCCAAGTATTTCAAAAATAAATATATATTGATTTTTTTTGTGAGTGCATTTTATGCTCCATCTCACTTAAGCTTATAAGTGAGTGCGTGTTACGCTCCATTTCACTTGTTCTACCCAACGAGTGCGTTTTACGCTCCATCTCGCTTTTCACATGTGTCCATGAGTGAGTGCGTTTTACGCTCCATCTCAACTCACCACATGATTCATAATCCAACTCGGGAAGGTGAAAGTTCAAAATTTTCAAAAATAATCCAAGATATTAAATAATCCAATATTTCTCCCAAACAAACAAAAGGAATGCCTAACTTTGCTTTAATTGATGCTTAAATAAGTTTATAGAATCTCAACAACATCTTCCAGAAGAATTCAACTATATAAACTCTCTAAGAACAACCAAATTAACAGTTGGATGCAAGTGCCTTAATAGCGCAAATGATTATAAATATCATAGAACCAACACTCAAGGTAAAATTTAAACTAGTATGCTCAAAGATTTCATAAGAGTTAACAAACTGTCCTCCAAGCTCTTATCATAGGCCCTCAATGGATTCAACTAAAACATTGCTCAAAATTTCAAAAGTTTCACAATTTTTCAAAATTTCTAACTAATATGCATAACTAATATCAAAATAACTAACATAATACTAACTCAAGCACCCCATGCATCACGAGTACCCCCAAACTTAAGACAAACATTGTCCTCAATGTAAAGATAGAAAAAATTAAAAATAGAGGACTTCCCTGAGGTTGTGTCAATCGTCATCGACAGTATCCTCTCCACCCTAAATCGTTTGGGAGCCATTTGCATTCAAAAACGCCAACAAAATGCCCTGCCTAGCTTGTGCCTTGCTTTTGGCCTTGGCTCATGCCTTGCCCCTTGCTTTGCTTGGCAAATCATAGGCGAATCGTGCTCCTAGCTATTTGGCACCTGAAATTAGCTAACACATCACATTAGACTTGGGTTGCCTCCCAGGAAGCGCTTGTTTTATAGTCTTCAGCCTGACTTTATGTACAACAAGAAAACAAGTTTAAATAAAGATCAATTCGATTGAAACTAATATTAGAAAAGCATTAGATAAATAATTCCCCGACAACGGCGCCAAAAACTTGTTGGTCGATTTCGCAACCGACAAAACTCACGCAAGTATACGCGGTCTAACAAGTAATATAGTGATAAATAAAAGTCGATCCCACGAGGAATTATCACTAATGCTTAACCAAGTACTAACTTTATATCATCTCGATCTTATTTAAACAGTCGGATAGAAGGTAATTAATTAAACTAATTAATTCTAATTATCAAAGCAATTAAATGGATAACGATTGGTATCTAAGACGCTACAAACTAAGATCATAACTTTACCCCCACACAACCATTCTGTCAAACACTTAGTGTGCTATGTTCATTGAATATCTTAACAGTCTCTCTTTGGTCTTAATGGTCACGACGGATTGTCGACCGAACTCTCATAAGTGCTCATACGCCTCTTCCGAGGTATGCATGAGCATATCCTATCAAAGATCTACCCAGAAGGGAATAGAACTGAAAAGAACATCAAAGCTAGGCAATAATCCTCATATTCCTATGCTGATTATTCAAAGCAGAGAATTAAAGCATAGGTTCTCAATTAGGTCACACATGGCATATAAGTATATTCCTATCTTACACACAAATTAGGCAATCTATAGGTATAGACAAATCCTAATCACATGCCAATATATCAGACATACATCTATAATCCACTTCCATTTCTTATAGAATACCAAAATCATCACTAAGTTCTTTAGCAAGAAACATAAAGCACAGATATATTGAACCAAACCATATGGTGCCAACCAAAGAAATAGGAAAGTCAAATTCAAATAACAAAGGGTTTCATTAGCATAACAATTAAACTAAATAACATAAGTAGATAGATAACTAATGAACTAAAAACACAATATTCCCATACAAGCATTTTGTCAAACACTTGGCGTGCAATGCTTCATTTACATCTCCTAACTCTCCAATTGATCGTAATAGTCACGATGATTTGTCAACCGAGAAACCTAAGTATTCATACGCCTCTTCCGAGGTCATATGACTATCACCCCTTGCGGCACATAGGTATATTCATATCCTATATACTAGCAAGTCATTCAATTCTAAGAACAATCACAAGGCACATGTCACAAAAGCCCCATAAATCACTCGTCAAACGAATAAACTCTCACAGAAGGGAGTCATTAAGTCTAGATTCTCTACTTGGTTACACATGGCGCATAGGTATATTCCTATCCTATACACAAATTATGCATCCCAACACGCAGAATAAACATAATCATATGTCAATATACTCATGGTCTCAATCAATAATCCATTTTCCAATTTCATAAAGATTTCCAAGTTAACAACCAATTTCTTAGCAATTAAACATTAAGCATAAATATATCGATCCACCTCATATGGTGCCAATAAAAAGAAGAAGCTATTCAATATATATTAAGCAAATGGGTTCCATTACATTCTTGGTTCACAAACTAATTAATTACATAGTAGAAAAGAGAAAGAAAAGAAAGATAAAAGTGGCTTCCCCATTTTTGGTAGATAAAACTCCATTAGAGCACCTCCATTGAAGCTCTTGAAGAACCATGGCCAAAGGCCATGGCCTTCCTTTTGCTTTGCCGCCGCCTCTCTCTCCCTTTCTCTCCTTATTTTTGCAACTCAGATCAAGGATTCTTGTTTTGGGTCATTAGGTTAGGCATTTAACAACCCAATTTTGCCCAGAATTCGTGCTTGGCGCTGCGGCATGGGCATTTGGCCTGAAACTCGCGCTGCAGCGTCAAGCATGACCTTGGCTACTGCATTTTCGCGCTGCAGCGAGGCCAGTAACACTAGGAACTCGCGCTGCAGCGAGGGTCATTGAGTCAGGATTTCCAGCTTCGACGTCTGTTGGAAAAATGGCCATAACTTCTTCGTCTGAACTCGGATTAAGGCGTTTAAAGAGGCTATAGAAAGCTAAGAAGTATCTCTACAACTTTCATAACTGGAGCTCGTCGAGATAATTGCCAGAGAAAGTCTAAAATTGAGCTCGAAGAAACTGCTATGTAAAATGCATGCAAAATCCGATGGTAAAAAGACCATAACTCTCTCATACGAACTTCAAATTGGATGATTCTAGATGCTCTGGAAAGCTAATACAAATATCTACAACTTTCGTTATTTGAGTTTTGAGAGATTCGGATTGGAGCATGGGTGAAATTGAGACACAAGCAGCTAAAATGCCGAATTCAAGCCAAAAAAGCATCGATCCAACGGGCCTTTATTTCAACTCCTGCAAAACAACGTAAAAGTACATAAAAGCACACAAAAACGTATAATAGCAATACAAAACTATATTATTGAACAATAAGATGAAAATACATAAAACCAAACGAAAAAGCTAAAGACTTGCAAATTATCAAGGCTAAAAGTACCTAATTTGTGTGTATAAAACACACTCATCACTTTGCGCAAGATTCGTTTTCTTACGCTTGAGTTACCCATGTAGCGAGTGTTAGGCCGGTGACTCCCAAACCAGACGACTTTAGGGCACCAGATGCAGAGACACCCCTTAGGCTTAATTACTTGAGTAGCCCATGCCACGATTCGAATCTGCTCGGGCCTCCTCTACTGTAATGCTCATTTTCTTAGGCTCTGAGTTACCCAGGTAACGAGTGTCGGGCCAGCGACTCCCAAACCAGATGGCTTTAGGGCACCAGGTGTAGAGACACCCCTCGGGCTTAATTACTCGAATAACCCAGGCCACGATTCGAGACATTAGCTTGATAATCACTTATCGTCTGACTTCTTGATATTAGCTTGATAATTATTGACTGTCTGACTACGTGTTAATTACCATCAACGTCATCGTGGTTTTATACCCCACAACTGAAAGTTTGTGCAATGCATAGTGAAGACTGGCACATGAGGTCAATTCTGTCGTAAACGTTGCTCTGAATTAAGGCTTTATACCCGATCAAAAGGTTGAATAGCCTTCTTCGTCTAATCATACTCACGATCGTGCTCCACGGTTGCTTGTCAGAATTAATCCGATTCCTATCAAGTCAAATAAAATTCCCTTTCACGCGGGTCATCGTATCCCGGGAAAACCATGCTTGACAAATGCCAGATGATCGTATCGTTGAATATTGAAATGACATGAGGTAGCATTTGATGATGATGGTGCATGTTGATGGGATTGTTGCATGGGTGCCAATTTGCACGTCATCATTTCCTGGGTAGTTGACAAATGCCCAGTGTTAAGTTGCTTTTCTTGTGATCTCCCTCGTACTGGTTGCATCGGTATCTCGCTGGGCTGACAAAAGATCCGGTCCTTTGACTTGTTGAAAGGTTTGGGGGATTTTTGATTTTTTGAGATTTTTTTTTTGTGGTCGCATTTGCCCCTACTCCGGGTTCTTCGTGATCGTTAGGGATTCTGATGTTTGATGGCGATGGTTTGGCCTAAGTCAGTTTTGGGTTTATCTTCGACCCATCCTTTGATCTCGTCAGGTGTATTGTCGATATCTGTCTCGTCCTGCTCAATCCCCATCAGATCGAAATCTAGCTCTATACCAAAATCGTGATCCTCCTTCAAGTTTGGCCTATTGCTTGTCAGGCTAGAATGCCTCAAATCGGGGTACCTAACATAAAATAAAAATGTTTGTCATATATATAAAACATTTCAGCACATAGAAAGATTATATACATTTAGAACCAGAAAGTCACCCCATAGTTCCTCAGCCAATTTTATCTTCTGATATTAATATAGGTAATACTAGAGATAATCAGGATAGATTACTTCCAGTAGCCATAGAAACATATATAAGGCCTTACCAGATTTTAACATCTTGTAACAATTTTAAATTTAAACGTAAACATTTTAAATTTATGACTACAGAATATTTCCAAAGACAGCTTTATAGATTAGCTTACACCAAAATAAGATTCTTTAAGGAACCTTATAAAGAAAATCCTAAAAGAAATAAAAGAATTTTTCCAGTCAAGAAAAATAGTAAAGAATATACAAAATCTTTAAAATATTTTAATAAGATAAGTTCGGCTAGATCTTTTAGTCTAGATCTTATTACTCTAGAAGAGAAAGAAGCCAGTATTCTTAGTAATCCAGTCTTAACAGACAATTTCATTTTACTAGTTTTAGATGATACTCGAGAATTAGAACCACCGCCAAAACCTAATATACTTTAGTCTTAAATAGAGGTAGTTCTCAAATCTTTAGGACAGATTACTAGATCTTAGAACAGACTCCAGTTTTTGTAGGAATTTTCCAGCTAAAGTTCCAGGATGATATTTAGCTTAGACTTTTCAAAAAGAAGATTATTAGAAAAGACTTTTTAACTTTTTTCAAAGTAGCTTTATTAAAGTACCTTTATTAAAGTTAACTTTTTCAAAGTAACTTTATCGAAGGAATTTTATAAAGGCTAACTTTATTAAAGTTATTTTGTCTTTTGTCCAGAAAAATCTATCTTTCAGATCATAATTTAATATTTACCAGTTTACTAGTAATTAATTCAGAAAACTATTCATAATGTTCTAAGATTATTTGCAGATGACAGATTTACCAGGGTTACCGCCGAAAGGCAAAAACCAATCTGCACAAAGCCAGAATTTATACAGCTTTGCACCATCAGCACAAGCATCAGCATCAGTAAGAAGCCAGAATGATAATACCAGCTTTGTACTACATTCATCAGTTACATCCCAGCATAATAAAATTGGTTATGAAACCATTAGGTTTGGTAATCAAACATTATTTTCTTATCCAGCAAACCTATCTTTTACTTTTAAGCCATTAGACCACATTAGTCTTAGTAAAGAACAGAAATGCATTGTGGATAATCTTTGGATTTCCCACGGCAGAGACCAAAAGTATTTTCTTGCATCTTTAAATGCATTAACAAAATTTTTTCAGGATAAAAGTTTTAAATATTATGTCATCACCAGAGGTCATAAATGTGGCATTTTCTATTCTTGGACGGATGTCATTGAACAGACAAAGAATTTCAACCAGCCTAAATATAAAGGATTCAATGATCTTTCCCTTGTTCATTCCTTTGCCAGACAGATCATTGGAGATACTTATTTTGTTAGTCCTTTTCTTTTTCATTATTCAGAACCAGCCTTAGATTTCTCAATTGCCAGAGACATATCTCCTTATCAGCCTATTTTTTGTACTCATTGCAAAAGCATGAATACAAATTTCAAATGTTTAAACCAGAACTGTGAAAGATTGATGACAGAAAAGCAACAACTTATCATTAAAAATTCAGAATTACAGAAACAACTTTCTTTCCTTTCAGCAGAATTAGCCAGATGTAGTAAGACTCCATCAGGAGTACATATGAGTTCAGCATCTTCCTCTCTGAAGAGCACATAGGTTATCACAGAAGCCCAAACATTTGTGAAGGGAAGTAGTGGACCCTTAATCCCATTACCTACTCCACTTCAAACGACAAGTGGTAAAGAGATCTCAAGTCCGTTGATGGGTGTGGCTTTTCCCAAAAGCCAATTTATTGATTATAACAAGATTTATCTTGGTCCTCAAAAGACTATGATAAATCAAGTTAATAATCAAACCAGTTCCAATTCTATTCCAACACCTTTAAATCCAGTTGCAAATGATCAGACTCAGATTAAGACAGAGACAGTTCTTAGTTCCATGACTCCCAGTAAAGCTAAGGAAGTTATTCAGCTTAAAAAACCAGTTCTAGAGCTTAAGAAAGTTTTATCACAGTTACCAGAAAGAAAAAACCTAGTCTCAAAAGAAAACTTGTTCTTGGAAGATCTAGAAGCAAGCTTAGTGAAGAAGACACACACGCAACAGTTAACAACTTTCTTAACCAGCTTGACAGTCTTAGATTCAAGCCACAATAGACTTTGCCAGTCTTCTCTCCACAAGTCGCCAGTAATAAAGAAAAAATAGAAGATTCTCCAGTTCATTCAGACTCTCCAAAAACTCCAGAAATGTCTCCCGAAAGCACTAGTAAAACCAGCCTTGACAGTATTACCAGCCACAACTTGGACACATAGTGCAAGGACATCTTCAGCTCCTAGGCCAGTCATAATGCAATAATGCCAGCAGAATTTTCATCAGCCAGAAAAGAAAGGACATGTCTCAGCAGTCCTATTTTATTCCTTTTCAGACCACGAGGAGAATAATAATACTTCTCACAGAATTATAAGCAGATAAGAATTATCACCTTGGCCAGCTCATTTTGGACGTTTATGTAATTATTAAATAAGTCCAAAATGTAAATAGTTTTAGTCAGGTAAATTATTGTCCTGTAAGAGCATCTTTCAGGTGCGCGTCCTTTTCGGCATGACTTTAGAAAAAAGGTGAAAAGATTAAAGTTGACTATGGGGCCCAATGTGTACCCAACAAGGATATCTTTCAGGCTTGGTTTAATCCGGGAATCCTTGGATACTCTCTGGCTTACCCACTCTCTCTTGTAAACCTTTCCCATTCTTGTAAATTATTTTAGTTTAAATAAAATATTAAGTATTCCAGCATTCTCCATTCAGCTTTGATTTCCCTTCTCCATCGTTGGTAGCTTAAGGGATTTCCCGAAAGGGAAAACCTTTCCAGTAGTTTAATGTATGACTTAACTCCCCACCAAAAATATTTAATTTCTGCATGTATATAGTTTGCATTTTTAGTTTCTTTTATTGTTTTGCATTAGTTTTGTTTAGTTAGTTTAACTGCTGTTTATATGCCTTAGATTATTAGACTAGGATACCTAAAGGACAAATCCTCAATAATGGAGGAATCTAGCTTTTAGCTAAAGTTAAAAGAACTTTAATAAAGTAGTTTTAATAAAGTAACTTTAATAAAGTAGCTTTAACAAAGTGATTTCGACTTTTAGTCTTTGGCAGGAGGCGTGCTTGAGACTTTCTTTGCCTTTTGCTTTTTGCATTTTAGCTTTCTCCTTTTCTTTAAGACAAAAGTCGACACGTGCATGAATGTCTGGTTGAGTGTCCATATCTGGATCATCCGAATCTTCATTATTAAGAATCTTCTACATTTTAGCATCAAACTTTTCTGTCGTCTCATCATCTGTTTCATCTGTATCTGAAGAGACTGAATAATGATGGCTACTTTTGCTGCTTTTGGCTGAAAGCATAAAGATATCATCTCCTTCATTGTCAGAAGTCCATTGATTTTCCAATGCTTTTAGCATTAATTGCTTTATTTCTGCTTTGCTGGTCGTAGGATAATTTTCCTCTAATTGATTTTTTAAATGTTGTAAAGGATTCTTGAGCTTGTCCTGTTTTTCTTGTTCTTTTTGAGCCTTTTTAAGAATCTCACAAAAGATTAATAAGTCCTTTTGTGACGCTTTAACAGTGTCATCTGTGGACCATTTTATCCACCATTTGCAAAGGTATTTCCTTGTGAGAGAGGGAAGACCAAAATTATAATCTTCTTGCATGATTGAACTAAATTTCCATGTCCAGATCCAAGGTAGACTGTAGTTCATGAAAAATTTGAATAGAGGGAGGCCTTTTGATACCTTAGCATCTTTAAGATGCGGATGAATACTTTTATATTCAAGGTAAACATTATTAATGTCTGTAGGTAATATTACTGCTTTTGGGCCAAATCTGTGCCACCAATGGATAAACCAATTTGGTAGTTCACTTTTAGCGAACTCAGGGGATATTCTAAAGAACCAGGTATGCTTCTTTTGAGGATTCTCATAATAGAAGCAAAAATACCAAGCATCTTTATAATCCCAATAATTGAAATCCATATTAGGATAACCAAGCATTTTTCTCGCCCTATTAGGATCGAGTCCCCAATCGCAGGGAAGAAGCATCTTTTTAAAATATACTTTAGAGAAAGAGAAAGGAGCAATTTTATTTTTTTCTCCTCTCGTAAAGTGTTCAAAATCAACTGAGCTAGTTTCTATTAGAATCTGCTCATAATATTTTTGAAAATTATTTGATCCTTTTAAAGGATAAAATACTATTGGATCTAGATATCTAGAAGCCAAATGGTCAAGGTCTTTTAACCACTTGATATCACAGTTTTCAACTGTTAGTATTAAATCAAAAATTTCTTTTTCATGGATATTATCCACCTCTTCCTTTTGCAAAATGTCTTTCATGGAAACTGAGGTATTACCTGTTTCCTTTGAGGGATTTCCTGTATAGGATCCCAGGAGTTGAGTATATTTACCTCTCCTTCGAGATGAAGATCCACCTCTTTTAGAGATGGTTTGCCCTGCAAGAATTCACGGGTTAGGTAATCAGGAAGGGAATTTAATTTTCCTTTAATATATTCAATTTTGAAATCAAAGATGGCCAAAAGAGATTGCCATCTGGCAAACTATTGTTTTGCCACGATGTTTTTAACATCTTTTTCCAAAACTTCTTTAATAGCAGAACAATCTATTCTAAGAATAAATTCTTGATTTAATAAATCATCTTGAAATTTAAATATGCATTTAATAACAGAAAGCATTTCTTTTTTAATAGTAGAATAGTTACTTTGAGTAACATTCCAATGTCCTGAAGTATAACTTACCAACTGCTCTTTTCCTGTTTGGGGATTCAATTGTTTAAGAATACCACCATAGCCAAGATTAGAAGCATCTGTCTCAACGATTTTTAACCAATTTGGATTTGCTAAACATAAGCAAGGAATAGATTTAACTTTAAGTTTAATCTTCTTAATAGCTTCAGTGTGCTTATCGTTCCATGGAGGAGGCTGTTTACGAAGACGACCATATAAGAGCTGAGCATCTTTTGCAAGATCTTTATAAAAGTCTGCAATATACTGTAAATTTCTCAAAAATCTTTGAAGCATATTTGTGTCTTTAATAGTATCCGGGAAATTTTCAGCAAAAGTAATAGATCTATTAATGGGAATAATAGTTCCTTGGGAAATATTATGACCCAAAAATTGAATATTTGTTTGAAACAAATTCATCTTTTTGGCTGATAATGCCAATCCATTTCTTTTTACAACATTTATAAAAGTATGTAAATGCTTAAAATGTTGATCAATGTCTTTAGAAAAGACCAAGATATCATCAATATAGACGATGATAAAAGTGGAATAAGGATAGAAAATACCATTAATAATTTTCTGAAATTCAGAAAGAGCGTTTTGTAAACCAAATGCCATGACAGTCCATTCATATTGGCCAAAAGGAACAGTAAAAGCAGTTTTATATCTGTCCTTTGGATCAATTTGAATCTGCCAATATCCTGATTTTAAATTAAATTTTGAGAATATTTTTGCCTCAAATAATCTTTTCAACAAATCCTTTTTATTAGGAATATGATATCTTATCCATTTAAGGACCTTGTTGAGGGGCTTATAATTAATCACCATTCTTGGTGTGCCGCGCTCAATTTCAGAATGTTTATTAACATAAAATGCATAACAACTCCATGGGGAGGAACTCTTTTGTATTAAACCTTTTTGTAATAAAGAATCAATTTTTATTTTGCAATACTCAAGAGTTTCTCGATCCATTTGAGAAGGTCTAGCTTTAGTAGGAATTTTATCCTCAGAGAAATTTTCCATATAAGGAAGTTTTACCATATGCTTTTTTTTACCCCAAAAAGCATTAGGAAATTCGTTACAGATATTATCTGTAATTTCTTTTTCAATTTTTTGAATTTTTTCCTGTATTACAGGAGCTTTAAGCTTCTCTTTAATAGTACAAGAGGAAACTTCTTGTTTTAAGAAATTCAATTGTTTTTCTTTAAAAATTAAATGAGTTTTTAACTCATCTAAATCTTTTGTAACAGGAGAAGAAATGAACTTAAATATTATAGATTGTCCATTTAAGGTAGTTTTTATTCCCGTAGAATTAATTCTTTCTATGGGTTGAATCATATTTAGGAAGGGAGTTCCTAATATGACAAATTGAGCAAGGTTTTTAACCAGTATGAAGGATGTTTTTAAACATATTCCTTGATTACAAATATGAACATTATTAAGTTTATATTTGATGTTTATTTTAGAACCATCAGCAGTACTTAAACTTTGTTTAGTTTTTTCAAAATACTTAGTGGGTATTACCCCTTCTTTGATACAATTCATATCAGCACCACTATCAACAAGAGCAATAGTGTTGACAATAAAGTCTTCAGCTATAACTAAAGTAATTTGAACATACCATTTTTGAAATGTGATTTGCTCCATTAGCATTAAATAATCAAGATTATTTTCTTGTGTTGGAGGGGAATCAATAGGAATTTCCTTTTCTTTTCCTTTAGTAAATCTTGCCAAAGTTAGACTTTCAACAAATTCAAGCCTATCTTTAAGATTACTAATTTCTTTCTTTTGGTTATTAACCTCTTCTTTTAAATCTTTGAGAGTAATTTCTTTCTCAGGTTCAGAAGTAATTCTATTAAATACTTCTTGTAGAGTATAAGTTGTATAGATTTTAGGTTTTTTAACCTCTTCAACTTGTTCTTTTGTTTGATTCAAATATTTTTCTATTAGATTTCTCTTTTCAACAGGGTCTTTTATCTGGTCTATTATGTCCAGTATAAAAGTTTCATATTTGTTTAAAACATTTAAGTTTAAACCATTCATTTGAATGATAGATTTGTATAGCAAACATATCATTTGTAGAGCTATAAGCAGAATTAATAGACATGTCTGAATTATTAGAATCTAGTAATAAATTATAAATTTGTTGTTTGATATTATCATCTAATTCAAGAGCATCAATCTTCTTTTTTGTTTTACACTTATTAGCGTAATGACCCATTTGGCCGCATTTATGACATTTAATGTCTTTTAAACTTTTCTTTTGTCCTTTTTTAAAGGATCTAAAAGACTTTTTCCTAGAATTATAATATTCTTCAGGAGGTCTTTTTCTTTTACGCTTAGATTTTTTGCTATAAGCTTTTTTCCTATGAGGATTCTTCCTTTGAGGAAGGGTGGCAAGAGGGTAACTAAACTGATGACAAAATTCACCAATTTCTTTTATATCAGAAAGTCCTTGCTTTTTAAGCTGAGCTTTGAGATTCAAGTCATTGCATAAGGTTAAGCCTTTAGCAATACTTTCACTTATTAATTCACCAAAGGTGTAATTTTTATATGGTATAGCTAAACCACCATTCTTATTTCTAAGTCTAGTTCTGACTTTTTCTACAAATAAAGCAGGTAATCTAGAGATAAATTTCTCTTTCCAGCAGGTAGAATTACCATCTGATCTCATCACAACTTTAGATAAGAATACATCTTTATACCACCTAAAGTGGGTGAGTGTAGGACATTTTAAATTTATTAATAATTCTTTGCTCCTATCCATATTAGAAAGAGCATGACCAACGAAATGTTTTACAATTATGTGAATAAGTGTATAAACACTATCTTCAGTTATTTCTTGTTTAATCATGGATGTATGAGGATCTGTCATATTAATAGTTTTTATGGCATTTTCAATGTCATATCTTTGAGCAGGGGTAAGGATATTATCCCACCATCCATTAATTTGACCAGTAAAGCCAGAAGTGATAAAATTAGTCACTTGTCTATTAGAATTTCTATTAGCTTTACAGACAGTAACATACATAAGCATTTTATGCAAAACAGTAAATATAGCATGTTCAGAAAGACCGTCTATATTCCATTCATAAATGTTATCAGCAGTATAATGAGCTCTGTCGACATTTATAAAATTTTCTTCAAACAGAATATCCATAGGAGTAGGTCTAGGGTAATAGTACCTACCATAAGGAACTCTATTCTTATAACTTTTAGTGTCAAAATCGATCTTATTAAGACCAAAGGAATTTTGTAAGATATTAGCTGGTAGAAGATTAACTTCTTCACCAAGCTTAGTAAAATGATCAAAAATTTTATCTAAATGACCATATTCAGATTCAGAGTCAGAGGTGTCTTTATTAATGACAGAAAGTTGTTTTGAAGAAGAAGGGGTATCCTTTATCTTCAAATTTGTTAATTGGTCAACTAATTTTTGAAGAAATTCTTCATCCCTTTCAGGGGTTAAGTTGAACTTAATATTATCAGGAGGGAGTTTTATAATAACCGGATCAATTCCTTTTAAAGGAAGAGACTGAGACTTAACAGAATTTCTGTTGTCATTGATGTTATCAACTTTAACTTCAATCCTAGTCAATTGTTGACTAGTCGTCTGAAGACAAACATTTGAATAGTTATTTTGTCTCATAACCTTATTAAGATCAGTCCTATCATCAATTGAAATAGGATCTGCAAAAGCATTTGCAGCAATTATATTTCCTGCAGAATTTTTTAAAATAAAAGGAGTTTCAGTAGGAGGATGGAGTGATCTAATCTTTTTTCCATCAACTGTCTCCCAAGTTTTATAAAAACTTTCAATCATACCAATCTCTTTGTCTTTAAGACTTTTATTGGTGAAAAACCAATCTATGAAAGGAATAATGACTTTATTTGTTTCCAAATAAGTATAAAATTCTTCCTTAAATAAAGTCAATTCTTGTTTAGAATAGGTTTTAAAATACCAATCTCGAAAAATTTTATTTTTCTCCGCTTGAAAATCATCATTTATAGCTTTTCTATTAATGACAAATTTAGGCTCATTGTTATTAACTAGTTTAATCACATTGATTGAAAAACCAAGTTCTAAGGAGAAGGTGATCCAATCCTAACAGATTTTGATTTATAAATGTGACGCCCCCAAATCCGGGTCACCCGAACCGCGGACCTGGTTCGTCACTATCTCATACCTGCATCAACTATTGATAACTTACAGCGGAAATAAAGGAATATTCATATTGATATAACACAAATAATCCTGTCCCAAGTCTCGAAACCAAAACTTCTACAACGTAGCTTAATACATAAGGGTAATTAAGTCTTAATACATCACAAAAGTCAACGAGTCTTAATACATAATCAAAATGGTGATCTTAATGGTACAAAGCTAATCCGTAGCTTTGCCTTTATCCTTCCCAGAACTTTCACCACGAGCTCCACTAACTGAAATATTTTAAGGAAAGCAAGGGTGAGCAACAAATTTGCTCAGCAAGTATAATAACAATAATCGTGAATCATCAAATGAATACTTTATAGCTTACAAGAATCAAGAGAATAAAAGATAGCTCAAGAATCTGCATAATCTCAACGAATGACCTCATTAACACAATTGTAGGGCCTCTAAGGACCGAATGATTTCAATGTTTCCAAATGGAGGAAATATTCTATACTGAGTGGTCATCTTGACACTGAACTTTTACTAGAATCGCCAGAAAATTCATCCGATAATCCAACATACTAATACAATAGGTGATCAGCCTAATGTACCCGGTGTTATGCATAACCCCTTTAACATACTGTTCGCGCGCGTGTCGGTCTCCCGACATACATACTGTTTCCCCTGCTAAGAGGGTTGTTCATCTCAGCTTTACATAGGAATCCCAACCAAACAATTTGATTGGATAGCTTTACTTAACAACAATGATGATTAAACATACGTCTAGCCGAAACAAGTGGAGTAAACTATTTCCTTAAACAGTTCATAAATGAAGAACTAAACGTCTCACAGTCCAACAACAGATAATGAATTCAAATATACAAGCAGTGAATATCAATAATTTATCTTTGATGTGGAGTAATTGACAAAAATTAGTCCACCAAAATAATTGAAGGTAATAACTCGATTTGAGTCATGAAACTTGCAACAATATACCTGTTTGCACGAAATAAAAGTAGTGCATAAGGTTTAGAAACTTGCCCAACACAAGGGTTAGACAAGGGTTAAAGAAGAACTTGCCTGAAGCGCTGCTACAATATTACAACACACGCTTCTTAATATCCTACACATGTAAATATATATTCACATAACAATTAGTCACATAAAGACTAGGTTCAAAACAGACGTTGCATCATTAAAACACGTTGATTGCCCTACGACTACCCAGTCGGGGCCCCCGGGAAACCAAGCCTAAATTGCAATTAGATTATTCAATTTCCGCCTTAAAACAATACCAATCTGGTTGACATTTGAGAAATAATTAAGCATTTAGGGTTTAACAGATAATGCTTAGTTAACCTGTCTAATCATTTAATTCCAAGGAAAAATATAAGTGTTGGACCCATTGAAAAGGTTTCATTAGGTGAGACCCGACTTGACCCGCCTGACCGACCAATCCTGGCCCAAACACGGAGCAGGCGCTGCGGCGCCGAGCCCAAGCACTGGACCTCACGCTGCGGCGTGAGTCCCGTGTCTTCTCCATGACCGGGCTTCACGCTGCGGCGTGAGCCTTAAAGCTTGGGCCTCACGCTGCGGCGCGAGTCCCGGTTTTTCCCCACTTGCCCCTCGCTGCAGCGTGAGCTGCAGGGCATATGGGTGGCGCTGCGGCGCCATTCTGCAGTAGCCGGATTCTGGGTTTGTTTCCAGAACGCGACTCCGACCTCCGGCCACTCCAACCTCCATAGCTCCTTCAATACACAAGCAAATTGGTCCATTCCGGACTCTATGGACTCCTGGCTCATGGGGCTACAACATATCAAAAATGCAGAGCTACCCATTAACATTAACATGGTCAAATCTAAAGCCAAAGTGTAAAGTTCATACTCTATTCTTTGAGTTCTTGACAAGTTTTACGAAAATCATTCCTACGAACTCGTTTTAACTCCTTTTTACTCCATTCCAATTAGGTTAGCTTCGTAACCCATGGAACTACAACACCATAGCAACAAATAAAATTAACAAACACGAAATCTAGCATTTATAGTCCTCTAAAAAGTCCAAATGTCCAAAAGTCCATTGTTCTTCATGTTCTTCATCCTCCTTAAGCATAGGTACGGATTTCTTCTATTTTTGTTCCACTTTGATGTTATTAATGGCTTCTATAGTCTCTTAACAACATATATAAACATCTAGAACAAGCAAAAACATCCAGAATCGCTAGGAAACCAATCCACAAGCTCAAGAGCTCAAAAACTAAGAAAACTTGAAAATCTTTACAAGAAATCGAATGGAATGGATTTTGTTGGTGTTTACCTCTGTAAATCCTTCCTAGATGATTTAGAAGCTTGCTAGGCTTGCTTGGCTCGAGTTCTTCTTGCTTGGACTCTCTTCTTCTTCCACTCGTGCCTTCTTCTTCCTCCTTCCTTTTTCCGGCGAGTCTTCTTCTTTTCCGGCGACTTTTCCGGCGGCCTTCTCCTTCTTTCTTCTTCCTCTTTGCAGCTCTCTCTCACTCTCTATTTCTCCCTCTCTCTCTCTCTATAAGCTGATGGTTTAGGGAAGGAATGAGAGTTTGAATGATTTGGGAGAGTAGATGAGTGAATTTAGGAGAAGTGGAAGAAAAAATGAAAATGGGGTTGGTTGCTCAAGGAGCTTGCCGGCAACCTCCCCCCTTGCTCAATTTTGATTGGTCCAAATGTGGGGGTTGGTTCCCTCTTGGAGTAACAAGCCAAAATAAATACCCAAATACACAAAAATATATCCGAAAACTCCCACTTTTGTACCAAAACCGGTAAATAACTCTACCCAAAATTAAACTGGGTACTCCCATAAATTATTGGGACATATAAAAATAATTATTACGGGGTTTGCCCATTTATTCGGAACAGCCTTATCATATGTTTCGAATACCGAATAAAACACGAACGGCTCAAAACGAAAATCCGACACTTGGAAAAATTATTCGTACGGATATACATATTTATGAAATTTATTAAAGACGAAAAAGACGCAAAAATATTATGGCGTGAATAGCGCCTCGATAAGCGTGCCCCGTGAATAGTGAATTTGCGATTTTTCGCGAAGTCAAAGTATTCACCCTAACGGCACTACAACACATAAAATTTAATACAAGCACACATATTAGGTTATCACACAACCTTTAAGCACATAACACATAATAATATACATAAAAATAAAAATTCATTTCATTCATACATAAATTCGGGTTACAAGGGAATTAAAATTCTCGATCGTTACAATAAATCCCATGTATAAAAACTATATACATGCAGAAATTTAGTTAGTTCTTAGTATCAGAGCCATGAACAGATAATCTAGGGGAAGATGATCATATAATCGTAGGAAGGTTACATGATTAGTTATAATCTATTAAGATTAATGCAGGAGGTTTATTATAATCTATTGAGGGTTATGCAGGAGGTTTATTACTGTTGAGGGCTCTACATGGGTGATCGTGTTAGTCTGTTTTGTTTTACCGTTGTCTAGTAGGTCGACATCCAAGTCGCGTTTTTGGGTGGAACATTGTTGCCGTAAGCCGTGAATTAGGCGTGGGCGTTGTCTCGTTCTGTATTCCCTTTGTAAATCATTGACAGTCGAGTTAGATTGATAGTGGACCATTATAGATTTGATATGAACACCTAATGCTAAGTCGTGCCAGGTTGTAGTTTATCATGATGCTAAGTCGTGCCAGGTTGTAATTTATCATGATGCTAGGTCGTAAGAGGTTATAATTTATCTTCAGGATTAAACATGTTAGATTCTTTATCTAGGCAATCTTTCTGATTATTGAAAGTCTTTCTTAATATTTTGGCCCTAATACCTTTGTTGTCATAATACCATTCTCAAAAAAAAGTGTAAAAATTATAAAAAATAAAAATATTAAAAAATAAAATATTCATAAAAATGGGGAATTTTAGGTCATAACTTAGCTACGTCTAGGATTGGTAAGTACCGAGTAGGGATTAGCTTATCCGAAGTTAAAAGCCTTTTAATTCATTAAAGCACAATCACTAAAGAATGTTTCCAACTTATAAAGAACTTAGGAATCTTATAGATTACTACCGGCTAAGAATTACACAGATTAAGCAAGATAAAACCGAAAGCTTAATAGATATGGCCATAAATGGATGTAGTAGAGACACCACGATAACCATAGAAAAACTCTATGATAGGAAAATAGACAGAAAACAACAAACGATTAACAGTCTTGAAGAAAAATTAGCCAGTTTAAGTATATAGTGGAATAAGTATAATGGATACTCAGATAATATCTACTCACGCCAGGAAAAAAGAATTACCATCTATAGCTAGTCTCCAGAAAGATATAAAAAAGAATAAGCAGCAGATTAAAGAACTAAAAGAAATTAGAAAAACCAGATTAAATAGCTATAAAAAATTAGGAATAAATATAACTCCAGGTATAAATGCTTTTGAAAGTCAGAATAGTAGCCAATTGGCAAATGAGTTAGTTAATTCAGGATATTGCAGATAGACAACACTAACAGTAATAGTATGAGTTACCCAGCTTTACATCAGATAAAAGCGTTGATAAGACATCGTAGAGAAATTATCTAGCATGCAGAACAGCTTAAATTAGATAACATAGTTTACTGTAAAATACCAGGTAAAAAATAGTATACGAGAATAGAAAAATATTATAACCACCAGATAGAATCCTACTGTAATAAAAGAATAGCAGAAGAACAAGAAAAAATTAAACAGTTTGAAAGATTATTAAGTGTCTAAATGAGATCTAGGTTTACTAAAATTGCTTACGAATTTATAGCACAAGATTTACATAATAGCAACATACAGATAAAAGAACTTACAGAACTTTTACAGAAAACATTAAAATACATAAGCACATTAGCAGAAGATAAAACATAATTATTTAATCAAGCATTCGATCTAATTAGGAAAATAGAAATACTATTAGACAGAGAGAAAATAGAAAATTACTACCTTAGAGAATACCTAAGTAATTGTATAAGTTAGAATTATGAAATATATTAAGTTTTATGTTGAGAGATTAAGCATTAGCAACAGAAGTGTAAAACAGCTTATAGCATCTTTACAGGAGTTAACAGTGGTGTTAAAAAATTTATTAGCATTTGTTAAAAACTTACCAGAAGATAAGAAAGAAAGCTTTAATTTCTATTTATATTGTGAAGCCTTAGATGTAGTTAGACAGTTTGAAGAAAGGTTAGAAAAAGACATAAAAGTAAACCAGAAATTTAAGAGATATATAAATAATTATATATGTTAAGATGACTATGACAAAAACTAAAAGATTAGTAAAAGAATTTAAGATATTAAAAGATTGTTTAAAAGAATATACAGAGACAGTAGACAAATATGACAAACAATTAGAAAAGTTATACAAATATAAGAATAACTTTAATTGGAAGAGATTTCACAGAATAATTAAAATAATTTTCAACTATGAAAATACAATAATAATAATAATAAAAGTAGAAATAGAACAGTGTAAAATAAGACTAGGAGAACATATTTGCTAGATTTTAATTATGAGTCTTGTACCCTACGTAGTAGTAAGGTATTCTAAAGAATTAAAAAGACATAGTAGAGAATATAAAACAATATAAATAGAAAGTTATAAATCTAAAAGAAGCTTTAAGCCAGAACCTTATAAGTTATGAAGATTATCTAGAACAGCGAACAGATTTAATTACAGAACAATGGGATATAGACAGATATAGTAGGAATTCTGCCAATAGATATACTAAGTTATTAAGTACATTAACTATATAATCACCAGAATCATAAAATGTTAATTTAAGATTTACCTACAGAAAAAGAATTAATAGCATTAGAACAAAAAATTATTAATTACTACAAACAGAAAGTAGGAAATCCAGCAGACATAAAAATAGACAGATATAATATACTTAAAAGTTATTTAGCAGTAAATAATTATAATACAGAAAAAATAATAATTATTAATAGATCTTTATTATATCATCCAGATACTTTAAAACAAGATTGTTTACAGTTAATTAAAGAAGGTTTATTAGAACCATACCAGTACCTAGAAGTAACACTAGACAAGAAATTAGTATTAAAAATAGATAAAAAATTATTTAATGCTTACCAACAGGTAGAAGTAAGAAAGGTAAAAGAAGAAGAATCTAAACAAACAAATAATATAGCAGAAAAATTATCAGAATCAGATTTATTAGAATTTGTAGATAAATATTTCGTAGAAAATACTAAAGAAGAAGAAGAAAAACCAAAAACAACTCTAGTTGATGAAACAGATAATTTAGATAAACAGAAAGATGAGGTTTCTCCAGAAAAGAACCTTAGAAATTTACAGGTAATCCAACCTCAAGAATTAACCAGAAAATAGTTAACCAATAGTATTTCATTAGAGAATTTTACTAGAATTTTATGGAAAACTTTTAATTTTATTAGCAAGAACATAAAACCAATTTATACAGAATCTTTAGGATTAAATCCAGTACAACAGTTATACTTTATAAAGAATTTCAGCTTTCATACTAGTTTAGATAATAGTATGTATTCATGGTTAGACCAGCTCCGTACTGTTACAGATATAGAAATTCAACCATCCTTGGTAATAGTTTGTGAACATTTACAATTATTAGATCATAATAATAGTCTAATAAGTTCAGAAAGAAGATTAAAATAGGTAAATGTATCTAAGTATATATTTAATTTAATTACAAATTATAAAATTTTAAAAAAGAATTTAATAGATTCCCAACAAGCATGAAACCAGGTAAACATATCTAAGAAAGATTATACACATTTAGAACTAGAAAATCATTCCATAGATCAGCCAATATTATCTTATAATATTAATATAGGTGATATTAGACATAATCAGGATAGATTAGTTCCAGTAACCATAGAAGCATGTATAAGGCCTTACTAAATTTTAACAGCTTGTAACAATTTTAAATTTAAACGTAAACATTTTAAATTTATAACTAATCATGCAACCTTCCTATGATTATATGATCATCTTCCCCTAGATTATCAGTTCATGGCTCTGATACCAAGAAGGGCAAGAACAACTGTGGAGTGATCTAATCTTTTTTTCATCAACTGTCTCCCAATTCACAGATTCATTATTAGGAGTCGTACAAACCAGTTTATGTAACGGTCCAGTTTATTTTAACTGTTATCCAAACTTTGAAGTTTCATTAACTGATAAACATCTTCTCGATGTCTTAACCTCAAAGTTCCTCACACTACACAAACGAATGTTCAAATGCAAGCAATAATTAAAACTTGACATCACATCAATTACTTCATTTACAACCCACCATGTGTGTGTGTGTTCGACATATTAATCCAGTCATAGATAAAACCACTCAGCAATTACAAGGCTCACAGAAATATACTTTAATTTAATTTTCTCTATAACTCAGATATCCCTTATTCCGAAAATCTTTCTTTATTATTATTATTTTTTCAGAACGAGTGCGTTTTACACTCCATCTCATTCTCCTTTTTTTTGTAACTTGACTTGTGTAATGTTAATCTTTATTAAGCTTTTCAAAGTTACCCATGTAGCAAACTTTCAACCAACAACTCCCAAATCAGTTGACTTTAGGGCGCTTGGTGTAGAGACACCCCTAAGGCTTACTTGTTCTAATAACAGAGGTCACAAAGACAACTAGTCAAGTTTTTTTTTTTTTGAATAAACATAACTTCCGAAATAATAGATAAACTGAGCTATAGCAATTTTTCTTATCTTTCCTACACCTTGCATTCATTAAGTTCAATGAAACCCATAACCAGATCAGCATACCGACATGTGCAATTTAAACTCATGGATTTTCTACAAAGCAACTGACAATATTCAAGACCTAATTACACTTGCATTATCCCGTTCATCCAAATTATTACTCAATTCGCTATTTCTTATCATTGGCCATCAAAAGATTTCATGTTATATTATGCTCGAGTTTTCCTACATGCAAAGTATAAAACACCAATTCATGCAAAACTATTAATAAAAAAGACTGAATGTAAACTAGATGCAAACATACCCTAGATGAATGAATATTCTACTATGCACACTACTAAACACAGAAACAATGAAACCACTCCCAAACTTAAACATAGCAATATCTTCATACGAAAGTAAAGAAATTAGAAACTGAGGACTCCCCTAATGTGGTCAATCATCGTGATCGACCTCCTCATCTTGATCCTTTTCTTGATCGGAGGGTGGAAAAACATGCAAAGTGGGGGCAACAGGAAACCGGTTCGGGTCCACTGTGAAAGTAATATGCACACAAGCCAATCATATTTGATATAATGTAGCGTGTACTTTGTAATCTTATTCGTTTGTTAAAGGCATTTAACTTTAGTTACATGGTGTTGTTATATTAAATGTGATAAACCCATAGTTTTGAGCAATGCTTTTAGAATCATGATGGTGATCATGCTAATGAGATCTAAATTCTAGATAGCTCACAAACTAAAATTATTCCTAATCAATGGATTACTAAAAAGGGGATTAGTGAATCCGGATAGATTAGTACATACGTTGCTTGCTCTTAGGAAGAGGATGATTGATCTCATAATCATTTGTGTGGAGACACTAAAGCAAGTATGTAGGTGCTTATTAAAGAATAAGTTCACTGAACGTGGCTCGCTAAGGAATACCTAATGGAGTTTTACTCGCCTATCAATAGGAATTCCTCTAGTGATAGTAGTACAAGTGATCCTTGGACTTGAGATCATCATAGTATCTTGTGTATGATGAGTTATACTTTGACATGTCCCTTAAGACCTTTAGGGTATATTAAAGGGTATGATTGGGTATAATAAGTTGTACATGGAGATAGGTGAATGATCAACAAAGAATCTACCACTTCTAGTAAAAGGAGAGAATGTCCTATGTGATTCGATAAATGACGACTCAGAAGTCTTTGGCCAAAGCAAAATGAAATTAGGAAGAAGTTTCTAATTTGCATTATCAGAGTTGTTCATTGGAGAATCGAAATGCATATAATTAATTAAAATGAGACTTGACAGTCATTCTATGTCTTATATTTAATTGGGACATTGTATGGTAGAAGGATTGAATTGTACGGTAACTATGCACTGAAAGGTTCTTTTGTGATTAATGTTGAAATCTATATTATCTAGAAAGTCGTTGATCGCTAAGGGGGCTTACCCTTATTGTAGAATAAATATTATTTATTTAAATAAATTAAATAGTTTAATTTATTTATTTAAATAAGATTAGAATTATTCTAATTGATTTATTCACAACCGGTTTAATATGGAGAACCTAAAGGGTCACACTGCAAAAGGAAAATATTTTTTTAAGAAGTAAATGACATAATTGTAATAATAAGTTAAGTGTATTTAATTTAATCTATTGAGATAGAATAAATTAAATAGCTTAATATTTATTATTTAATATTTTGGAAATATTAAATATAAATTAATAAGAGGAGTCTTATTATTATTACCATTACTATTATTTAATTCCTAATAGGGATTGTGAATTAATTAATAAAAGTACTCTCTCATACATTCCTAATTGGATTAGGAGTATAATTAATTAAAGGAGTTTAATTAGAATATAAACTTTAATCCTAAATAGTTTAAGGAAGGGTTTTCCTACATCTATAAATAAGAGATGTTTTATCATAGATTATGGTTACACACTCTTCCATAAGAATTGAAGAGAGAGAGAGAGTACTTGCAATTTCTATTGAGATAGAAACTAGGGTTTTGCCAATACCCATCTTCTTAAACAACTGTTATTCTTGGTGGATCACCTCTAGAGGCTAAACACTTGGGTGACTAACGTTGATCAAATGAAGGAATTTAATCGGTGGAATTCAAGGAGAACGCGAAGGAATTGGAGGTGAACTTGTACCTGAGAAAGCTTTGATTCACGAGGGTATAATTCTATATCTCTATCTCTTTCATTTAATTGATAATTGATCACAAGGATGATCATGGTGATGGTTTGTATGAAAAATTTTAAAATCCGTTTTATTGTGCTTCCGCACTATTTATGTAATTTGATTGCATGTTCGCGCTATATACAAACCTAACAGTGGTATCAAAGCCTAATCTTGTGCTAATTATCGATTATGATGATTCCATATATGTATAGGTATGCGATTGGATCAATTTTCTGGGCAAAGAAAAAAAATTTTGAACACTGCTACGCATCGCGGCCGCGCCGCTTCCAGTTCATTCTGGAGCGCAGCCGCGCCCGAACTCAGAAATCGTTTCTGGGGTTGCAGCGCGGTCGCGCCGCTCTTAGTTCATTTTGGAGCGCGGTCGCGCTGGTCGGCAGATTTTGAAAATTTTTTATTTTGATTTTATTTATTTTCAATTAAGATAAAAGGTTTATTTTGAATTGGAATATAATTAAAATTTAAATTTTTATTTGAACTTGGAATTGGATTCTACGTTAGCTAGAATAAAGAAGTTTATTCACATATGGAATAGGATTCCATGTTTCCTTAAAAATAAAGATGTTTATTTTGATAAGGAATATGATTTAACATATTTTATTTTTTCAAGCAATTTTAAGTTAAAATAAAGGAGTTTGTTTTGAATTTGAAATTGGTTTCCATGTTAATTAAAATAAAGGAGTTTATTTTGATTTGAAATTTGATTAAAAATAAAGGAGTTTATTTTTATTCAAAATTGGATAAAATAAAATAAAGTAGTTTATTATAATTTAAATTTTGATTAGAATAAAGGAGTTTATTTTTATTTCAAAAATTGGATTTCTAGTAAACTTTTAATTACCCATTAAATGATATCAATGCATATATGGAATGGTTTTATTATTCATGAGATGAATATTATTTATTGATACATATGGAGATATGTATGATAATAAATAGGGATTGATTATGGACTACTGACCAATGTGTGATTGGATTTATTTTAGTGGATGCTTGAATGAATGGGTTTTTATAAATGGGGTCTGCGTACCTCGTCTTCTCTAGTTTTTCTTGATGTAAATTTTATCTTCCTCCTATATACCTCCCCTTGACTGCTGATCAATGTTTCTATTTATTGTAAATAGTTTATGTAATAGGTTTAGTTAGAATTACTTGAAGAATTGGAGACAAAGGAGTAAGGAGCCCGGGTTTAAATGTAATAGTTATATTTAAATTTTGTTCTTGCACCCTAGGTTTGACCTTTTGGTTCACTTGGTGGCTCTAGTGAACCAAACTAGAATGAAAGTCCATAATCAATCCGGGTAGAATATAGTATTCTATATGTGCATGATTACTATATATATATATATATATATTATATTATTCAACATGCTTCGCATGTTAAATAATATGATACGTATTTTATATATAAAGAAATTAGAAACTGAGGACTCCCCTAATGTGGTCAATCGTCGTGATCGACCTCCTCATCTTGATCCTTTTCTTGATCGGAGGGTGGAAAAACATGCAAAGTGGGGGCAACAGGAAACCGGTTCGGGTCCACTGTGAAAGTAATATGCACACAAGCTAATCATATTTGATATAATGTAGCGTGTACTTTGTAATCTTATTCGTTTGTTAAAGGCATTTAACTTTAGTTACATGGTGTTGTTATATTAAATGTGATAAACCCATAGTTTTGAGCAATGCTTTTAGAATCATGATGGTGATCATGCTAATGAGATCTAAATTCTAGATAGCTCACAAACTAAAATCATTCCTAATCAATGGATTACTAAAAAGGGGATTAGTGAATCCGGATAGATTAGTACATACGTTGCTTGCTCTTATGAAGAGGATGATTGATCTCATAATCATTTGTGTGGAGACACTAAAGCAAGTATGTAGGTGCTTATTAAAGAATAAGTTCACTGAACGTGGCTCGCTAAGGAATACCTAATGGAGTTTTACTCGCCTATCAATAGGAATTCCTCTAGTGATAGTAGTACAAGTGATCCTTGGACTTGAGATCATCATAGTATCTTGTGTATGATGAGTTATACTTTGACATGTCCCTTAAGACCTTTAGGGTATATTAAAGGGTATGATTGGGTATAATAAGTTGTACATGGAGATAGGTGAATGATCAACAAAGAATCTACCACTTCTAGTAAAAGGAGAGAATGTCCTATGTGATTCGATAAATGACGACTCAGAAGTCTTTGGCCAAAGCAAAATGAAATTAGGAAGAAGTTTCTAATTTGCATTATCAGAGTTGTTCATTGGAGAATCGAAATGCATATAATTAATTAAAATGAGACTTGACAGTCATTCTATGTCTTATATTTAATTGGGACATTGTATGGTAGAAGGATTGAATTGTACGGTAACTATGCACTGAAAGGTTCTTTTGTGATTAATGTTGAAATCTATATTATCTAGAAAGTCGTTGATCGCTAAGGGGGCTTACCCTTATTGTAGAATAAATATTATTTATTTAAATAAATTAAATAGTTTAATTTATTTATTTAAATAAGATTAGAATTATTCTAATTGATTTATTCACAACCGGTTTAATATGGAGAACCTAAAGGGTCACACCGCAAAAGGAAAATATTTGTTTAAGAAGTAAATGACATAATTGTAATAATAAGTTAAGTGTATTTAATTTAATCTATGGAGATAGAATAAATTAAATAGCTTAATATTTATTATTTAATATTTTGGAAATATTAAATATAAATTAATAAGAGGAGTCTTATTATTATTACCATTACTATTATTTAATTCCTAATAGGGATTGTGAATTAATTAATAGAAGTACTCTCTCATACATTCCTAATTGGATTAGGAGTATAATTAATTAAAGGAGTTTAATTAGAATATAAACTTTAATCCTAAATAGTTTAAGGAAGGGTTTTCCTACATCTATAAATAAGAGATGTTTTATCATAGATTATGGTTACACACTCTTCCATAAGAATTGAAGAGAGAGAGAGTACTTGCAATTTCTATAGAGATAGAAACTAGGGTTTTGCCAATACCCATCTTCTTAAACAACTATTATTCTTGGTGGATCACCTCTAGAGGCTAAACACTTGGGTGACTAACGTTGATCAAATGAAGGAATTTAATCGGTGGAATTCAAGGAGAACGCGAAGGAATTGGAGGTGAACTTGTACCTGAGAAAGCTTTGATTCACGAGGGTATAATTCTATATCTCTATCTATTTCATTTAATTGATAATTGATCACAAGGATGATCATGGTGATGATTTGTATGAAAAATTTTAAAATCCGTTTTATTGTGCTTCCGCACTATTTATGTAATTTGATTGCATGTTCGCGCTATATACAAACCTAACAGTGGTATCAAAGCCTAATCTTGTGCTAATTATCGATTATGATGATTCCATATATGTATGAGTATGCGATTGGATCAATTTTCTAGGCAAAGAAAAAAAAATTTGAACACTGCTACGCATCGCGGCCGCGCCGCTTCCAGTTCATTCTGGAGCGCAGCCGCGCCCGAACTCAGAAATCGTTTCTGGGGTTGCAGCGCGGTCGCGCCGCTCTTAGTTCATTTTGGAGCGCGGTCGCGCTGGTCGGCAGATTTTGAAAATTTTTTATTTTGATTTTATTTATTTTCAATTAAGATAAAAGTTTATTTTGAATTGGAATATAATTAAAATTTTAATTTTTATTTGAACTTGGAATTGGATTCTACGTTAACTAGAATAAAGAAGTTTATTCACATATGAAATAGGTTTCCATGTTTCCTTAAAAATAAAGATGTTTATTTTGATAAGAAAATATGATTTAACATATTTTATTTTTTCAAGCAATTTTAAGTTAAAATAAAGGAGTTTGTTTTGAATTTGAAATTGGTTTCCATGTTAATTAAAATAAAGGAGTTTATTTTGATTTGAAATTTGATTAAAAATAAAGGAGTTTATTTTTATTCAAAATTGGATAAAATAAAATAAAGTAGTTTATTATAATTTAAATTTTGATTAGAATAAAGGAGTTTATTTTTATTTCAAAAATTGGATTTCTAGTAAACTTTTAGTTACCCATTAAATGATATCAATGCATATATGGAATGGTTTTATTATTCATGAGATGAATATTATTTATTGATACATATGGAGATATGTATGATAATAAATAGGGATTGATTATGGACTATTGACCAATGTGTGATTGGATTTATTTTAGTGGATGCTTGAATGAATGGGTTTTTATAAATGGGGTCTGCGTACCTCGTCTTCTCTAGTTTTTCTTGATGTAAATTTTATCTTCCTCCTATATACCTCCCCTTGACTGTTGATCAAGGTTTCTATTTATTGTAAATAGTTTATGTAATAGGTTTAGTTAGAATTACTTGAAGAATTGGAGACAAAGGAGTAAGGAGCCCGGGTTTAAATGTAATAGTTATATTTAAATTTTGTTCTTGCACCCTAGGTTTGACCTTTTGGTTCACTTGGTGGCTCTAGTGAACCAAACTAGAATGAAAGTCCATAATCAATCCGGGTAGAATATAGTATTCTATATGTGCATGATTACTATATATATATATATATATATTATATTATTCAACATGCTTCGCATGTTAAATAATATGATACGTATTTTATATATAAAGAAATTAGAAACTGAGGACTCCCCTAATGTGGTCAATCGTCGTGATCGACCTCCTCATCTTGATCCTTTTCTTGATCGGAGGGTGGAAAACATGCAAAGTGGGGGCAACAGGAAACCGGTTCGGGTCCACTGTGAAAGTAATATGCACACAAGCTAATCATATTTGATATAATGTAGCGTGTACTTTGTAATCTTATTCGTTTGTTAAAGGCATTTAACTTTAGTTACATGGTGTTGTTATATTAAATGTGATAAACCCATAGTTTTGAGCAATGCTTTTAGAATCATAATGGTGATCATGCTAATGAGATCTAAATTCTAGATAGCTCACAAACTAAAATCATTCCTAATCAATGGATTACTAAATAGGGGATTAGTGAATCCGGATAGATTAGTACATACGTTGCTTGCTCTTATGAAGAGGATGATTGATCTCATAATCATTTGTGTGGAGACACTAAAGCAAGTATGTAGGTGCTTATTAAAGAATAAGTTCACTGAACGTGGCTCGCTAAGGAATACCTAATGGAGTTTTACTCGCCTATCAATAGGAATTCCTCTAGTGATAGTAGTACAAGTGATCCTTGGACTTGAGATCATCATAGTATCTTGTGTATGATGAGTTATACTTTGACATGTCCTTAAGACCTTTAGGGTATATTAAAGGGTATGATTGGGTATAATAAGTTGTACATGGAGATAGGTGAATGATCAACAAAGAATCTACCACTTCTAGTAAAAGGAGAGAATGTCCTATGTGATTCGATAAATGACGACTCAGAAGTCTTTGGCCAAAGCAAAATGAAATTAGGAAGAAGTTTCTAATTTGCATTATCAGAGTTGTTCATTGGAGAATCGAAATGCATATAATTAATTAAAATGAGACTTGACAGTCATTCTATGTCTTATATTTAATTGGGACATTGTATGGTAGAAGGATTGAATTGTACGGTAACTATGCACTGAAAGGTTCTTTTGTGATTAATGTTGAAATCTATATTATCTAGAAAGTCGTTGATCGCTAAGGGGGCTTACCCTTATTGTAGAATAAATATTATTTATTTAAATAAATTAAATAGTTTAATTTATTTATTTAAATAAGATTAGAATTATTCTAATTGATTTATTCACAACCGGTTTAATATGGAGAACCTAAAGGGTCACACCGCAAAAGGAAAATATTTGTTTAAGAAGTAAATGACATAATTGTAATAATAAGTTAAGTGTATTTAATTTAATCTATGGAGATAGAATAAATTAAATAGCTTAATATTTATTATTTAATATTTTGGAAATATTAAATATAAATTAATAAGAGGAGTCTTATTATTATTACCATTACTATTATTTAATTCCTAATAGGGATTGTGAATTAATTAATAGAAGTACTCTCTCATACATTCCTAATTGGATTAGGAGTATAATTAATTAAAGGAGTTTAATTAGAATATAAACTTTAATCCTAAATAGTTTAAGGAAGGGTTTTCCTACATCTATAAATAAGAGATGTTTTATCATAGATTATGGTTACACACTCTTCCATAAGAATTGAAGAGAGAGAGAGTACTTGCAATTTCTATAGAGATAGAAACTAGGGTTTTGCCAATACCCATCTTCTTAAACAACTATTATTCTTGGTGGATCACCTCTAGAGGCTAAACACTTGGGTGACTAACGTTGATCAAATGAAGGAATTTAATCGGTGGAATTCAAGGAGAACGCGAAGGAATTGGAGGTGAACTTGTACCTGAGAAAGCTTTGATTCACGAGGGTATAATTCTATATCTCTATCTCTTTCATTTAATTGATAATTGATCACAAGGATGATCATGGTGATGGTTTGTATGAAAAATTTTAAAATCCGTTTTATTGTGCTTCCGCACTATTTATGTAATTTGATTGCATGTTCGCGCTATATACAAACCTAACAGTGGTATCAAAGTCTAATCTTGTGCTAATTATCGATTATGATGATTCCATATATGTATGAGTATGCGATTGGATCAATTTTCTGGGCAAAGAAAAAAAAATTTGAACACTGCTACGCATCGCGGCCGCGCCGCTTCCAGTTCATTCTGGAGCGCAGCCGCGCCCGAACTCAGAAATCGTTTCTGGGTTTGCAGCGCGGTCGCGCCGCTCTTAGTTCATTTTGGAGCGCGGTCGCGCTGGTCGGCAGATTTTGAAAATTTTTTATTTTGATTTTATTTATTTTCAATTAAGATAAAAGGTTTATTTTGAATTGGAATATAATTAAAATTTAAATTTTTATTTGAACTTGGAATTGGATTCTACGTTAACTAGAATAAAGAAGTTTATTCACATATGGAATAGGATTCCATGTTTCCTTAAAAATAAAGATGTTTATTTTGATAAGGAATATGATTTAACATATTTTATTTTTTCAAGCAATTTTAAGTTAAAATAAAGGAGTTTGTTTTGAATTTGAAATTGGTTTCCATGTTAATTAAAATAAAGGAGTTTATTTTGATTTGAAATTTGATTAAAAATAAAGGAGTTTATTTTTATTCAAAATTGGATAAAATAAAATAAAGTAGTTTATTATAATTTAAATTTTGATTAGAATAAAGGAGTTTATTTTTATTTCAAAAATTGGATTTCTAGTAAACTTTTAATTACCCATTAAATGATATCAATGCATATATGGAATGGTTTTATTATTCATGAGATGAATATTATTTATTGATACATATGGAGATATGTATGATAATAAATAGGGATTGATTATGGACTACTGACCAATGTGTGATTGGATTTATTTTAGTGGATGCTTGAATGAATGGGTTTTTATAAATGGGGTCTGCGTACCTCGTCTTCTCTAGTTTTTCTTGATGTAAATTTTATCTTCCTCCTATATACCTCCCCTTGACTGCTGATCAAGGTTTCTATTTATTGTAAATTGTTTATGTAATAGGTTTAGTTAGAATTACTTGAAGAATTGGAGACAAAGGAGTAAGGAGCCCGGGTTTAAATGTAATAGTTATATTTAAATTTTGTTCTTGCACCCTAGGTTTGACCTTTTGGTTCACTTGGTGGCTCTAGTGAACCAAACTAGAATGAAAGTCCATAATCAATCCGGGTAGAAATATAATATTCTATATGTGCATGATTACTATATATATATATATATTATATTATTCAACATGCTTCGCATGTTAAATAATATGATACGTATTTTATATATAAAGAAAATTAGAAACTGAGGACTCCCCTAATGTGGTCAATCGTCGTGATCGACCTCCTCATCTTGATCCTTTTCTTGATCGGAGGGTGGAAAAACATGCAAAGTGGGGGCAACAGGAAACCGGTTCGGGTCCACTGTGAAAGTAATATGCACACAAGCCAATCATATTTGATATAATGTAGCGTGTACTTTGTAATCTTATTCGTTTGTTAAAGGCATTTAACTTTAGTTTACATGGTGTTGTTATATTAAATGTGATAAACCCATAGTTTTGAGCAATGCTTTTAGAATCATGATGGTGATCATGCTAATGAGATCTAAATTCTAGATAGCTCACAAACTAAAATCATTCCTAATCAATGGATTACTAAAAAGGGGATTAGTGAATCCGGATAGATTAGTACATACGTTGCTTGCTCTTATGAAGAGGATGATTGATCTCATAATCATTTGTGTGGAGACACTAAAGCAAGTATGTAGGTGCTTATTAAAGAATAAGTTCACTGAACGTGGCTCGCTAAGGAATACCTAATGGAGTTTTACTCGCCTATCAATAGGAATTCCTCTAGTGATAGTAGTACAAGTGATCCTTGGACTTGAGATCATCATAGTATCTTGTGTATGATGAGTTATACTTTGACATGTCCCTTAAGACCTTTAGGGTATATTAAAGGGTATGATTGGGTATAATAAGTTGTACATGGAGATAGGTGAATGATCAACAAAGAATCTACCACTTCTAGTAAAAGGAGAGAATGTCCTATGTGATTCGATAAATGACGACTCAGAAGTCTTTGGCCAAAGCAAAATGAAATTAGGAAGAAGTTTCTAATTTGCATTATCAGAGTTGTTCATTGGAGAATCGAAATGCATATAATTAATTAAAATGAGGACTTGACAGTCATTCTATGTCTTATATTTAATTGGGACATTGTATGGTAGAAGGATTGAATTGTACGGTAACTATGCACTGAAAGGTTCTTTTGTGATTAATGTTGAAATCTATATTATCTAGAAAGTCGTTGATCGCTAAGGGGGCTTACCCTTATTGTAGAATAAATATTATTTATTTAAATAAATTAAATAGTTTAATTTATTTATTTAAATAAGATTAGAATTATTCTAATTGATTTATTCACAACCGGTTTAATATGGAGAACCTAAAGGGTCACACCGCAAAAGGAAAATATTTGTTTAAGAAGTAAAATGACATAATTGTAATAATAAGTTAAGTGTATTTAATTTAATCTATGGAGATAGAATAAATTAAATAGCTTAATATTTATTATTTAATATTTTGGAAATATTAAATATAAATTAATAAGAGGAGTCTTATTATTATTACCATTACTATTATTTAATTCCTAATAGGGATTGTGAATTAATTAATAGAAGTACTCTCTCATATATTCCTAATTGGATTAGGAGTATAATTAATTAAAGGAGTTTAATTAGAATATAAACTTTAATCCTAAATAGTTTAAGGAAGGGTTTTCCTACATCTATAAATAAGAGATGTTTTATCATAGATTATGGTTACACACTCTTCCATAAGAATTGAAGAGAGAGAGAGAGTACTTGCAATTTCTATAGAGATAGAAACTAGGGTTTTGCCAATACCCATCTTCTTAAACAACTATTATTCTTGGTGGATCACCTCTAGAGGCTAAACACTTGGGTGACTAACGTTGATCAAATGAAGGAATTTAATCGGTGGAATTCAAGGAGAACGCGAAGGAATTGGAGATGAACTTGTACCTGAGGAAGCTTTGATTCACGAGGGTATAATTCTATATCTCTATCTCTTTCATTTAATTGATAATTGATCACAAGGATAATCATGGTGATGGTTTGTATGAAAAATTTTAAAATCCGTTTTATTGTGCTTCCGCACTATTTATGTAATTTGATTGCATGTTCGCGCTATATACAAACCTAACAGTGGTATCAAAGCCTAATCTTGTGCTAATTATCGATTATGATGATTCCATATATGTATGAGTATGCGATTGGATCAATTTTCTGGGCAAAGAAAAAAAAATTTGAACACTGCTACGCATCGCGGCCGCGCCGCTTCCAGTTCATTCTGGAGCGCAGCCGCGCCCGAACTCAGAAATCGTTTCTGGGGTTGCAGCGCGGTCGCGCCGCTCTTAGTTCATTTTGGAGCGCGGTCGCGCTGGTCGGCAGATTTTGAAAATTTTTTATTTTGATTTTATTTATTTTCAATTAAGATAAAAGGTTTATTTTGAATTGGAATATAATTAAAATTTAAATTTTTATTTGAACTTGGAATTGGATTCTACGTTAACTAGAATAAAGAAGTTTATTCACATATGGAATAGGATTCCATGTTTCCTTAAAAATAAAGATGTTTATTTTGATAAGGAATATGATTTAACATATTTTATTTTTTCAAGCAATTTTAAGTTAAAATAAAGGAGTTTGTTTTGAATTTGAAATTGGTTTCCATGTTAATTAAAATAAAGGAGTTTATTTTGATTTGAAATTTGATTAAAAATAAAGGAGTTTATTTTTATTCAAAATTGGATAAAATAAAATAAAGTAGTTTATTATAATTTAAATTTTGATTAGAATAAAGGAGTTTATTTTTATTTCAAAAATTGGATTTCTAGTAAACTTTTAATTACCCATTAAATGATATCAATGCATATATGGAATGGTTTTATTATTCATGAGATGAATATTATTTATTGATACATATGGAGATATGTATGATAATAAATAGGGATTGATTATGGACTACTGACCAATGTGTGATTGGATTTATTTTAGTGGATGCTTGAATGAATGGGTTTTTATAAATGGGGTCTGCGTACCTCGTCTTCTCTAGTTTTTCTTGATGTAAATTTTATCTTCCTCCTATATACCTCCCCTTGACTGCTGATCAAGGTTTCTATTTATTGTAAATTGTTTATGTAATAGGTTTAGTTAGAATTACTTGAAGAATTGGAGACAAAGGAGTAAGGAGCCCGGGTTTAAATGTAATAGTTATATTTAAATTTTGTTCTTGCACCCTAGGTTTGACCTTTTGGTTCACTTGGTGGCTCTAGTGAACCAAACTAGAATGAAAGTCCATAATCAATCCGGGTAGAATATAATATTCTATATGTGCATGATTACTATATATATATATATATTATATTATTCAACATGCTTCGCATGTTAAATAATATGATACGTATTTTATATATAAAGAAATTAGAAACTGAGGACTCCCCTAATGTGGTCAATCGTCGTGATCGACCTCCTCATCTTGATCCTTTTCTTGATCGGAGGGTGGAAAAACATGCAAAGTGGGGGCAACAGGAAACCGGTTCGGGTCCACTGTGAAAGTAATATGCACACAAGCCAATCATATTTGATATAATGTAGCGTGTACTTTGTAATCTTATTCGTTTGTTAAAGGCATTTAACTTTAGTTACATGGTGTTGTTATATTAAATGTGATAAACCCATAGTTTTGAGCAATGCTTTTAGAATCATGATGGTGATCATGCTAATGAGATCTAAATTCTAGATAGCTCACAAACTAAAATCATTCCTAATTAATGGATTACTAAAAAGGGGATTAGTGAATCCGGATAGATTAGTACATACGTTGCTTGCTCTTATGAAGAGGATGATTGATCTCATAATCATTTGTGTGGAGACACTAAAGCAAGTATGTAGGTGCTTATTAAAGAATAAGTTCACTGAACGTGGCTCGCTAAGGAATACCTAATGGAGTTTTACTCGCCTATCAATAGGAATTCCTCTAGTGATAGTAGTACAAGTGATCCTTGGACTTGAGATCATCATAGTATCTTGTGTATGATGAGTTATACTTTGACATGTCCCTTAAGACCTTTAGGGTATATTAAAGGGTATGATTGGGTATAATAAGTTGTACATGGAGATAGGTGAATGATCAACAAAGAATCTACCACTTCTAGTAAAAGGAGAGAATGTCCTATGTGATTCGATAAATGACGACTCAGAAGTCTTTGGCCAAAGCAAAATGAAATTAGGAAGAAGTTTCTAATTTGCATTATCAGAGTTGTTCATTGGAGAATCGAAATGCATATAATTAATTAAAATGAGACTTGACAGTCATTCTATGTCTTATATTTAATTGGGACATTGTATGGTAGAAGGATTGAATTGTACGGTAACTATGCACTGAAAGGTTCTTTTGTGATTAATGTTGAAATCTATATTATCTAGAAAGTCGTTGATCGCTAAGGGGGCTTACCCTTATTGTAGAATAAATATTATTTATTTAAATAAATTAAATAGTTTAATTTATTTATTTAAATAAGATTAGAATTATTCTAATTGATTTATTCACAACCGGTTTAATATGGAGAACCTAAAGGGTCACACCGCAAAAGGAAAATATTTGTTTAAGAAGTAAATGACATAATTGTAATAATAAGTTAAGTGTATTTAATTTAATCTATGGAGATAGAATAAATTAAATAGCTTAATATTTATTATTTAATATTTTGGAAATATTAAATATAAATTAATAAGAGGAGTCTTATTATTATTACCATTACTATTATTTAATTCCTAATAGGGATTGTGAATTAATTAATAGAAGTACTCTCTCATATATTCCTAATTGGATTAGGAGTATAATTAATTAAAGGAGTTTAATTAGAATATAAACTTTAATCCTAAATAGTTTAAGGAAGGGTTTTCCTACATCTATAAATAAGAGATGTTTTATCATAGATTATGGTTACACACTCTTCCATAAGAATTGAAGAGAGAGAGAGAGTACTTGCAATTTCTATAGAGATAGAAACTAGGGTTTTGCCAATACCCATCTTCTTAAACAACTATTATTCTTGGTGGATCACCTCTAGAGGCTAAACACTTGGGTGACTAACGTTGATCAAATGAAGGAATTTAATCGGTGGAATTCAAGGAGAACGCGAAGGAATTGGAGATGAACTTGTACCTGAGGAAGCTTTGATTCACGAGGGTATAATTCTATATCTCTATCTCTTTCATTTAATTGATAATTGATCACAAGGATAATCATGGTGATGGTTTGTATGAAAAATTTTAAAATCCGTTTTATTGTGCTTCCGCACTATTTATGTAATTTGATTGCATGTTCGCGCTATATACAAACCTAACAGTGGTATCAAAGCCTAATCTTGTGCTAATTATCGATTATGATGATTCCATATATGTATGAGTATGCGATTGGATCAATTTTCTGGGCAAAGAAAAAAAAATTTGAACACTGCTACGCATCGCGGTCGCGCCGCTTCCAGTTCATTCTGGAGCGCAGCCGCGCCCGAACTCAGAAATCGTTTCTGGGGTTGCAGCGCGGTCGCGCCGCTCTTAGTTCATTTTGGAGCGCGGTCGCGCTGGTCGGCAGATTTTGAAAATTTTTTATTTTGATTTTATTTATTTTCAATTAAGATAAAAGGTTTATTTTGAATTGGAATATAATTAAAATTTAAATTTTTATTTGAACTTGGAATTGGATTCTACGTTAACTAGAATAAAGAAGTTTATTCACATATGGAATAGGATTCCATGTTTCCTTAAAAATAAAGATGTTTATTTTGATAAGGAATATGATTTAACATATTTTATTTTTTCAAGCAATTTTAAGTTAAAATAAAGGAGTTTGTTTTGAATTTGAAATTGGTTTCCATGTTAATTAAAATAAAGGAGTTTATTTTGATTTGAAATTTGATTAAAAATAAAGGAGTTTATTTTTATTCAAAATTGGATAAAATAAAATAAAGTAGTTTATTATAATTTAAATTTTGATTAGAATAAAGGAGTTTATTTTTTATTTCAAAAATTGGATTTCTAGTAAACTTTTAATTACCCATTAAATGATATCAATGCATATATGGAATGGTTTTATTATTCATGAGATGAATATTATTTATTGATACATATGGAGATATGTATGATAATAAATAGGGATTGATTATGGACTACTGACCAATGTGTGATTGGATTTATTTTAGTGGATGCTTGAATGAATGGGTTTTTATAAATGGGGTCTGCGTACCTCGTCTTCTCTAGTTTTTCTTGATGTAAATTTTATCTTCCTCCTATATACCTCCCCTTGACTGCTGATCAAGGTTTCTATTTATTGTAAATTGTTTATGTAATAGGTTTAGTTAGAATTACTTGAAGAATTGGAGACAAAGGAGTAAGGAGCCCGGGTTTAAATGTAATAGTTATATTTAAATTTTGTTCTTGCACCCTAGGTTTGACCTTTTGGTTCACTTGGTGGCTCTAGTGAACCAAACTAGAATGAAAGTCCATAATCAATCCGGGTAGAATATAATATTCTATATGTGCATGATTACTATATATATATATATATATTATATTATTCAACATGCTTCGCATGTTAAATAATATGATACGTATTTTATATATAAAGAAATTAGAAACTGAGGACTCCCCTAATGTGGTCAATCGTCGTGATCGACCTCCTCATCTTGATCCTTTTCTTGATCGGAGGGTGGAAAAACATGCAAAGTGGGGGCAACAGGAAACCGGTTCGGGTCCACTGTGAAAGTAATATGCACACAAGCCAATCATATTTGATATAATGTAGCGTGTACTTTGTAATCTTATTCGTTTGTTAAAGGCATTTAACTTTAGTTACATGGTGTTGTTATATTAAATGTGATAAACCCATAGTTTTGAGCAATGCTTTTAGAATCATGATGGTGATCATGCTAATGAGATCTAAATTCTAGATAGCTCACAAACTAAAATCATTCCTAATCAATGGATTACTAAAAAGGGGATTAGTGAATCCGGATAGATTAGTACATACGTTGCTTGCTCTTATGAAGAGGATGATTGATCTCATAATCATTTGTGTGGAGACACTAAAGCAAGTATGTAGGTGCTTATTAAAGAATAAGTTCACTGAACGTGGCTCGCTAAGGAATACCTAATGGAGTTTTACTCGCCTATCAATAGGAATTCCTCTAGTGATAGTAGTACAAGTGATCCTTGGACTTGAGATCATCATAGTATCTTGTGTATGATGAGTTATACTTTGACATGTCCCTTAAGACCTTTAGGGTATATTAAAGGGTATGATTGGGTATAATAAGTTGTACATGGAGATAGGTGAATGATCAACAAAGAATCTACCACTTCTAGTAAAAGGAGAGAATGTCCTATGTGATTCGATAAATGACGACTCAGAAGTCTTTGGCCAAAGCAGAATAAAATTAGGAAGAAGTTTCTAATTTGCATTATCAGAGTTGTTCATTGGAGAATCGAAATGCATATAATTAATTAAAATGAGACTTGACAGTCATTCTATGTCTTATATTTAATTGGGACATTGTAATGTAGAAGGATTGAATTGTACGGTAACTATGCACTGAAAGGTTCTTTTGTGATTAATGTTGAAATCTATATTATCTAGAAAGTCGTTGATCGCTAAGGGGGCTTACCCTTATTGTAGAATAAATATTATTTATTTAAATAAATTAAATAGTTTAATTTATTTATTTAAATAAGATTAGAATTATTCTAATTGATTTATTCACAACCGGTTTAATATGGAGAACCTAAAGGGTCACACCGCAAAAGGAAAATATTTGTTTAAGAAGTAAATGACATAATTGTAATAATAAGTTAAGTGTATTTAATTTAATCTATGGAGATAGAATAAATTAAATAGCTTAATATTTATTATTTAATATTTTGGAAATATTAAATATAAATTAATAAGAGGAGTCTTATTATTATTACCATTACTATTATTTAATTCCTAATAGGGATTGTGAATTAATTAATAGAAGTACTCTCTCATACATTCCTAATTGGATTAGGAGTATAATTAATTAAAGGAGTTTAATTAGAATATAAACTTTAATCCTAAATAGTTTAAGGAAGGGTTTTCCTACATCTATAAATAAGAGATGTTTTATCATAGATTATGGTTACACACTCTTCCATAAGAATTGAAGAGAGAGAGAGAGAGTACTTGCAATTTCTATAGAGATAGAAACTAGGGTTTTGCCAATACCCATCTTCTTAAACAACTATTATTCTTGGTGGATCACCTCTAGAGGCTAAACACTTGGGTGACTAACGTTGATCAAATGAAGGAATTTAATCGGTGGAATTCAAGGAGAACGCGAAGGAATTGGAGGTGAACTTGTACCTGAGAAAGCTTTGATTCACGAGGGTATAATTCTATATCTCTATCTCTTTCATTTAATTGATAATTGATCACAAGGATGATCATGGTGATGGTTTGTATGAAAAATTTTAAAATCCGTTTTATTGTGCTTCCGCACTATTTATGTAATTTGATTGCATGTTCGCGCTATATACAAACCTAACAGTGGTATCAAAGTCTAATCTTGTGCTAATTATCGATTATGATGATTCCATATATGTATGAGTATGCGATTGGATCAATTTTCTGGGCAAAGAAAAAAAAATTTGAACACTGCTACGCATCGCGGCCGCGCCGCTTCCAGTTCATTCTGGAGCGCAGCCGCGCCCGAACTCAGAAATCGTTTCTGGGTTTGCAGCGCGGTCGCGTCGCTCTTAGTTCATTTTGGAGCGCGGTCGCGCTAGTCGGTAGATTTTGAAAATTTTTTATTTTGATTTTATTTATTTTCAATTAAGATAAAAGGTTTATTTTGAATTGGAATATAATTAAAATTTAAATTTTTATTTGAACTTGGAATTGGATTCTACGTTAACTAGAATAAAAAAGTTTATTCACATATGGAATAGGATTCCATGTTTCCTTAAAAATAAAGATGTTTATTTTGATAAGGAATATGATTTAACATATTTTATTTTTTCAAGCAATTTTAAGTTAAAATAAAGGAGTTTGTTTTGAATTTGAAATTGGTTTCCATGTTAATTAAAATAAAGGAGTTTATTTTGATTTGAAATTTGATTAAAAATAAAGGAGTTTATTTTTATTCAAAATTGGATAAAATAAAATAAAGTAGTTTATTATAATTTAAATTTTTGATTAGAATAAAGGAGTTTATTTTTATTTCAAAAATTGGATTTCTAGTAAACTTTTAATTACCCATTAAATGATATCAATGCATATATGGAATGGTTTTATTATTCATGAGATGAATATTATTTATTGATACATATGGAGATATGTATGATAATAAATAGGGATTGATTATGGACTACTGACCAATGTGTGATTGGATTTATTTTAGTGGATGCTTGAATGAATGGGTTTTTATAAATGGGGTCTGCGTACCTCGTCTTCTCTAGTTTTTTCTTGATGTAAATTTTATCTTCCTCCTATATACCTCCCCTTGACTGCTGATCAAGGTTTCTATTTATTGTAAATTGTTTTATGTAATAGGTTTAGTTAGAATTACTTGAAGAATTGGAGACAAAGGAGTAAGGAGCCCAGGGTTTAAATGTAATAGTTATATTTAAATTTTGTTCTTGCACCCTTATGGTTTGACCTTTTGGTTCACTTGGTGGCTCTAGTGAACCAAACTAGAATGAAAGTCCATAATCAAATCCGGGTAGAATATAGTATTCTATATGTGCATGATTACTATATATATATATATATATATATATATATATATATATATATATTATATTATATTATTCAACATGCTTCGCATGTTAAATAATATGATACCTATTTTATATATATATGTGTATGCGCGCTAAACAAGATGAGACAAATAATAACAAACCCCTCAAAGAAATTATATTAAGTCCTAAGCGTTCAAAGATATTTGGAATATCGAACGTCACCTTCTAGCATGGTAAAGCGATAAAGTATTAAATATTTAATATGAGTTTTTTGTGTCACACAAGGCAAGTATTAAATATTTAAGATGTTGCTTTATCACATTCGATGCTTATAAATAGACTGAACGATGCTGTTTTGTTGTGTCACACAAGTACAGTGTTTTTCTTTCGAATATATGGAAGTGCTAAGTTGGACTTAACTTGGATAATTTTGATTCGGATGTGTCACACTTGATCAAAATAATCTAAGAGGCAAAATAGAAGGAGTTACATATTGATGTAATTGACAATAGTTGTCTACCTATTTATTTATATATAGTTTTTTGTGTCACACAAGACTATATACATTGAAAAATGAGATCCTTATTCTCACTAGCAAATCGTTTAATTAGATATGCCGAACTATATAGGGAGGGTACATATAGTTTGATGAAAATAGTGAGGTATCAATTTAAAATAAAGACCTAATTTTATTTTGGTAATTAATTAAAAAATGAATGTATGCTAAAATGTTGTTAAATTATAAATTCATGTACAGAATTTTATAATGTCTAATTTATTATCACTGTGGAGCATATTAGATGCTAATTAACTGGACCAAATTAAAAGGACTGGTTAAAGAATTTGATAATAGTTCTTAAGGCTGAAAAGCTATCTTATGTCCTTAATATGCCTATCCCTACAATGGTTGCAGATAATGCCTCAGAGGAAGAGATTGCTACTTTTAGAAAGTGGCAAGATGATGCACAGTTGGCTCAATGCATCATGCTCGCATATATGAGTAACGAGCTTTAGTGTCAGCATGAAATTATGGATGCTCCTACTATACTCCTGCACCTTCAAGGAGTTGAAGGGTGAGGAAAGTAGGACTATTAGATATCAAATATCTGAGGAGCTTTTCCAATCTAGAATAACTAATGGCACTACAGTACAGACATATGTCCTAAAATGATCAATCTGATTGAACAATTGGGACAATTGGGTTTGTCATGCCCCCAAATCCGTGTCCCTTGAACCTCGAACTTGGTGCGTCACGATACATCATCTTCGTATACATGTTCTATAACTAATGCAGAAAATATAAACATACATTGTTTAATTCAAAGTATTCTACAACATTTCCCAAGGTCTGCAACCTTTATCTTGATACATTCCTTTAATAACTTTACAAGGTTTACATAATCATTTTCATAAGATATCAAAATAGTTAAAACGCAATATTAAGTTACTCTTGAACTTTCCTTCTTGTCTTTGTCCTTCCTGAAGCACTTGAGCTTAACTGGGAATATTATCATGATATAGCAAGAGGTGAGCAACTACTTTTGCTCAGCAAGGTTTAAATACAAGAAAGATATATCATGATTGAAAAAGAATAGGCTTTCGATTTTTCAACAATATATAATAATTTGTGAACAGAACGATAATCAATTTCAATAAATGAATAACTGAATCAATAACGCAGCGAGTGGCCCCATCAATGACCATGAAACAAAAATTTGGTAATCAAGGTGATCAGCCTTTCATACCAGGTAAACATATGTAACTTGCACTAAAGTGTGATTAACAATTAAATGTCATTGATGTGGAATAATTTGACAATAATTAAACCACTAGCATGCTTGAAAATATTAACTCAAGTTTTGAGTTAGGGAAACTTGCAATAATGTAAGAAGGTTTTAGGGTTAGGAACTTGCCTGTTATGTTGTTTAAATATAACGTTATTAACTTATCCTTCAATTGACCTCACACATTTAAGTCACGTTGAACAAACCAATTTAATCATAATCCGGCTTTAATAAATCACTTCCTTTACTAAAACACTTTAATATTTTTCTTTTTATTTGAAAATATAACCTTTCACCCCACATTGTTTTTTTTTTAATATTATTTCGGTCATTATAACCGCTTACAAATAAGACTCATTCTACTATACATGAAATAATTCAGCAGTATAACTGCTTATACAACTGAATATTCACCAGATAAAAAAAAAATCGAACATAATAACTGTTTATAAAATGAATATTCATAAACTATATTTAAGAAAATCGGACATTATCACTGCTTGTAAATAGGACTTTTATATTATTTACTTAAAATAATTTGGGCATTATAACTGCTTGTAAATAGGACTTTTGTACTATTTACTTAAAATAATTTGGACATTATAACTGCTTGTAAATAGGACTTTTATACTATTTACTTAAAATAATTTAGGCATTATAACTGCTTGTAAATAGGACTTTTGTACTATTTACTTAAAATAATTTGGGCATTATAACTGCTTGTAAATAGAACTTTTATACTATTTACTTAAAATAATTTGGGCATTATAACTGCTTGCAAATAGGACTTTTGTACTATTTACTTAAAATAATTTGGGCATTATAACTGCTTGGTAAATAGGACTTTTATACTATTTACTTAAAATAATTTAGGCATTATAACTAACTTGTAAATAGGGGACTTTTGTACTATTTACTTAAAATAATTTGGGCATTTATAACTGCTTGTAAATAGGACTTTAGTACTATTTATTTAAAATAATTTGGACATTATATAACTGCTTGTAAATATATAAAAGAATGAAAATAATAACCACTAGAGTAATACCTCTTGTAGTTGCTAGCTTTACTTCCAATCGAGTAAACACTTTTATGCTTCGAAGTAATATTTATATCTATATATTATATTTTTTTCTCTCACTATAGCTCTCAAATTATTTGTGTAGAGTAACTCTAACTCTTGAAATGTATGGAAAATAAATGAATGGAGAGCTCTTTATTTATAGAAAAAAAACCAAGTTTTATTAATTGCACATTAAGGGCTTGGCTTATTACACTTTGGTATCTCATTAATTACACCTTAGTACCTGTGACATCATTATGATGACATCACCTTTGTGTTTCTTTGGATCTTATGTCATGCCACATCATGTTTACATCATCTTTTGTGCTTCTTTGAGCCTTATGTCATGCTACATCATGGTTACATCATTCTTTGCTACGATTGGTAAATTATATATCACGAAGATTGACCCCCTTAAACTAATCTAACTTAACCCTTAATTAGGATTTAATTAGTTTAATTTAGTTTTTCTTTACTTATTTGCTAAATAACTTAGGTTAGTTAACTTTTGTTAACTTTTTTTCTCCAAATTCGACTTTTCGTATATAAATGAATAGTTATTTTCGTATGAATAGTATTTCATATGAATAGTAATTTCGTATTTATACCGTATAATTTTCGTGTCCAGCTTCGTATTATACTCGCATTCTACTTCGTATAATATTTCATATTATACTAGCATTCTACTCGTATAATATTTCGTATTATACACAATTAACTTTCGTATTTTGATCGATTAGCCGGAAAAAAAAACTACTTCTTTTCTTTTGTGAATTTCTATTAGATATTACACCTTGTAACCTCATATAAACACTATGACGTAATTCGAAAATCGAAGAAAGCGTTTTTTTCGTGAATAGTCCCCACGTGAATAGTGATCACGTGAATAGTACCCACATGAATAGTGATCATGTGAATAGTATTCACGTGAATAGTAATCACGTGAATATTACCCACATGAATAGTGATCGCGTGAATAGTACTTACGCGAATAGTGATCACGTGAATAGTACCCACGTGAATAGTGATCGCGTGAATAGTACCCACATGAATAGTGATCTCGTGAATAGTACTTACGTGAATAGTGATCACGTGAATAGTACTTATGTGAATAGTGATCACGTGAATAGTACCCACGTGAATAGTACCTACGTGAATAGTACTTACGTGAATAGTGATCACGTGAAATATAATTTCAATTTAATCTCAATCAATTAATATTAATTAATTAATTAATTTTACCCAATATATGTATATATTTTCACATCTATATATACACATTTAATCTATTATACAAAATCACACACTTCACATTATATGAAACACATATATACATATATGTCCAAATCTACTTCATCCTTTCTTATTTTAAATTTTCGAAATATCTGGGATATTACATTCACCCCATCTTCTAAGAATTTCGTCCTCGAAATTAAGGCAAAGTCATCTCTATGCATTCTACTCCTCTATTTTTAAATCTAGATTATATTCTTTAACCTTTATTTAATTATTCGAGATCTTATTTATTAGTCTCATAAATTTTTGGGTTATCACATTCACCTCTTCTTCTAAGAATTTCGTCCTTGAAATTATAGCATACTAATTTTTTTGCTGCTCATTCTATTGATCAAAACTAGGTTTTCAAATCAATCATCTTATTTACCAAACTAGGTTTTCAAATCAACCTTTATATTCTCACTTTAATAATAACTAAACTCTTTCCTTCTTTAAAGATTTCTCTTTATTCGTCACATTCTATAATCATTCTTCTCTAAGAAGTTCACATCTTCTAAACTTCCAACTTTTAAAATAATGAAATATTTTTCAGGAGTCTTCAACAATTGTTCAATAATTGTGAAACAGCACGAACAAACAGGAAATAAAATATTCCTTAAAAAACTTTTCAAATCATGCTGAGTGGTCATAAAGACCGTGAGCCCATCTCGAGATAAGTTTTAACAGGGGATATTTTTCACTGTAAAACCTCGAGAAATATTCTTAACAATCACAAAGACATGCAAAAACTTATTATTTCTATACATTACGCTGCCGAGCAAAGATTGGATTTTTCCGACAAAATTTACCCCCTTTTTTATCTAGGGGTGTTTTCATACTTGGCTTCTAAAAAACAATTTCGATAAATCATTTCTATACAATCTGTCTTAAGCCGAAACAATTGGCCTCTAGGACTAACATCAATATAAACTGTTTTCGTTATATTACGAAATGTAAAATCATTTTAGGTATTTAATGTTTGTTAACTGAAAATTCATTTGATTTTTAGGGACGTCATAATACTGACATCTTGTTGGCAAATCAGTGTCTGTTGTTAGGATTTCGTCATTTTTATCATCTTCTTACACCACGGCCCTTTTAATGGTAAGTGATGGATTAAATACAATTTTGATAGAGTTTTCCAAAACCAAGCTTTTTGTCCAGATACCAAACACCAATTGAGCATGGACATATTTCATTAAAACGGTTCATAATAACTAAAAATTCTTTTTATTAGGGACGATATTAAATGCTTGCCACTGTTTGTAACAGTGTGTTTGTGTTAGAATTGTCGTTCATTTTTATACATTCTGCATTTACGCCATTGTTTTGCAATGGGTGTGCTGCATTGTGACGGATTTAAAACGCGCAGCAACATTTTGTTTTGTGTTATTTGTCTTTTATAAAAGACAATCTTTTGTTCCGCAGTAGACTTATAACTCGCCAAGTAGCATAGACATACAAATTGCATAAGATACTTTTTAAAAGGCGTTATATATGTTGCGGGAATATAAGCACCGATTTATTTAGGATACTAGCATAGCTAGAAGGATTTGGGAATACCTGAGTGTCCTCTTCCATCAACTTTCCAAATTTCTCCAATCATTCATTGCTTAATAATTCTATCTATTTCTATTCATCCCTTAAAGCTTTTACTATAACTAAAAAATCCTCACTTCTTCATGGCACAACATTTTCTATTACCCTTAGTATAGATTCATCAAACATACCACAAGCATTATGAGTTCAGGAACTTACCACAATCATTATGGAGTTGTAGGAAACTTATTCTAGTTCAGGACCAAAAAAAAAAGGACGTCTCCATTCGTTGAGGGGGGTTTCTAAAAACGTTTACCATTATGATTATTGAGGGTCACGAACTTACCATAAGTATGAGTTTTCTAAGTAAACATCGCTCCTAATTCTATACATTCCTCTACCTATCCGCGTTTTATTCACACAGTGAGGAAAAAATAATCACCTCTTCTCAACATACCATATAGCGAACAAATACACGGACACTAGGTTCCCAATGATTTATCAAATATAGGAAGCTAAAGTGTGCGCTTGTCGAATCCCAAACAACAATCCCCTGCCCAATACAAGGAATTGGTTCAAACTCGGGACCACTAATCAATATAGGAAGCTAAGCTTGGTTGTTTAGACCAATGACAAAATCTCTTGCCCATACAAGAAAATTGTTCATACTCAACCGACTATTATCGATATTAGGAAGCTAAGGGGAGTTCTCAAACCAAAAACCAAATTGCCCCGCCCATATAAGGAATTAGTACAAACTGAAGCACACTTAACATGGTAGTCCTCAATTGAAATCCCAACATAATTCTAATTTTAGCTTATCTCTTTGTTCAATACAAACTTTTTTCTTTTAATTCGTAACTCTATCTTTTATAACTCTTCAAGATTCTTCTTTGAATCTTTTTGTTTATAACTTAATCAATTTCTTTATGGATTCATCTTACGCAGGCTGTTATAGATCTGTTCATGATCAGAGCTAGTATTCTTTCTGTTTTTTTTCTTCAAAAGAGTCTTATCATAAGATATCTCGTATCATTTATTTTCATTTTAAGACCAGGTTGTCTAGGTAGTCTTTCTCTTATTCATTTCAAAGGCACATTTATTAAAATCATACTTCTCGTAGTACATAAAATTACTTTTGCATGCTTATAGCCACTTACATAACATATCCCTCTAATACTTATACATATGGGGGATTTATAACAAAAACATATCTCTTAACTTACCACAAAATTTGGCATGTACATATTAATAACATTATAAGGTACCGTATCTATATACGCCATTCACATCTCAACCTCCATTAGACACGCTCAATGGCCTTCTTCTTTGTTCTTCCTTGGTATAGTGATCATGTACCTGCGTCCCCCTACTAATGACGGGCGTCCAGTATGATCTTCCTCCTCATCGGGGTGGTTAATTGGATACCCTTTCCTGCCCCATGAATAAATATACGCCCGACCTTTAACTTGTTAAAGGCGTACCTCATTCTATCCATCTTTCGTGTTCTTGCATCCTTACTTCTTCTTCAAATTCATGCGCCTGGCGTCTGCCTGCGCTCTCAACTTTTCTAATAAATATCATCTTCCAAATGGGCTTCTATAGCCCATGCTTGTCTGTTCGGGAGGTTCTTTCCATTTTTGCCTCTCTTAGTTCTTGATTGTCTGATCGGAGTTCTTCCACTTTCTGCCTTGTAGTTCTTTGACACCATAATTTTCCAACTCAAATGTTTCCTATCTACCACTGGCGTGTTAAATAGATTCTTCCACCGGACTCTCGTCCCTATCCTCGGGTTCAGGAGCTACCATAGATAAAAGGCCTCTACAGTTATCCAGACTCATCCGAATACTACCAGGAATATCTCTAAGTGCGCTTCATCTCCTGACTTCTTGCTTTTTCTTTATTAATCATTTTCTCTAGCTTTACTCTTGCTTTTTCTTACTTCTAACTTGGAAAAATACGCAATTCTATGAAGGCTTATTTATTGGCCAACTTCATTGACTCACTAATTAATATTCTCTGTTCTTTTACTTCCATTGGCTGGGGATCCCACCAAGGTTCTCAAACTTAACTTCTCTAACCCTTAATTATTCCATTTAAAAAGGTTAAAGCAAAGATTTATTA